>MOOZ01000206.1:245189-257012 GCA_002930495.1 Cecropterus lyciades | reverse complement strand
GTCAGATACGTATATAATTTAATACCATTAGTGATTGTCAAAATATCGGCAAAAAGAAATAAAAAAAAAAACGCAAATAGTGAATGCCCGGCACTTATTAATATGTATCAATTCAACGTTAATATTGGTCTAAATTACATATGAAGATTCTTCTTGATGACGTAAGTAACACTAGGTTTACGCTAGGTGTAAGTAACACTAAATTTGTAAACATTATAATTGCTTCCTTAAATTGAAATAATCGGCGCGGCATGTGCAACTTATTTATGTATCCTGGTTTTTCCATTTTCATATGTGCCTTTGTTAATATGTTTGCATGTAATATGTTTACCTTCATGTTAACAAAAAATCGTAATATGTAAAGTTTTACTTAATATGCTTTTCGTCGTCGTTACGTCGCACGATGTATAATCGCCCTAACTTTAGTAGTTATGCGACTAAATCACGCAAAGTAATTAGTTTCAGAAATTTTTAAATTCTGAAGAAAAATGTGTTCATGTGTCAAATGTTCCTAAAATAAATTGGTAATTGCAGATTTTAACTCAAATATAAATTTAAATACGAGTAGTCTTATTTATTTTTAATTGATATCATCATAACCTCACATCAGCCTTTGTCTCCATCAAGCTTCTCAGGTCTTCCTCAGGTCATCAGTCCACGTAGTAAGGGGATGCATCAAATGAAATAATCCTTGCCTCTGTGCTTAATTCTTACTACTTAATAATTTAACTAATGGTTCCTTAATTAAATAAACATAAACGCATACACTCATAGCCCCACACTAGGATTTTCTCCTGTGTCGTTGGTGCCATGGACTCACAAAGACGAACACACAAACACCTAGACCAGAACAGAAATCTAAACTCATCATTCTGATGTCCGTCTGGCCGGGGATCGAACCCGGGACCCACTGTGTGTTAGACTGGTATGGTGACCGCTCCACCATGTGGATCGTCAATTAAGAATCGGAATAATTTAAAATATCAACATAAAATAAATAGTTTAAACAGCGTTGTGTAGCAGTTGTAGTGGAAGGGTTGCTTGTAAAATCCTCACTCATTAAAAACTTTTCAACGCTTAATGAAAATCTTATTGAACCCAGTCGCCTGGAGTGCATCGGGGGGTTAGAGGTGGCGGGGGTTTAGGGGTCTGAAATGGCCCGGCTAAGTGTATTACGAACGGATCGCTGCCTTTGATTCGTCACATCAAAGACGATCTCGTTCGTTCGTCGCTAAATCGAATCAGAACAGCTTTGTTTCTCCACTATGGTAGGTAAATTTGTAAAGGGGCTCAATTCCTTCTTCGCCTACTCAAAGACGCCTCTCGAATACGTTTCTAGGACGTTCGTATTGCTGCGCAAAAAGTTCTCATAGTTGAAATTCAGAAACGTCTTTGTTGGAACTTACGAAAGTTTCCGAAGATCACTTTATTGAAACGCTTTATGAGTCGGCAAATTGTTTCCGAGTAAGGCAAAGGAGTTACCCTTGCTCTTCCATCAATGAAATAAGTTTAAAAGAACAGCGAATCGAAGATACTCGAATTTTGTCGAAACCAAATCGTCGTCTAATTAACTACCAAATTAAGAGATATAAACATCGCGTAATTCGTCTTTACTTTAAAAATGAGAGCGTTTTAAAAATAAAATCTGCAAACATAGCGGTTTTTCATGATTAAACATTGTACTGCTTAAGTATGAAGCCTAACATACAACCGTGCAGTTTGTATTTATAATTGAAGTCAGCCACGAGTTAAGCGCTGCAGTGCCCCAAAATGACACGTTTAAGCATAAAAAGACAACTAGGTCCACTTCAGCGTTGCCCCAAATTCTTTCGACGTCGAAATTTGTTGGAGCTTAACGCTCCTACGAACGTTGTTATTGTTATTTGTCGAGCGGGTCGGAGCGCATCGCCGGCAATAAACCAGCCGAGGGTTAATTCCAAGTCGGCTTGGCACCGAAGTTGCGTTAAAAACTAAACCAATATACTTCTTAAAATTACAGCAGCGTTGGGGGGGTTATATAAGCGAACGTGACCTGAGGAGATTTTGGCAAGTCGCCCCGGCGCAGACTTACAGACACGAATTTTTCCTCGCATTTATATCCTTAAGTGTGTTAGGAGAAAGAATCGCGATAATATCGCTATGGCGGAACTACGTAGGAATTGGGTTTTACAGATAAATCCAAAGCAAGAATGAGGATTTATCGCAATTTTATAGATCATCCTAATTTTCTGAGAGCATTGTTGAATAAAAGTAAACATGTTCGATGGTAAACATCTATAACTACTGATAAACAGATGAAACTACTGCTATATAATCCTAAACGGAATGGTTAACACTAACTGAATTACGCATTATAGCGCAGCATCTGCACATCTGCATGTCATACGTCTAATGCTATTTGATCAGATATTCATGACATGTAAACTACCTTATGTGGAAAATATGATCTCGATCTACGAGAGTATAAAATTGGTAAATGACAAAAAATGTTCTAACTATATATTTACTTAATATTTATATTTAATTACTATTAAGCATAGTTATTCTGACAACGGTCTGCTACGCAGAAAATTCCAGGGTTGATTGTCGGTTAACGGCCACCAAAATTATTAATTTAGATATCTTTATCGGTAATTTGGAAACTTCCTTTGGAGATAGCTCCGTCGGGCTCCGCTCAGGTGAGTGTGGGAGTCTACCACACCATCTGGTGTTTACAATTGTATATGTCCACACATACCGCCTAGATATTCGTTTGTTAGATCTGATTCGGCCAAATTGTTCTGTGTATAAATAAAGATTAACTGTGACGTCGATAACATCACCATATTTTATTTATATCAGATATGTTTGTATGCGTTATTTATTTTTAAGCAACTGCGCACAAGTGATCATACCTGCACATGCTATTTTATAATATTTGTGCAGGCACTGTAGTATAAATTCGTATCTATTATTTATAGAGATTTAGCCTATGACGATCTCTGTTTTTGCCTGCGAGTAACATTATTGCAATTAAATATTAAATTAATTAAACTTTATTGTTAATTTAGAGGAGGGAGTATCGTCACATTTATTTATTTTAATATCAGGTGCTTCAAGGTGCTGATTCCAAATATCAACGGATATCACATAAGACACCGATTCTATTCGGGGTCGATTCCAAGCATAGTCGGCAGTGGCTTGACATGAGGTGGACTGTACGCTTATTGGTACTTCAATTTAATCGAAAAATAGATTGCTCGGTGTGGACGACTGCGTTGCTCATTTCACTCGGTCCACGTCCGGGCACGGGCCGCGATTGTTTTCGCAATCGGGCCGCCTGGCGCCCGCCCAGCGGCCCTACGTGGCTCGCTTACACAAGCAGACGCGCCTATTTACTGTTTTAACATACTTATAGTTTTACTTGTTTTTAAATGTGGTTTGTTGCCGGCTCACTTAAATATGAGGTGACCATCTTAGTGCTCGAGGATACCAACGTATCTGTGGTAGACTTCATATTTTGGCCGATATACTGTTCAGTTGAATAATTTTTAGTCTTCTTTCATCAAACGGCGAGGTGTCCCTTTTATAAAATGAACCAGTTTCGGGGATTTGTTGGGACAATACAGTTCCGATGCTTTAATTTAATAATGTGCTCTTACTACAAAAATATACTTTCAATTTAACAATAGGTGCATAAAATAATTTTGTTCGCAGTAGATCTTTCTCGGAATTAATTTTGTACACAATATAACAAATTCATTTACGTTTAAAATAATTCCCGTCTCTTTAGTCGCAATCTCGCTTTTCCATTGGAAATGCGTATTTTATTTACGCTCAACGGTTGTATTCCGCACAATTAATTTTTACAAGCGTATCTACGCTTTTTATTCCGCTACGCCGTAGCGTCGTAGCATAGCAACGTAGAATCTTTGTAGACGCTATTTTCTAGGTTTTACGTTGTTACAAACTGCTAGCTGATGTTTTTATGTTTTTGGGAAGAAACTGTATTTTTTTATGTATTATACATTTTGTAAACTTGCATTTTTTGCAAATGCACGCTTATAATTTACACGTCAATGCTCCATGGAAATCGTTTTACGATACGGGAGAGTTTTATGAACGTTAACAAATTGTTTTCGAGGTTAAATGTACTAGATTTCATTTAAGATACTTTTAATTTAAGATTTTATTTAAGAATAAACACACACGCAAGCATAGACAATTTAGGCAATATATATATATATACACACACACACACACATATATATATATATAATTAACATAATTAATAAATGACATTACTTAGTTAGTCTTATGTTAATTCCCAGATTGATCTATGTATCTTGGCCAAAAAATACATAGGATTTTTTTATCTCCATGTCAAAAGTATGACTTTAAAAATAATTTATAAATATTAAGGGGATTTATTATATAAGTGCAAAGTTGTTAAACTTCCAACACTGACAGATCACTTTCAATCCTGGCATTAGTGCATAGAATATTATGTTTTTAAACGGTAAGATTTTTTATGACTCATATTAACCATGACAAGTTATCTCATAAGCTTAAGTCTAACTCGCAAACGAAGTCACGGACGGAAGTTAGTAGACTTTATTATTAAAAGACTCTATTCATTGGTGGAATCTTTCGACTTCACTGACTTCGATTTTCGGTTCGACTCGCGCGATACTACAACCATGCCTAATTCTATCTTCTTCTATTGAAGTAGAAAACGAGCTTACAGTACAAGTATAAGCTACAGTTTTACTACTTATCTTCAAAAATAAAGCTATGACTAAGAGTCATTGCTTAAGTTTCGATCGAGACCTCTTTGAGTCGCAATTCAACTACTTCAATGATATTTTATAGCTTACAACCCTTGAAAATGTACGTAAAACAACATGCGAAACGAAAACAAAACCAGTCAGAAATGTATGTAACCCCTAAAAGGTAAATCCTGCTTCTAAGCACAAAGGTGACTATTACAAACACGCACGCTATTTTAGCGAGCGCTCGATCCCGACGCCAAGCTACACTAAATTTCGCACGCACCATTTCACACTTGCCGTTCGAAATTCTCCTCTTTTTTAAATTTAGTTAATATTTCACGTGGCGCCATCTGTGCACCATTTTACTTCTTTTATATTTTTCTATTTTATTTCTCTTTCTGTTCTGTTCTTTCTGTTACAAATTGTCGTTGCTCTCGTTTTATTGTGTTTGTTATTCGAACATCATGTGTTGCTATGCTTGCTTGTGACGAATTATTTATTAAACAAATATATAAGGATTTAGTTCTTGAAAACCGATATTTAGGTAAATTACTAGAGTAATGTTATGTATTGTAAAAGTACTTTTCTTCTTATTCCAAAACCTTACTCTTGACTTGATACTTACTCATATCGATACATTTTATTTTTATATTAATGACACTAATATAAAAAGAGAAAAATTTCTTGGCAGTGATAGATATTTAACAAATTCCAAAGTAATAGCCACAGATTTATTCATTACGAGTAAAGGTTTCTTTGGAAAATAAGTAATCACTTGGAATTGATATTGCAACAACAATTGAATGTTTTAGGACAAACATATACAACCAGGGAAATATTAATTTCATTACATCCTATTCTATCTGACTTGTTCACGAAGAAAGGTGCGTTCAGAAATCATTTTTTATAATAATAATAATAAAACGTTTCTACACTCATAGCCAGGATTTTCTCCTGGGTCGTGAGTGTCATGGACACACATAGACGATTTTGTCCAAAAATAAAAAAAAAATGTTAAGGGTGAACAACCCTTATCATTTAGGGGTATGAAAAATAGATAGTAGCCGATTTACAGACCTACTGAATATGTATATAAAATTTGGTAAAACTCGGTAAAGCCGTTTCGGAGGAGTAAGGTAACTAACATTGTGATACGAGAATTTATATAAATAATAATTAACATATAATATATTTAAATTGAGAGCTAATCGCGTTACGCTCCAGTGAATATCAAGTTTAAATATTATTGAAATAATTATACGGTCGAATTTTGTTTACTGCGAGAGGCAAAGTTTCTCAAGATCTGTGATGCCGTATGGGACTCGAACCTCAGGCATTAAACGTGAAGCACCAAAATTTAAACCACTAAACTATAGTTTATATATAGGTCGATTGAAGAACCTTCATCTAACACGTATAAAAATTCAAGAGCTAGACGAAGATTCGATGTCCAATTTTAATAAATTGTCACTCAAGAGCTATTGAATCGGAATTACGTTGTTAGTTTAAGTGGGAGGGAGGGGGAGGGAGGGATAACAAAACAACTGTGCGTTGTAATTGCTCCAATTTGTCGCGAGCACAGCCGCCCAGATTGCTAATGACGTCACACCTACTCGTCTGACGAGGTCGTCACTTGGGAGGGACACGATTTTTATTTTTACTTAATATTTACTTTAGTACTCTCTTACTAATATTTTATAGACAAATGTTTGTGAGCATATTCGTGTGTTTGTTACTCTATCACGCAAAAACTACTGGTCGGATTTCGCTGAAATTTTTCACATAGATAGTTTAAGATCTGGATTAACACATGGAGTACTCATCATCGTGGTAAACGCGATTGAAGCGGGCGGAGCCGCGGAAATAAGTTAGTTAAAACCAAATAATAGAAATTAAGTCATTATTTCGTACACTGAGAACGAACTCAAAGTTTCGTCAAAGTTACATACTTAAAACTGAAAACTTAAATGGGGTTAATTAATAATATTTTTAATTTATCGTCTAGGTCTAAAGCTTTAAAAAGTTTCTGTTTTTACAAGAAAAGGTCAAACAAAAATGGTATGTCCCCTTAATAATCTTAGTCCTTAAAGAAAATCCCCAAGATGAAATTCAAAAAATGAAAATATCGCATTTAGTTCCTTCTTATTCCCACTCTGCGATTTATTAAATATGTGAAAAATGTAGGCGTGTATGACTTTATTGCGAGTAGGGCCGAGAGATTACCCATGACAACATAGTAGAATGACTAGAAAGTTATCTTAATAGATTCCGCTCTGTACATACTGCACATTCATACAGGGAATAAATAACCGAGGCTATTAATTAACATAATCAACAGACGACAAAATTTTATATTGGTTAAGAAACTCAATTGTTAAAACTGAAATTGACGGTTGGGTATTTTAATTATATAATAATATTCTATTTAGCAGATTTGATGTAATACTCATATTGGTATGATTATATAGAGCTTGCCAAAGAAATGGTACATACAAACATACATACATACGCTCGAAAAACATTACCCTCATTCTTACGTAGTCGGGTAAAAATGTATGTTGTATTCTTTATTCAATGTAGACTTTAGAAAATACAGCGTTCTAATTACCCATTAAGCTTTAATTTATTGCAGGGAATGACGAAGCTCACTAAAAACACGGTGATCGTATCGCCACGTCGCCGCCTGTCTCGTCGGCCCGTGAGCCAGCAATCGTGGGTCGTGTCGCTGTCGCTATCCTACAATTAACGCTCGCTTCACGTTTTCTTGTGAGCGGAAAATAATTGCGATTGAGTTGCGAATTTCGCTTTCGCTACCCGACGCCACTGGAACCCTTAATTGGTGCTTAAATAGCGAATTCATCCCTCGAAAACATTTTAATAGGCCAGAAGCGGTCGCATTGTCAACTCGTGCGTTATCCCAGTTTCGAGTGTCTGATTTCGAAATGAAACTAACAAGCGAAATGGTATTTGATTGGTAAATTGTAAAATAATAAAAGTTGGTTGTTCTTATTAACGTGAAAAATCATATATAATAATATATCACAAAGGATAGCTTGATAGATGACTCTTAAACTACTGAACCGATATCAATACAATTTGCACACCGTGTGCAGGATAGTTTATCTTAATATATATAAATTATGTGTCACGTTGTTTGTATGCTGTGAACTCCTAAACTGCTAGGTATATGGGTAGGTAAATAGTATAGGTATGTAACCGCGACCATGTCGTAATCTGTTGGGTGGTATTTCTGTTAGATGTTTTTAGGGTTCCGTGTCCAAAGTGTAAAAACGGGACCCTATTACTAAGACTCCGTTGTCCGTCTGTTCGTCTGTCTGTCACCGAGCTGTATCTCATGAACCGTGACGGGCAGATAGATGAATTTTTTTAAAGATGATGTATTTCAGTTGCTGGTATAACCATATATACTAAAAGCATATTAAAGGAAGCTTCCATACAAAAAAACGTGATTTTTTTTGCTTGATATTAATAACGGCAACAGGTAGACGCTTGAAATATTCACAGAATATTTAGTTATATGTTCATTTCAAAATAATGAAACCAAAATTAAATAAATATTTAAGGGGGGCTCTCATACAACTAAAGTGATTTTTTTGCCGTTTTTCTATAGATGATGGTATGGAACAAGAGGAGGTATTGCTTTAAAAACGAGTGTTTTTCCCATAGTCAGATATATTATATGTTCGTTTATCTCTGGTTGGATATGCAGAAAAACAATACATTTTGCTGTCAGATAATAACACTACATCATATATTGTATACAAAGTATTGAACAATTAAAATAATCATAATCATTTTAATATTCACTTGAAAGGTAACAAACAAAGATAGCTACACCAAGATTTTGCATAATAGAGCATACATGTTTCGTCAAATTATCAAGCAAATTGATATATATGTACATATGCGGTCAAAACGTAACCCTCCTTTTAGCAGTTGGATAATAAACCCTAACATTTGGTACTAAGAACCACACCAATATTTTTAATGCAATGAGCTATATATATATACATATATGTATATATATCTCGAAACAGCGAACTGAAGACAGCAGAGCAAATACAGATACCGGACTTTGGACTTGAATGCCTTTATCTCGTCTACGATGTTGCTCACATATTACGAAACAGCTTGTGATGATTAAAGTTACAAAGTAATTTGTAACGCTCAGTCGTACACGGAGCTATTTTCAACAAGCTTTTCACACATTTAAATTCACAATTGTATTAATGTTGCAAGGAGATTTTGAAACACGTTTCGGAGACTGATAAAGCTGAAATGTGTTTGTTTGGATGATAAAACACAATGACGTCGAATTTAAATCATATATAGACGTCCCAAAATGGGAAAGATGGCTTGTTTTAAATCTATATTCTTCAAGCTAAATATCTTTAAGAAATAACTGCAATACATGAATAAAAGACATCATTTTATATTATAAAGCAGAAGCCAATTAGGAGCAAAGATTCTTAATTAGTTGAAAAGTTTGTACTAATCGGGGGTGGCGGAGATAGGGTGTGAGATTCGATTGCTGCATATCCTTCAATTAAAGTGTTTTGGTCTAAAACTACCGAATGCTACTAAATGGATAATTTAGTAGTATTCGGTAGTTTTAGACCGAATACTAACTTACTAAAAGTAATAAAAAATTGGCTAGGCTTGAATTTTTAGAAAATTTTAGTGTGGGGCTATGAGTGTAGAAAGCTTTTTTTTTTATAAACAATACATATCAATATTTCCACAGAGTCCAACGAGACGATGTATTATTTCATTTAATAAAATAATGATTATGCGAAAACTGAGGATGACTGTCTCTGTCACTGTCAATGACCAGATAGAAAGGGATGTGCTTTCATTGACCTGACACCCAGTGAAGATTTGAAGGCTAATAAAAACTACATATTACGTAAAAAAAATGTCGCGCCACATTTAAAATTAGTCCACTGTACACACACAACGCTAACCACCGAAATAAAACTAGACGCTGCTGACTAAAAGTTAGTGTCACTTCAAAGGGAACTGTAGTGTCCGAGGAAAACGTATTCGGTAGTAAAAGTCGATTTTATTTAAGGAAAAACGGTGTATAGCGAAAAGTTTTACGACATTTCTTAGTAAATTGAAACAATTAACTGACGTTCACGTAATTAAGGCGACGGGTATCATAAAAAGCATCGGTTCACTTTGGCACTGTGACCCCATTGTACCTTTTATCATTCTAAAAGTGTATCGGCTAAAATTCTAGTTTTATTTATTACCGATTTAGAATCCGGTGGAAGGTTTTTTATTTTTTTATTTGTGTAGCATTTTTTAATATCGTTATTTTTCGCAATTCAAGCAAGTCGGTGGTCTGTGCTTCAGACATCCATCAGTTGTAGGAGACTCGCGCCCGGCAGTGGGACGTAGAAGCCGTAGAAGGGAAGCCAATTTTTTTTTTAGTATGGAAGTAGCAAACGAGCATGCAGCCCACCTGATGGTAAGTGGCTACTGCCGCCCATGGACATTTGTAATCAAACCTAGGTAAGATCAAAGTCTCACCTAAGGTTAGCCACAGATGCGTTGCTACTCCTGAGGACTAAGATGGAATGCCTCGAATAAGTATGTCTCCCTTATACCATACCCTTCAGACCAGAACACAGCAGTGTATTACACTGCTGTTAAGAGGCAGAAATAGGTCTGGCGGTGGTGCTTCCTGAGTCGAACTACAAAGACTTGTACCAAATACCTACAAAATTATTTCAATATTTATAAACTCTCAGTTACAAGGTAATTTCAAGAGTTCGTGATGTTGATTCGGCCCAAAGAGATTTGTATCGCAACATATCTATCTCACATACAATTCTATTTTAGGGCTTTCATAGATCCGATGATTCTCGCCGGCGAGAGATCTGGTGAGAAATCTATTACATTTAATTTTCAGATCGGGTTTGGTTTAGCTTCAAATCAATATCAATTTGCACTAAGTTAGTTCGAAATGGAGATTTTTACGTGAATTGAAGTAGGAAATGTTTGAAATTTTCAACGTAACTACGGATTTCGTATGAACAGAGTCCTGATTTAAATATGGCAGAGTTTATTGTCAGGCAATTTGTGGCAATCACAAAAAGAGTATGATCGAATGATAGAAAATAAAATAATACATACAAAGGAAAAGTAAACAAAATACAAAATTCTCAAGCGTTGTTTTAATTATACGTAGTAACTAGACCTCGGAGCAACTAGAATGATAATATTATTTCATCCAAGTTCACAACGAAGTTACGAAATACCGCGGAGTGGCAAGATAAACTCGAAACTCTCATTCCGATACAATAAACTTCTCCACTGTTTTTTTCGACGAATCGAGTGAATATTTTAGAAAAGTTTGTATTTGCGTTCGGATTTCGCGCGATCTCGACAAATTGTTGCCGACTTTTTATTTGAAATTAGCGAAGTGGCGAACTTGGGGAGGACGAATTGATATTATTCGAAATGAGTATTTTACTACTTTATGATGTTGCTCCGTTTTCGATTTGAGTTTTGCTTCTGTTTTTATTACAGAAGTTATTGAATACAATTCTTTTTCGTAAATCCAATATGGTTTTGTATAGAACGATTTAGACTCTTCTTCTTAGTCGAATCCTCGTGACTGTGGGTCGTGACCAAACCTCCTCGCAAATCCATACTGCTCTCGGCCCTGGGCCTTGACTGACTTTCACCTCTTTGGCTGTGGCTAAAGTTGTAGCTTTTAGTTTCAACCATGTACCTTCAGGCAACTCAAAGGAATGAAAATCGAGCGTAAGCGTGGTGTGATGCTTTGAAGTTTTGGAGAGAATCTCGTGAAAGTTTGGTCGTATCGAATGTGTTTCCTTCTGGCCTTTAGCCGTATTTTAATTGTTGCCACAAGCAGTTGGTGGTCACTGCCTGTGTCTGCACCTGGTCTGGTTTTGGCGCTCAGGACTGTAGATCTCCATCTTCTACTGATCATAATATAATCGATTTAGTTTCTATATTTACCATTCGGTGAGGTCCATGTGTATAATCTACGTGGGTGTTGTTGAAACCATTTAATACT
>MOOZ01000206.1:208099-226868 GCA_002930495.1 Cecropterus lyciades | reverse complement strand
GACCAGAATACAACAGCGCACAACACTGCTGTTATTAGGCAGAAATAGGTGTGGCGGTGGTGCTTCCGGAGTCGAACCACAAAGAGTTCTACCACCTTCAAATAGTATAGTTAGTAATAAGGGCATCATAAGCCTGAGCTATATCTTTGTATGGTGGTAGTACGAGTGCAGTTCGATCGGGGTTAGAAATAGGTGTTGGTGTTACCTACACCGTCACCTATTTCTAGCGTGAAGCATGATTTGCATTTCGATTGAAGGATCTGACTGCCGGAACGCTTTCATATGAGGCGATCATTTTAATCCTGGAGAGTAGCAATGAAATCGTGGTTTAATTCGGATAGAAACCTTGTTTTCTTTGTTACTTACGGATGTCCGAACGAATGGGCGGCATTGTCCAGTTACCATCATGCTCGTTTGCTACTTCGAACTTATAAAAAAAGCTATAACATAACAAGTGTTTAATAATTAAATTGTTTTATTAGTTTAGTATTATGTTACTGTTGCTGACAATGCCGTTACGCATGCTGTGTTTAGTTATTTCTTTTCGCTATAAACACATTTTCATCTCGCTAGTAGCGTGATGGTCAGAAAAGTATAAAAAATAGCTGCGAAGTTGTCACCCCGTCCTGCCGGTCGTAAATCATGGAATACTGCGATATATCTACTTGTTGATCTAACTTTAAGGGCGGAAGGGAACGTCACGATTGTAAAACTCAGTGATAGTATGTGTATTTCGTGATATCCGGAGAATATTTGCTAGTTTTGGGATTTCAAATAGCAAAAATCGGAAACCTTATAGTTTCGTCATGTCTGTCTGTTTGTCCGCCTGTCTGTATGTCACAACCACTTCATTCGGAAACTATTAAGACTATAGAGTTAACTTGGTAAGTAAGTGTATTCTGTAAACCGTTTTCCGAATTATGTACAAAAAAATTTATTAAATTTAGAAAGGCTCCCCATACATGGAACTGAATCTCAAAAAAAAACGTTCAACATACCTATACGTGTGTCTAATGAATGGACTCAAAAAATTACAATGAGGTTTCTCGAACCAGTTTTTCTCAAAGTCGATTGTTTGAGAGATAAACCCTTTCAAAGCGGTAAAATGTGTGCGGGCCCCTCTAACTTTTAAACTATGAGAGTGCAAAATCTGGATAAAACATGTTGTAGATGTCAAGGTAAAGTTCCAACGAAAATTAGTTCGAATAAGATACGGTTGACAATTTTTGAGATATAGCACTTTTTCTTTATAACTTTGTAATTCATACAAACACTATGAAAAACAAACATAATTATGTTGGTAGTTGGAAAACTGTTCAACATTATTTAATGATAATGCTACGGAACCCTTCGCCTGCGAGTCCGACTCGCACTTGGCCGCATTTTTTTGTAGTTGTGAAAACAGTTTTTTTTTTAATATGAAAGAACCAAACAAAGCAATCCACCCGATTAAGTCTAAGTTGGAACGTCTCGGATATCTTCCCTACCACACCCTGCAGACCAGAATATAAGAACGCTTAACAATGCTTAATAGGCAGGTAAATAGGTGTGGCGGTGGTGCCTCCGGAGTCAAAATGTTCTACTATCTTCAAAACCTACTTAATGTAAATTACAGTCAGTTGTTTTCAACAAATAGTTATTGCATCTGTCTGTGATTAAAAATATCATACACGCGAGATTTATTTCGAAGATAAGAATGTATAAAAGCAATTTTTTATTTTTATAAATGCTGAAATTTCTCGGCCAACCTTCATAAGAGCTGTAAAGCAATCTACAGGGTTCTTGGATAAACATTGGAAAATAAAGCACAGGGTTGCACGCAGAAGCAGCCTAAAAGGTCAGACAAAACAAATTCGGAACTGTTTACGTCATAATATGTTATTTATCTGGCTATAAAGTTAAATAAAATAAAACGGCACACGGACCGTTACGGCGAATATTTCGTAACATGTGCCCTGAATTGTACCGCAGAGTACGGGAATTGCGATTGCTAATGGGTGGCATCGGATATTTATTGTCTTGTCCCACAACGGACGAACAAACTGTAGGCGATAAACCGCTATAACGTTCCAAGTTGATATTTGTACATTATACATAATATTTGTACTAGAATCCCGTACAATTTTGGCATTAATGCTTACACTACACAAAAAAGTGTGACAAATTCTTCATCTTAAAATGAACATCTGCTAAAGAATACAATGATGATTAGCGAAAGAAATGTCACGTAGTTTTTTTACGTCAATGCGCATACAGTCAACCTATTCATTGTCGATTTGGGTACTTGTTTTCTAGTTTCTCCTATTGACCGGCTGTCAATAAATAGTCCTGGTTCAATAGCTTATTTGAGGCAATGCCCATTGTACTATTGGTCGGTAGTAGTACAACTATTTAACAAAATGTGATCGATGTTGTTTGATTTCTTAGTTGAGAAACTATCTAGTAGCTCTTATGCTGATTTACATACATTCTCATAACATTTAACGTACAACTGAATAGTTGTTCAACTAAAAGTTGGGTTTTGTTACTGAACTGAATCTTTCACGTGGATAGTTTAATATCCAATGCAATTCAGAATCCATAGTAATATTTCGGTACTACATACTTTGCAATGGGACTATCTTTTGTTATGATGCAGGTATTGTTATATATTTGGACGACCCACGTAGTGGAGCGGTCACTATATCGGTCTGCCACGCGATGGATCCCGGGTTCAATCCCCGGCCAGACAGACGTCTGAATGATGAGTTTAGATTTCTGTTCTGGGTTTGGGTGTTTGTGTATTTGTCTTTGTGTGTTCATAGCACCCACGACACAGGAGAAAATTTTAGTGTGGGGCTATGGGTGTAGAAATCGTTTATGTTTATGTTTTATGTTTATATTTCCCTTCTCGCTTCAGGCTACACGCGTGCGGTCGAACAAGTCCCGATGGGTGTGGCATCACAGTATTTACGGCGCAAACCAAAGAGGATTCTTGCCATATAGAGAGCAGTGCATGCCGCCAGTAATTGTGATATGCCCAAAGAAGTTAATCTCAATGTTATACAACTTGTGGTTTTGCGAAACGGTTGGCGTTTCACTAGTAATCGCCTGGAGGTTTATTTCGAATTTACGTTTATTTTTCTCTTTAGAACTCTTTGTGTTCCACTCCGGAAGCACCACCGCCACACCTATTTTTGCCTAATAACAGCAGCGTTATGTGCTGTTGTGTTCTGGTCTGAAGGGTGTTGTAAGGGAGACATACTTTTCCGAGGCATTCCATCTTAGTCTCAGGGGTAGCAACGCATCTATAACTAACCTTAGTTGAGACTTTGATCTTACCTAGGGTTGATTACAGATATCTATGGGCGGCAGTAGCTACTTACAATCAGGTGGGCTGCATGCTCGATTGCTCTTTCCATACTATAAAAAAAAAGTTAACCATCGTATATTTAACTTTTGGGTTCTTTGAGAGAGCTTATATATATCGTTTAAACAACCGATTGAATAAATATATGTATACTGAATAAATATATAAAAACACCCTGGAAGATTTATGCCGGATCTTCTCAATTTTGAGGAAGTGATCGTATTTAGCTTAGAAAAATATTGTTGCTCTAAATTCGTAAATGATCATAAGCCTATCCATAGATATAATAAAATGAAAGCCCCGTGTGTCTCTAAAATAAAATTTGAAGGACTGCGAGTAAGTAAACATTATAGACATTTAAATCTATTTTTGATTTTTTTCAGTCTGTATGTGTTGAAATTACAAACCAAACCAAAACTATTAAAATTAATTTAAAGAATATTTTTATTATCCAAATCTTTATCTAGCATTAGTATCTATTTCATTGAAATCTATCCATTTTATTTTAATATATTTTAATTTATATTGCTTTTCATTTAAACGCAGTCGAAATCCCCCGCGATTTCACAGCTAGTACAGAATAAAAATGTTTTCAGTCTAGTTACGTAAAAAGCTAAGAGGTGTAGAAGAAGCTAGGCGACTTAAGTCACAAGCTCGATGGTTAATAAATTAAATAATAAAACGCTTTCTACACTCGTAGCCCCACGGTAGGATTATCTCCTGTGACGCGGGTGCCATGGACACACAAAGATGAATACACCATCACCCAGACCTTGAACAGAAATCTAAACTCATCATTCGGATGTCTATCTGGCCGGGGAACGAACTCGGGACCCACTGCGCGTCAGACAGGCATGGTGACCGCTCCACCACGTGGGTCGGTGTAATAAGTTTAGTGACTAAAAGTAATTTTTATGGGTCAAGATACTATCAATTTTCTCGCTTTCAGATATAACATTACGAACATTCGGTTTAATGATAATTAATTAATTTTTATGCTCACTTGGTTACTATAGGTACATACGAATAAAGCGAGGTGTTATTCTCTAACAGTCAGTAATAAAAACATTCAACTCTATAATTTACTAATGTTCTTTAGTGTAATAGTAATAACAAGACTTGGTCTAAATGACTATTGGAGTATAATCATATACACATTTTTACGTTATAGTTGTAACACATATGGTGTGGACGCTTGACGATATAGGATCCTTTCTACTCTACCCTACCAATGAAAATTATTTCCCATAAATTCTCATATATCACATATCATATTCCTATCCAAACCTTCGGCGTCCCAACCGGAAACCTCCGGGCGGTGATCGAGACCGCTCCTCAAAAAACTTATTTACGCGCGACTTTTATGAAGTTATTCCAAATAACGGCCGAACATTCACACGATATTACTATTTTCTTTATAAACATCGATGTTCACAACATATCATTTCAGTTATAAATAAGAAACTATTATATTTGTTTATGTGATGGATGAGGCAAGTACGCTCTTTTTTTTGTTCTCGAGGGGGAACCTACATAGGGCACCCGACGTCGTAAGGGCGACGACGGGTTATGTGCATTTTTTATCGCACTAAAACCCTCCCGGTGGCCGTACCCAGTGCTGCGTAGAGGACACCGTCATCTCAAGCGAAATTCAAACGGAGACCTCTGACCTCTGACCTATGGGCTCCACCCGGGTGAGCGGCTAAGCCAACTGCACCCTCTGGTCTTTACGATGTATGCAACCACACATATCGCCGTCCTTCCCGGGGTTACTTGACTGGACGGTTCGAGCCTCACTCTTGCCGCCCGCAACCCTGGAAGCCCCCTTTTAGTCGCCTATTATGACAGGAAGGGGATACCGTAGCCCTATTCTAATATCGGATATACAGGGACAAAGTAAGCAATCTACCATATATGAAATTATTGTTGGCACTGCCTCTCGTGTACATTTGCCATATAAGCCGAATAGATCAGGATATCTCTCTCATCTCTATTATAAGTATCAAGATTGGCCCTCGAGTAAGAGATACGAGACAAGAAGAGATATCGTCATCAGAACATGACCGTGGGTCGATAATATACGTCGGCATATTACGTCAGTCATCGTGCGATTATTGTCGTCATATGCTGTGCGATTCGTGAGTCGGCACGTGCCGGACGTGATTTGTTAAGAATATCCCCTGTCAACTTTATTATTAGCGTAAACACCGTAATTACTATTCCCAACAAAAGATTAAACGGAAAAAATAGGCAAAACGGTGCAACACAGACTTATGCATATTTATATAGACACGTAAACCTAATCAAAAATAATCAGTTAATTATTCGTACATCTAGGCTGTAATACTGAATTATTAACCGCGTGACAGTTTGCCTCCTACACCAACATTATTATTCCTTATACTGAATTCTTGAACTAAGAAAATGATTTACTGGCTATAACAGTGTAAGCGTGCTCCGATACAACTGCTGAATGGCACAAAGGCATTGGCCAAAGCGCATTACAAAGGGCGATACAAATAGCCGTATAAATGGGTCAATCTTTTGGAGCATGTCGCCGTCGGAGCGTGACCGAGCGTCGATAAATAACGTCGGCGCACGACGACAATAGCCGTCGTGCGCGCGCGTCGTGAGCCGGCGCGTGCCGGACGCGGCCGGATCACGAATGTTGTCTATCAAATACGCTTTGAATACAAATGCAGATTGACAATGCATCTGTACCCTTAGTACCTTCCCTAGAAACAATCATTGTTACGTTTTCGCCCATACATTGCACGTTTACGATTTCATTTTCAGCCAAACTTTACAATATACTTTACAATGATGGGCCAAAACATAGACAATGATTGTTTTGATGAAGTGTAATAAACTCGTACTAAAGACACTGCAGCGTTTAAGGCCTCTGACAAGCAATATCTACACGGTTTTTAATTAAATGTTGAAAACAAGAAAAGCTAACAATACTTTACTGATTATTTATTATGAAACTTTTTTATGAATATTCTATTTCATATATATTCTATTCCTCTTCAAATAATTTTATACTGGTTACAGGTAATAAATAAGTATAGTTTTGTTTTGGTTCTATTATTTCATTTACCTTATTTCATCTAATATTAAGCATCCACTGTCGTCCATTATCAAAGTCGATTGGATTAATATTGGATAGGATTGGAGTTTTACCAAAAGTCAGTCAGTCTGGTGTAAGTGTATATCACAAACTCACCAGCGCTTGATACTGGCAGAAATGGGTGAAGCGGTGCTTCCAGAGTCGAACAATGAATGCTTGTGGTACCTTCGATATAAATAAATATTTTTATAATATGAAAGTAGCAAACGAGCATGCAATCCGATGATAACCACTGCCGCCACTGCCAGATAAGACAAGTCTTACTGAGATAAGCCAAAGATGCGTTGCTATCCCTGATCACTAAGTTGGAACGCCTCGGAATGTTTTTATTACCACACTCAGCAGCGCATAATACCTACTGCTGTTATTAGGCAGAAATTTTGGTGGTGATGCTTCCGGAGTCCGGAGTATATCTTATAATAAAAATAATATATATGAATTTACATATATTTCCAAATTTACCGAGGAATATTAAAAGACGATTAATATCGAAAATCAAGCATATCGCACCTCGAGAAATTTTATTAAACGCCCGTTCAAAACCCACTAATCATTACCTCACGTAGGCGAATTTAAGCGGAGTCCACACTATACGTATAGCGAAGTGCGGCGGACGGGTAATTTATCTCTGTCAGGCGCTGGTGTGCCCCCAGCTTTGCATTAGGCTTTCTGATAACGGCGGGTTAAGTGAAACGTCCGCCCTTCAGGAAAGAAATTCGTGAACATATGTACCCGGTTAAATAGAAGATGGTATATGGCAAGGGGATGCACACTCATAGACGGGTGATTTATTTTTTGCAGTGTTGCTTTATCATAAAGGTGGAGATATACAATAATTATAAAGGAGAATGAATTTCCTTTAAGCTACAATGAAAAAAAGAAACATCGTTTATTCGGTTTGACATAAAAATACTAAAAGTTTAACTCATTTTAAATATCGTAAAGTTCTCCACTCGGTGGCTTAAATAATAATGCTCCAATGCTCAAATAATGATGTACACTGTACAACACAATGTGACATACGAGCACATAGCTGTGTTAGCAAGTACACAATGAAGAGTGCGAGAATAAAATTTTCAAAAAATTGCAGTTAATAGACTTAAATTTTGTTAATATTTTTCTATCGTTTTTGCCGTGAGCTATTCAAATTACGAAAAGTAGCAGCCTCCGCATAAATCCCCCTTGTGGTTCTCCGTCTTCCCAATCGTACGATAATTATCGTACATATACATGTACAAATGGATATGTACGATAATTATCGTACGATATCGTACATATACATGTACGATAATTTCATAGTAACGTACGATGTGCGATAGTACACTATAATCGTACAATAATTTTCATTACGAAGAAAGATTAAATATTTTGTTTTGGGCAAAACATTTTGTTCTGATTTGACGTTTTTTTTATTGGCCGTGAAATATTCTGATATCACGTTTTGGTTGTAACTTGGATGTACCGACATAGTACGTTGTTGTACGATAATTTTGATGCAAATCCAGATTGATCCAAAATACGATTATATTACGGCTGTCGTACGACAATTGCCTACATGTTGGGAACACTGGGTACGACCACCTTCAAAGCGAAGTAAATAATACCGAATATCACTAACACATTTGATTTGACTGAAGACTGAAGTAGCAAACGATGCATGCAGTCCACCCGTGGACATCTGTAAGTAACTTACAGAGCAAGTGTTATCTATACAGATACAGAGGAAAGGCTATCCGAAGTCAATTACAGATGCCTTGCTACTCCCGAGGTCTATGATCGCCTGGTACGTAATTCAGCTGGCAACCACACCCTTCTAGCGAAACGCAAGAACTGCTTCACGCTAGAAATAGGTGAGGCGGTGGTACCTTCCCGGTCCAACTAAATACGGTCTAGCACTTTGTATATTTCATGCTACTTATGAATGGAAGCGATAATTAAATCGCTGGTCTCTTATGACTCAGACACAATAAGTCATTATATCATTGTCATGAGTCAGTGTTAATAAGTTATAGTAGTGGTTCGAAGGAAATGCGGTCAGTTCGGCCGTGACCGCATGTAGCATGTCGACTTATAAGAATGTAAATAAGTAATTTTCTGATAGTGTTACCTGGAATACATTAACATTTATTAATGTTATTTATAGGAATATTCCGACTTAACAAACAAAAAAATAGATTTTATGTAAATATTAGTGTCTAGTTATGCTAACTATGAAGAGTTTCATCACCTGTTTATAAAACTTCTAAAATAAAATAGAAGCCAAATATTTATATATATATATATATATATATATTTGTATAATATTTTTTAAAATAATTTTTAATTGGGTATAGTTTGATTAGTACTTAAAAATGTAATAAAGGTCAATAGTTAAGATTTTGAATTAACTTTATGTCTATAAATATTACGATTTGTTGAACGTGAAGCAAGGTTATCTGACTTTTTTAACAAAAACATCGTCAAAATATCTGAAAATAATGGTATAGAAACAATCGAGAATGTTTATATGTTCTGACTGTAACTCAAAAATTGTAACGTGACTTATTCTAGATCCTTTATTTCTATAGAGTTAAGACTCTGAATACGAGTGTGGATAATAACAATACAATATAGACCAAATAGTATTCATTGGACTAATTGATATACTGACAATGTTCGTCTAGGAACTAGGTATATCGTAACTTAATAAATACCTTAATTTTATTCAACAACTTTAACGATAAATAACAAGAAAAACGTCATAATTAGTGTACTTGGTATTGAGTTTTAAAAACGGGCTTTATTTAACCGCTCAAACAAGCTTTCAAAGGTAAAGAAAGGTACTTAATTCAGAATTTCTTAACAATACATTCTTTGAGGAAAATAAGGTTGTTACGGCGGTTCGGGGTGTAGTTAATTTTGATGCTTGCGGTAATTAACGAATCTTAAGCCCCTCGAATATGAGCGCGAGGGTACCGGCGCCTTAATCACGTTACTCTAAGTTCGGTGCTAGTTTATAAGAAATAGCGGAAAATTTGTAAAAACTGTAAAAGTTTAACATCGGGCGTGAGTTTGAAGTAACCCTTTCAGTTGAACTACTTTGAAAACTATCATCGAGTACGTAAGTCATGTTATCTATAAAAGTATAGAACATTGACGTGTTTGTCTATAATAAAACACAAAAAAAAACATTTTAATGAGTTAATGGTGACTGTAGTGGACACATATAAAATAATACCTCCTAGACTCAGAACAGAAATTTAAATTCATCATTCAGATATCAGTCTGGCCTGCGATCGAGCGATGCATGCTTGCCCGCCTATATGCAGACTGATCTATAGAATTGCTTAATTGATTCTAATGTTAAAGGTTCGATAGGGTGCGAAATCGACCACTTTTTATGTAGGAAATCCATATGTATATATGATTTTTGTATTGGAAATGTGTGGGGAATCAATGCGGCTTATTCACATTCTAGCTCCTAAACGGCATTTATATCATATTTATATAGTTTCATTCCCCTTGAAGTTATCCCGTGATCTGGTAAGATTTACTAGAAAGGTTATGAATAATCCAACGGGATCTAACACCTGACCTCTATAACCTAGTTTGGGAAGATTCGATGTGTTGAATAATTGAATAACCGAATAAATTCAATAACACATTTGATCCCCTGAGATACATAGTTTACTTTGTCAGGTTCAGCTTGAGTAGTGATAGAACTACGAATAATATTGTATTATACAATTTCAGATTAGTCACATACATATTATAATATAGACGAACCGCGTGGCGGAGCGGTCACAATACCGGTCTGACACGCAGAGGGTTCCAGGTACGATTCCCGGCCAGACAGACATCTAAATTATGAATTTAGATTTCTGTTCTGGCCCAGACCCAGAACAGAAATCTAAATTATTTTATGTTTATGTATTCGTCTTTCTGTGTGTCCATGGCACCTACGACATAGGAGAAAATCCTAGTGTGGGGCTATGAGTGTAGAAAGAGTCATTTATTTATTTATAATGTATTAATAGATAATCGATATTATCTAACACATTTTATTACTTACACGTATTAGTTTATTGTTTTTTTTCTAGTATATCTAGTTTCTGCTATTTTGTCTTAAAAGTTTACTAAGTATACATCTTTTAACTTATATATACCATCTATTATTGCACGTAAACTAATATGAATGTGTGAATGCCGGCTGATTTCAATAGCAACCACCTTAGTACTCTGGACTGAAAACGCATTTGTAATTGACTTCAAGTAGAATACGTTTCAGTGTTCCCAACTGTACGATAAACGTACATACACGATAATTTCAATCACGATAATGGCAACGTACGGTGTACGATAGTACATTATAACCGTACGATAATTTTGATTACGAAGAACGTTTCGATTTTTTGTTTTAGGCATAACATTTTGTTCCAAGGTGACGGTTTTTTCGGGTCGTCTAATTTTGAGAAGACGTTTGTTTTGATCATGAAATACTCGGAGATAACGTTTTTTTTTCGTCTAATATTTCGAAAAGACGTTTTTTGTGTTTTTTTTTGGTTGTGAAATATTCTGAGATCACGTCTTTTTTTTTCTCGTCAATTGGTTATACCGACGTAGTATGTTGTTGTACGATAATTTTGGTCCAAATGTTAAAAAATACGATAATTTCACGTCTGTCGTACGATAATTGCCTAGTTACCGCTTGGGAACACTCATCCATTTTATGCTTAGCATCAGATGGACTATGCTATGTATGCTTTTTACTATATAAATGTTATATTAATTACTTACATAGTTTTTAACCGACTGCGTAGAAAGAGGGTACTTTTTTGGCACGTATGTATGTATTAATATCCACAGAAATACAGTCCAAGTACGTTAGATTTTACAATAATTAATTAAATGAAATTACTGTTACATATAAAGCCTAAAAACGTAAATCATACTTGAGATTTGTAAAAAAAAACAAATCTTTCCGCCATCGCTCATAAATTGTAAACACCATAGCGCTTCAACGAGAAAGAGAGGCGTTTTTCTTGGTCTCTTTTTTATAGTAACCAGTAAGCAGCGGTAAGAAAATTAGATGTTTATAGTAATGAGGAGTACAGAGCCGGCGGGCTCGTTCGATATTGTGCTGCGAGTTTTTACAACATTTTAATATTGTTACATTCTTTTAATATCGCGTTAAATGTTGACGCTCGGTATGTAAAATACAGGATATTATAAAGTTACTGCAATCGAGTTACGTCAACATTATCGTCGTTCAGTCTGTGATTTTCACGGATATTTCATCTGACCGTCAAGTAATCTGTAAAGTTCCTTAAAACGAAAGCAAAATGAATTTAAATAGTTTTACGAACGAATCCGAAGCTTAAATTTAAACTAGAGACAATGTCTGGAGAGGAATTGTAAATTCTTATTTGCGTAATATTTAATATCAATATGTTTTAGTTATAAGTTTTTATTTCAATAATATTAATATTAAATGTAGTGTACATATTATTTATTATTGTTTCATATAAGGTAGTGTATACATATAGTGTAGTGTAGTAAGTTAGCCATCAGTTTGATTATGTGGGTATTTAAAATGAGTGACGTTTGTGAGTTTGTGTGCTTGTAATAGATAGACATGATCTCTATAATCCATTTATGCTTGTAATTGGCCGCAAATAGATACAGCAGAATTTTTAAGCTCAAAGGATTCTCAACGGGCCACAAATCGAATTTAATCTACTGGAACGCTACCCTCATTCACAATATTAAAATATGATTCCGAGGCGAGGGTTGCGGAAGCTGGGGCGAGGGGCGAGGGGTCGAACGCAATCAGCATCTGATCACGCGTTCCTTTTGAAATCGGCTTATCCTATCCTAAGCCGCGGAGGGATATTTGAAATTACGCCTAAATATGAACGAGATTAAATCCACTTTGCCTCCCACTGCGCCACCGCGTAATGACCTACGTGGAAGACACTACCTTTGAACGTGTAATTATGGTGGAATTTTGGGCAGAATTAATACGGAGATAAGCTTCCTTGTATTGCCTTTTAAAATCGCGAAGACTCAGAAAGTCGCACGGAAATACTTTTTGAGGAAATTATCGCGTTATTCTAATATCTCTTAAAGCGGCAGAATCTAATCCCGATTGAATTATTAAAGGTTTTCCGAGTGGAAAATGTTCTTGTAATACAAAAAATAAAAATAAATAATAGTATGAAAATTTTTTTTTGATGTAGGGAGTTGTGGTCTGGGGGTTTATCGTTATCATAAAAATTGTTTTAGTAGTTTACAAGATATACAGTCACACGGATACTTTACACAGTTTACCTCGTTATTCAGCCAAAATCTAACTATTAGTTGAACGCCGTTTCAATACTATGTACCATGTATGAGTAGGTTGTTCATAGACACATTGATGCCCTTTAGTGAGACATACTTTTCCAACTCAGCCCGGAAGGCCTCATATGTCTTACTTATCACACCCTGTAAACCAGTAGTAACGCTTAACACTGTGTTAAAGGTAGAAAGAAGTGGTGGTAGAGTCAACCATTTTAGTACCGTTCTGAGTTCTAATACTTTTTTATAAAAATAACTATTTTTATAAAGATGTATGGTGGCTTTACTTTCTTACATATACATTTAATTTGACAACATTTCTGAGAGACGTACGCTTACGTTCATTAGAAATGTTGTACGTCAAATGTTTTAGTTATAAATATTTATAGGGACTGCACAAAATGGGCAGAGTCACCACTTTTATTACGGCCTTAGTATTAGATTGATACGATTTAATAATGCACTGAAGACATAAATGCGGACTACTCTACATAGCCTCACTGACTCGGCGTTCTATCACTGAAACACTTCCAACCATTAATGGAAGAATTGACAGGTTTCTCCATTTATCTTCACTCCCTTAATTTAACTTTCAGAAATGCAAGTCAGCCAGTCTTGACAAGTTAATGCGTGAACAATCGGGCAACACGTCCGCGCGGGGCGGCTGCCAGCAATTGAATGCGCATATCAATTCCACCTTTCCCATTGCCGGTAGCTGGAAAGAGATATTAGTAGTGTTGTGCATGTGTCGATACTTTGTAGGTAGGTTTATGGGAACTTGCAGGGTATATATGAAAATTAGTAAAAAATATATACGTCTGAACAGGATGCCGATCAGAATGAGTATTTTCATTGTCAGTCATAATGTGCGGACGATATATGTGTTATACGGGCAATTTAAGTAACAAATGGAGATCACCAACCGATTCATTATTCACTAGGTACAATTAACACTGGGTACTTAAATGGAAATATAGCAACAAGACGTAAGAAAGTTCCTAGACTAGTTGTTTGCATGGCGGCTCTCAGAGAAGCTAGTGTCGCCGGGTCGCACCACACCATCTGGATTCTGTCAAGGCATTAACTTGTCCCGATAACGCTTCCGGCTTGTTGTTTAAGGCAATTCCCATATTGTTGACCTCTCCGATATATATGTGTAAATGTTAAATCTGTATCTGTCCGTATATGTGTCCATATATTAATTATGAGTACATGGTTGTTCTAACATTGATCGTAGTTATTCATATTTATAGTAAAGATAATAATTAGACCATTATGCTTAAGTATCTACATGGTCCGAAAACCTTATTATTAAGTTAAGCTTTGTGTACCGTGCAGAAAATTAGGTAATGGACTATTTGGAAAGTTAAATCTGCAGTTAAGTCCTTACCTGCAAGACTCAGTTAACCTCTGCTGTTGTGCTGACACTAAAATTTTATCGAGGCATTCCATTTTAGTCCTCAAGAATGATAACTTAATCTGTTAAATTGACAGTGTTAATGCTTTTATTGTAAGACTAATATTTTTTTAAGTATGGATTGATAATGTTCACGGCAAATGTTTCGACGAGACTATACCTATACAGAAATTAAAACCGCGTATCGTAAATTTGTTGTAATTTTATATTCATTCACCTTATCATCTTAAGTAAAATTTATTACGTAATGAAGGCATAAAAAGTAATAAAAGAGTTACATACTCGTTCACAACTTTTAAATAATAGATAACTGTAATATTTTATTTTCAAAAATCCAACACTAATCACCATGTTTGTATTTTATCGATAAAATTTACTAGCAACGCTTTGGTCTATTCAGGGTAGATCGTTACCGACATTAACATATCAAACGGCGTATTGAGAATTTACACCACGTGCGAATTGGTCGATACGAGTACGTCTTCTTTTGTGGCGATTTGTTCCTGACACTTTGTAGTTCCTTTAACTGCACGCACGAGCGGTTGCTACGTAACCGTGGGGGTATGGATGCATGGCTTTACGACTGATGTTTGGGTAGAGGCTTCATGCAATGCAAGCATGCAGATCTTGAAGGTAGAACCAGTGTAGCTCGACCTGGAAAGTACCACTACTATATCTGTTTCTAGAATGAAGTAGTTTTTGTGTTTTGATGGAAGGTGTGGTTGCCGGCTCACTTATATATGAGGCGACCAGCTTAGACCTCGGCAGTAGCAACGCGTCGTGATCGACTTCAGATAGAGTTCCCGTTAAATTTGATACAGGCGGCAATAACCAGTTATCATCAGGTGGACTGCGTGCTCTTTTGCTACTTCAAGCTGATAAAAAATGCAGCAAATCCATCAAAAATTGTAAATAAACCTGTCCTTCATAAAAATAATAATAAGTCCCAAATAGGTTGACAGTCTTATTTGAGGTTGGATACATTAGCGTTGCTCTTGATCTAAGTTAGAAGGGTACTAAGCATTTACCAAACTCCTCAAACTAGAACACAGGAACGCTTTACATAAGAATTATAAGGCACAAATATGGACGGGCGTGACATCCTGGCACAGGTATATATTTACTTAAAAGGATGTCCCAACAATGGAATTATGAATGTAAAAACTTTTATATATATAAATAAATCTTTTATACTTTATACTTTACTCGAATACTGTTTATTTTTCGCTTTCCTTTTCCATTTCATCCACATAATTTACAAACAGATACTCGATCAGTGTAGCGTGTTCAATTACCACCCTACCGTACCTCTTAATACCCTTAAACAACAAAGCCCTGTGCCTGGCACCGAATACCACGCCCCCGTGTCAGTCTTGTGACCACATCACCTGAGGGACTTAGTTCTTTACTCAACTATACTTTGGAGAACACCTTATCGATTACTTATTAAAAGGGAAGTTATTATTGGTTCTTTTTTGTCGATTCTTCAGAAGTTTAAACGGATAATTAATTAATTTCTAAATTAAGTAATAATTAATTTATAAAATATTTTCTTAAGTAATCAATCGATCCATCAACCTTTGAGGTCCGATCATAGACACAGGCCTCCTCTAATTTGAGCCATTTCAATCGCTTTTGTCTATTATGAATACAGTGTTTAATTAAAGTTATAAGTATTAAAAATAAAAAAAAAAACATTCACTGCCCTATCACTATGTTCCGCGAGGATTTTAATTAGACAATAGTGAATGTATAGTGTGGTTCTGTAAAGAAACTTAGAAGACATCATTAAAATGATCTATGAAATAAGTAACTTCACAGCAACATTTGTATCATGAAAACTAAGCAAACAGGCAAGCAGTTGACTTGCTGGTAAGTGGTAATTGCCGTTAATATGAACACTGTAATCAACCCCGAATAGAATTAACTCTTATGACTCTGGCGGGATGTTTCGTGTCTGACTATATCCATCGCACCAAACAGCAGCGCTTGACATTACTGTTGTAACACAAATAAGTAGAAGTTAACATTTTTCACTCAAAAATAATTTATTCACCCTAAACAAAAAGGTATCGTGAAGAATAAAAAAGAACGCTATTTTATTATCATATTGGTCTGTTATTTTTGTAATGACAGGGGAGTGGGATTTCAGCTATCATCGAGCATGTGTAATTTAACACCTGTGTGGTTTTTTTATATAATTAATGCCTGCTAGATGCTAGATTTTGGATAGATTTAAATCAAAATACGCATAGATTTTGTCACTTCGATTTAGTTAAATTTTATCGATATTGCTTATTTTGGAGATGAAACAATGTGTGGCGTATAGAGGTCGATATTTTTCTCGTATTAACTGTGCCCCCGTGGTTTCACCCGCTACTACATAAAAAAAAAACAAACAATATTATATAGTCTATAGTCTTCCTCAATAAATGAACTATTCAACACAAAAGAAATGTTCAATTCGAACCAGTAGTTACTGAGATTACCGCGTTTAACCAAACAAACAAACCTTCCAGCTTTATAATATTAATAATCTTACATATAAAATTTTCGTGTCACAATGTTAGTTACCTTACTCCTCCGAAACGGCTTTACCGATTTTTACCAAATTTTATATACTTATTCAGTAGGTTTGACAACTGGCTACTATCTATTTTCATACCCCTAAATGATAAGGGTTGTTCACCCTTAACATTTTTTAAAAATTTTTGTCATTTCTTTTGGTTTTATTTTGTAATTGTTTATTTTTTTATTTTTTTGTTATTTTCTATAATGTGGCATTAGAAAATACATACAACCCTAAATTTTTACCCTTTTATCACCAACTCCTATATTTTAATAGCCATTTTAGTAATTTAATCATTTATATGACAAAACAACGTTTGCCGGGTCAGCTAGTACATAATATATAGTATAGATACTATGAATTCAACCTACGTCATACGGACAAAGTCAAACGGACGGCCAGATAGAATGTAGTTACCATTGCTTTTACGCTGTTATAAGGCACTAATAGGTGAAGGCAATTAAACCACGGGTTTACTTAAATTTGTTATGTTACAGTCGGAAGCAATTCCATTGAACAAGTTGAGCTGCATAGCGAACTACTGTAACATATCGATCTGTTGCATTATTGAGGGGCGAAGGAACGTATGTCGGTTACTTATGAAAGCCGACGGCGAGCGCTGTTTACCCGTTCTATTCCTAGACGAATATTGTTTGTGGAATCGTTAATGTCAGCGAATGTGGACGCGAACAGCTTGAGTTTTTATTACGGTAAGTTCGATTGAAATCTAAAATTGAAGAGGTAATACTGTATGTCACGCAGCGTATTTCAGATTTCATTACCGGCTAGGTACGGAAAACTAGTAACAATGTTAAAAATATTAAAACAAAAGACTCGACTGCTAAAACGATTTTTATTTATAAGGTGGTAGAGGTCTTTGTGATTTCACTTCGGAAGCACCACCATTACACCTATTTCACAGTAGTGTTACGCGATTGTCTGAAGGGTGTGGTAAGGGAGACATACTTTTCCGAGGCATTTCATCTTAGTCCTCAGGGGTAGCAAAATATCTGATGCTAACCTTAGGTGAGACTTTGATCTTAGTTTTTTTTTTCTTTTTAACTGCGGTTATGCACTAAAACCCCCCCGGTGGCCGTCCTCGGCGCTGCGAAGAGGACTCCGGGATCTCCAAAGGAACGGAATCGGAGTCCTCTGAGCACGTTGCCCCATCGGGCTCCACCCAGGTGAGTGGCTGGGCTCGTCTGGTGGCTGGACTCGTCTGGTCTCTACGACATTATGCGACCACGCATACAGTCGTCCTTCCCGGGGTTGCCTAGCTGGACGCTTCGAGCTCCCACTCTTGCCGCCCGCAACCCCGGGAGCCCCTTTTAGTCGCCTCTTACGACAGGCAGGGGATAACTTAGCCCTATTCTAATCCCGGAACTACAGGGACAGAGACTTTGATCTTACCTATTCGAACGTTTCGATCCGATAAGGTTTTTGCTTAAAAGTCGAAACAAGCGCGCGAAAGCGCCCATGTGGGGCACAGCAAAGGTTATATAACATCGAAATATTTTCCAAGCCACTATTCTATTCGACGTAACTACATATACGTGGAAGATTTAATAGTACGCTCCAATAACTCTAAGGATAATGTTTGGGTTGTATGTTTGAATTGTACTAATTTGCATATAGATGTTTAATTACAAATTCATTTGAATCGACGCTATTATAATATTATAAGTATTATATCATTCACGAGGTTTCCCACTTTAAAATGCCACGTAGGTCATAAAGGTCACATTACAAACGAGCATGCAGCCCACCTGATGGTAAGTGACTGCTGCCGCCCATGGATATCTGCAATCAACTTCGGATGAAATAAGAATTTTACCTTAGGTTAGCCAAAGTTCGCTTACCTTATCCTTTAAGTCTGAACATAGCAACGCTTAACACTACTGTTATATTTTTATTAGGCAGAAGTAGGTGTAGCAGTCATCGTCAACCCATTATTGTCTAACTGCTGGGCATAGGTCTTTCAGAATG
>MOOZ01000206.1:161978-175726 GCA_002930495.1 Cecropterus lyciades | reverse complement strand
CATTTGACATCTTTTAAATTAAATCAAAGAGGTACATATTTTCTTCTTGAAAAGAAATAATAACAAAGAGTATCCCCTTTACTTTTTATTAAAGGGTGGTGGCGTCATTACCCGCCATGAAAATTTTCATCCGAGCAAAGTTGATTCGAGTCGCACTTAATTCAATTTACAATTAAAAAGGTCTGTTTATTTTTCGGAACCACCGCTTCTAATTTGGCCAATGCCTTTCTATTTGCCAAAGATGCGTGCGGGGGTTTTTAAGGCTATTAGTTGATTGCTAGGCTTTCATCGTTTGTTCAATCAATATTGCCACTGAAATGTCTAATCCTGCAGTAATCTTTGGTATTACCGGTGTATGGATTTTGTTTAAGCGAGTAAGGGTAAGAATTAGATCTATAAAATATCTGTTAGTTGACAAAACATGGATTGCTATTCGGAAGCACTACTTACTGTTTGGTGGAAGGCAGCGGTTGACGGCTCACTTTCATGTAAGCCGACCATCTTAGCTCTTGTGAATAGTGACGCATCTGTGACTGACATTATAATGATATTGCTTACAGTTGTCTATGGGTAGCAATGACCATTTACCATCAGATGGACTTCAAGCTCGTTCATTGCATTTATCTTATAAAAATAAAATGTCTGATTTGTACACTATGATTGCGTGCGATTATTGGTTGAAAAAAATCTTGCTACCTTCGAATTTTAGTTTATAATTTTATAGTAATTAATAGTGTGTTATGTGTATATATTCCATTAAATTTATAATGGAATATTCCTTTTTGACTGCGTGGGACTGGCAGGCAGCAGCTAGCAGTACCCCTATTTCGACTATATACGAGAAAGCAGTCTCGTTTGTTCTGATGACCGATTTCAGATATATCTCATGTATAATATAAAAATAATTCTATCTGTGATTTGTAGTGACCACTTATAACTCTCGTCAACACATTATTTTCCCATTGGTAAACTTCATACAACTTTGAGAACTGTTTTTTAATGAACTTTCTGGTGTATAGGTTTCCTCACGATGTTTTCCTTTACCTCAAAGCAGTGATAATTATTTTCTAATTCACCACATATAACATTAAGTAGGTATTATTAGTATTTAACAATTGTTTTCAGTTCAAAATCTATATTTAATACGTGGCTAGCCTATATAGATAGTAGCCTATATAGGTAGTACATTCATAAATAATAAAAATACTGCTGCTTTACTATTTATAAAAAAAAAAACATACTGATTTACGATTTCGTATACATTACGCGTGAATACAAAGTGTTATTCAATGAATATTAAAATTACATTTCACCCCAGACAAGCACCAGCGCAGGTCATTAAGGATCGCTACTGAATTAACCCACCGAATCACAAATTACGTCACAAATTTACACTAAGTATAAGGTACTTGTCTTAGCATCGACGAGGAACGAGTAGTACGGCTTAGGATCCAGGCCACAGCAAGTTTAAGGGGGCGAAAAAATTTAATATATGGAAGACAAGCTGCGCCCCGCGGTTGTACCCGCTACTACGTAAAAAAAAATAAGTCGATGCTATAATTATAGCCATAGCCTTCTCAATAAATGGACTATTAAACGCATTTTTTTTATTTGAACCAGTAGTTCCGGAGTCAAGCGCGTTCAACCAAACAAATAATCTCTTCAGCTTTATAATATTAATAAAAATAAAAATAATTAATATAAAATATGATATAATATATAAGTATAGTTTGGAAGTCTTGCTTTTTTCAATCTTTTTCGCTGACGGCAAAAATCAAGGAATGGACGGAAGAAGACTTGAAAAAGGTCTCTCTTAATTCGTCGATTTATTTTTAAAGGGCGAATCGAAATTAGGCCTGCGATTTGGTTAACATCCTTAAAGTAGCCACACTATTTTCAAAAGCCAATATCCGGTATAAGCCTTCGGCATCTACAATATTGGAGTTCCCCGTGTAATATATTTATTAAGCGACTACCCTGCGTCGTTTATCGCTCGTGGCGAGTCAAACCGACACCGAATTTGGTATCAAAATGCATGCCCACGACCACACACTCAGCGCTCTCATCCTATTAACCGAATTATCATATCAAACGCGACCGAACCATGCGCCGTGTAAAAAAGAAACAATCGCCCAAACCTCCATCCTCACTAACCGAAGGGGTTATGTACCAACCACAGTTTACGCCCAATCATACGATTTGAAACTCTACACAAACTGACTGAAGGGAGGCGCAGCTGCAAATTAAATTTTGGTTCATAAAGAGCTTTCGTCGCAATCAAAGGTTCGCCCATTTAAATAAATCTAGATTGGGATTGAAATTCGCTGGGGTGTGGCCTCCCGAAGTGCTGATATCAATTTTGAAAGTCCATTAAATGATAGAACATGTGCTTTTATTGCCGATAAATATTAACTAGGATGAAGCTTGCAAAAGCATTAATGAAAAATGAGCTTTTGATATTTGGGTCATTCGATAGATTTTCTGTTTTATGACAAAGTTAATATTAAGGATGTGTTTCAGTGAAATAAAGGTTTTTAATGTTTGGAATGTTTGACGTTTTTATATCTTAGTGACAGATTTCTGAAGTTAATGCGATCCTAATTCTGAAGAGTAAGTGGGGAAAGCTGGATGCCGTAAGATGATAGAATCCTTTGTGCTTGGACTTTAGCAGTTTTATTTTAGTATTCTATCTAATAATAATAATATCATAAAGCGTGTTAAGTGTGTTCGGGTGTGGTGATATCTAAAGTCTAAATCTAAAGTCTTCGGGGGTAACAACGCGTTTGTGCTCGAACTCCAGTAGATTTCTAATTATCTGGGGTAAAGGGCGGCAATGGTAACTACAATCAGGTGCACTGCCTTCTCGTTTACTACTTCTACGAGTCTTAAATATCTCCAAAAACAAACAATAATTCGCATACATAAGTTATTGCCTTCAATACATGAATTACCTACTATTTTTATGTTGCATATTTTGGAATGAGATATTTAACTTTTTTCCCTTAACTGAGGCGTGAACAGGCTGGCCTATACTTCACGGTCTTCCACTGGGGATTGGTGGATACTAATATACTGTTGCACTATGTGCACTGTTAAACAGCACCAATTCCTCCCTTTACGTTGATGTTGTAGAGCGTCTTCCTGTGTATCACCCACGGTCACCAACAAGCATTCTAGGCTCAGTTATTGAGGCCCATTAGGGGAAGCCCTTAGCCAGCTAACGACCTCAAAGTGCTGGTGAATGGATGGTGTTAGTAGTATGCAGAAATAACGGCGATAGCGAACTAGAACTCCTAAAAGGTGAACCTTTAAAGTATCTTAAATCTTCTTATGAAATTGGGTTACCGGTCTATAATGAAGTATCCAACTTTCAAGTCATGTACGGACAAGGGCTGATATACTGCGCGTTGCAGTCGCTGGTAATGGCGCCCTCTGTAGTTTTAATCTTCTTTATGGCTGACCCTTTCAAGTTTCGCAGGTATGAAAGTTGTTAATACTATCCGAATTTCGGTGTTGAAATCGGGAATATTAAGGTTTATGAGCGTATAACGGCTAGGCTGTAATGGGTAACAAAAAACTTAACGAGTTAATTGCCTAGAACCTAAAACGGTAAAGACTATAGATCTTTTCTGATACTATATTAAAAAGTGTCTGAATTTCTATATTAAAAATATGTTAGTTTAAGCTCTTTATGTTTTACGAACCTTTTTCTGTCGTTTTGTTTTACTAAATTTGTAATAATTAAAATAGTATTGTAGCAGTAACAAATGATCAGTCACTTACTTATCAACTAATGAACCTCATATGCTAGCTACTAGCTAGTAAATGCAAAAGTGTAATAATCTCTTTTTTATAGTATTGAAGTAGCAAACGAGCATGCAGCCCACCTGATGGTAAGTGGCTACTGCCGCCCATGGACATCTGAAATCAACCCTAGGTAACATCAAAATCTCACATAAGGTTAGCCACAGACGCGTTGCTACCCCTGAGTACTACGATGGAATGCCTCCGAAAAGTATGTCTATCTTACCACACTCTTCAGACCAGAACAGACGAAAACATAAACACTCATTATTTTAAGGGAACATAATACATTTGTACTAAGGGCACAGCTTTCATTTGCTAGCTACAAGTTATCTATTATACCCTCATCATTGTTGACGTGAAAAAAATAGATTATAATATTAACGTTATGTAATTGTTCCACATTTCATTCATTTCTTCGAGATTATAATACAAAATTTTAAATGCTGTAATGTTCATTATAATCTCGATGTTATTCGAGGTTTCATTGTTAAGCGATTCCGATTTGGTGGAAGTTTAAAAAAATATTGTTACTGACAAATATGTGCCTCCGTAGGCGTATACTAATAAATACTGTCAACACATGTCATTTCATTTCATAAGCATCATCACATTTTAAAATATGTTTATTTTTTACATTCATTCGGTGATTTTAAAACGTCAATCTATTGCAGTCAACGTGTCATATAAAGTGTAACATAATATAACGCAGTATTGACACATTCGTTTGATTTCAGACCGACTTGGTATAAGGAATAACATGAATCTCGTAGCTAATGTACAATGAGGGATGATTTTTCAAAGCAAACCGTGGGGTGTGCGAGCGACATAAATGCTACAATTAATTTCGGAAGCGTCTCTTCGTACTGCGCGTGGTTCAAGTTGGAAGAGTTGAGCGAATTTAAAGCCACATGGGAGCAATAAATGTCAAGTGAAACATATTATAATTATAAGCGTCAGATACTAAGTCACATGTCTGTAAGTGCGCATAATTTTGTACATAATAATTTGATGATAAATTTAAATACCAAAGCCATGTTTAATAACCCGAACCAGACTATTCTAACCAACATAAGTCTAGCAGCAAATTTTGTAAGCAACATTAAATAATACCGTCGTAAAGATACACTTTAAAGATACACACGGACTGTACTTGCCTATCATTCGTCGGATCGGGATATCGAACCCCAGCGCAACGACAACAATAAATACTTAAGCTTTTGTGCAGTTTTTGTCAAGATAAATATGGCGCGTAACAGCAAAAATGTGACATGTAACAGAAAAATGTGACGCCAATTTTTTCTCATACGTCGATAAAGAAGTATCACTTCAAAAAGAAAAAAAATATTACATTAGGAATTGAAGTAATAAACATAAAATCGATTATACTAATCTTGAAATGATTTCATAGATGAGATATAATATTTTTTTTTTGTTTAAAATTCAATATTTTATCACATAAGATATTAGTACATCATCCATAAAACTTATGAATTTTTTAAATAGTTTTTTGGATCTGGTGTAAAGTTGGATTTTCGAGATAAGCAAGTTCGCTTTCTTGCGTCGATATGTATATAGAGAAAAAATCGGCCAAGTGCGAGACAGATTCGCAGGCGAAGGGTTTCGTAGCGAAAAGAAAATATAGCTCTGTTGTAAAAATAACAAATAAAGTTGAACAGTTTTCCAACAATCAATATAAATTTGTTTTTCATAGTGTTTGTATGAATTACAAAGTTGTGTTATTCGGTTTTTGAAAAAGTGCTATATCTCAAAAACTGTCAACCATATCTTGTTTGAATCAATTTTCGTTGACATCTACAACATATGATTTATCCCGATTTTTCACTCTCTTAGTTTAAAAGTTAGAGGGGGGAACACATTTTACCGCTTTGAAAGGGCTTATCTCTCAAACAATCGACTTTGAGAAAAAATGGTTTTAGAAACCTCAATGTCATTTTTGACCTTTCTATAGACACCCCACATGTGTAGGTAAGCTGAAGTTTATTTTTTTTTAGTTTCAGTTCCATGTGTTTGAAAGTTCCAGCCCCCTAAATTTAATATATTTTTTTGTTTTTGTACATAATTCGGAAAGCGGTTTACAGAATACAGTTTCAACTCTCTCAAAGTGACTGTGACATACAGACAGACGAATCTATAGGGGTTCCTATTTTTGCCATTTGGCTACGGAACCCTAAAAGACAAATCCTTTGAATTTTTTCGCCGGATTTTCTACCTCTAGGTCGTATTCCGATCCGGTGACAGTATAAGAAAAAATATTGTAACTATTTCTAAGTGCCCTCTAGGCCTATACAAAAGAAAGACGTTTCATTTCATTTTCCTTGAAGCCTATTATAGTAATGGATTAGAGTGGGTTTTATGTCCAATTAATAAAAATATTTTTTATTCATGTTTAAATTTATGAAAATAGAACACTGATTTTTAATTTATAGGTGTTCAGATGATGATCAAATTATATTTAAAATGACGGATTCTTCAGTACGGAACCCTTCGTGCGCGATTCCGACTCGCAATTGGCAGGATTTTTGAAGCAGTATTATTTTCCAATGGTATTTTGTATTTATTACCATGTTGTGTATTCTGAAATAAGTTATACGGGGGTATAATAAAAAACATGGTTTAGAAAAATAATACGGTATTCGGTAAAAGATATAATACGGTAAACTAAAATTAAATCTTGATCTTAACCTTTAAGATTACTTTTCAACCCAAGATTTTTCAAACTAATTAATATACTCATACTCGCTAGTTTCCTGCAACTTGAAGTATACTAGAACGAATTGGGGCAAAATTGTGAGACATTAATCTTAAGCTCACGCGAAAAATATCTTATAGATTACGCAGGGGACTAAGACGTTTTACCCGGCTTCGCTCACTAATCAGAGGGGTAACATAGGCAAATAATGTTTAGCGAGAGAAGTCAACCTTGTAATACGTCTTTCTTTTTATATAATACTAACTGTGGCCCACGGTTTCACCAGCATTTATACAAGCAACTTTACTATCAAGGGATATTTTATAACTTGAACCATTTTTGAAATACTCTAGCACCACACACTACACTCTTCTTCTACTTGTTTCTTTTATTTTCTCCATTATGTTCTACCTATTGAGCTCCTTTTACGCTTACTTAAAGTTTGCAAAATAGCAATACTGATTAATAATATTTATTTCCCTAATCTTAATGATTTTACATACTCTATGGGACAACAACACAGAAATACTTAACCTGTGCTACAAGTCACATGTAATGAATATTCGATCAAGTTTTATATATATAATATGAAAATAACAAACGAGCATGTAGTCCACCTGATTGTAAGTCCACTGCCGCCCATGGAGATCAACCCCAGATAAGATCAGGTATATCTGAGGTTAGCCACAGATGCGTTGCTGCGCCTAAACGCTAAGTTGCAACGCCTCAGATAAGTATATCGCCCTTACCACACCCTCCAGACCAGAAAACAGCAACGCGTAACACTGCTGTTATAAGGCAGAAATAGGTGTGGCGGTGGTGCTTCCGGAGTAGAACCACAAAAAGATCTAAATCCAAAACGAATGTGGTGTATTCATAATGACAGTAGGGTGACGATAAATAGAGTGGAACGATGACCATATCGGTTTTGAGATGCAGATTGTTCCCAGTTCCAGCCTCAGCCAGCAGACGTCTAAGTCACAATTTTAAGTTTTTGTTCTGGGTTTGAGTGTTCGTGTATGAGTCTTATGTAGTCCTACACGGGAAATATTTATAAATAGTTTTTGTAAGTGACAACAGCATTAAATGTATATAAAGCTGCTATAATAAAAGTTCCTATAATTCTGCTGAATCAAGTGTCTTGCAAATTGATTTTCTGTTGAAATTAAAGTATACGATTAGAACGAAGTTTTAACAAAGATATATCGTAGCCATTTTAATCTATACTAATATTATAAAGCTGAAGAGTTTGTTTGAACGCGCTAATCTCAGAAACTACTAGTCCGATTTGAAAAACTCTTTCGGTGTTAGATAGCCTATTTATCCAGGAAGGTTATAGACTATATATCATTACGCTAAGACCAACAGGAGCGGAGCACCAATGAAGAATGTTTCAAAAGCGGGAGTTTTTTTTCTAATGAGAGCTTCCGCTGCATGCGCTGCGTTTTTGCTTTATATGGAAAACAACGTTTGCCGGGTTAGCTAGTTCATAATAAAATTTAAGGTGGTCTTGAGTGGTGGACACTTAGACAGAAAATATGTATAATATATAACCGCCATTCACAAAACGGGTGACAAATAAAATGTCAATCAGAACAGACGACGACACCAGGCGTTCCAACTTAGTCCTCAGGCGTATCAACGCGTCCGTGGCGATCCCGAGTTAGGAGTCTTATCTTATTTAGGGTTACATATACGAGTAGATGGTAAGATGGTAGATGGCAAGTGGTTTCTACCACTTACCAGTTTAGTTCGATCGGGGAAGTACCACCGCCACACCTATTTCTAGCGTGAAGCACTTATATATGGGGCGACCATCTCAGTCTTCGGGAGTAGCAACGCATCTGTGATCGACTTTAGATAGAACCCCTGTTCTATATTTGAAGTTGCTAATCAGTGTCCATGGGCGGCAGTAACCACTTACCATCGGGTGGACTGCATTCTAGTTTGCTATTTCAATCAGTTAAAAAAAAGATGGGCAGCAGTGGCCACTTACAATCAGATGAACGGCACGCTCATTTTTCTACATCCATTATAAAAAAATGTACGCAGTACAAGGATAATACGAAGCTATTGATTAATTATACCCATTATAGTGTAAGACAATCACCGCGCAGACGGAGTCGCGGGCATCAGTTATATGCGTACAAACACAACCGCAGTATATGTACGTTGTTGACTTAGCAACCTCGAGTTACTATACCCTCCTTAAGTAACCGGGAGATTAATCAGGCGGCGGCGCGGTTTGCATTAAAGTAAATTCTAAACAACATGTGTACATAAATTGTTTTAATGGCCCGGGAGCGAGTGATACGGTTAACAGATATATACTTAGTGAAGATAATGTATACGTATCGCACACTGGGAAAGGGTTCAAACTCGAAATTTCAAGAGAGTTAAATCTTTCATGTTACTAATAATGGAGTCTATCGTTCAACAAATTAAAAGGTGAAGATTTTGTGGTAAGTTATAAAATTGTTAAAAGTATTAGACATAAAACCCGACTGCATAAAAACGTTTTGTTTTCGGTTTTAATAATGAAAAATATATCATTATCTTTCGCTATCTATTTTTTTCTTTTTATGAGTTTTCGTCAAAATAGTAACATATAAGTATTATAATATATATGTATATATTGGTAGTAATAGTATATTTACTAGCTTTAGCTGGAAAATTCGTACTAAGGGTAAGAAGAAATCTTATTTATCATTTTTTCTTACACATATCCTTTTTACACGAAACTTCGGTAATGCGGTAAGTCTATGTCAAAACTGGAACAATTTACATTTTTTAAATTTCGTAATATTCTTTTAAAATTTCGCATGTACGAATTTCGTGCACAACAACACGTGTTTCTTAATACAGATGCAAAAACAATGTTTTACACGTTACAAAAAAAACAAGGAAGCCATTCTTTTTCAAACAAGTGAAGCTGAGATAAAAAACGGCAACCCAATTCCAGGGAGACTGGGAAACAGCACCGAGCCAAAAAGTAGAGTTAGCTACAAACGTTGGTGCTCTACTATTTCTCATTTAGGTAATGAACTGACTACAAGCGAGCGATGAATATAATCAAGCGAGCAAACGCGGAAAACACTTCTTTTGGCGAATGATTTTTACTCTATTACGGTAGAAGGAGGGTTTAAATTTTCGAGCGTATGTACATGCATATGTATCTATGTCCTTTTTCACGCTCTATAGCTCAAACGACTTGACAGATTGTAAGATCATTGGAATCGTCCCAGTTGTCATAGTGGCTATATAATTTTGAAATATGATGGCTGTGGACAGAAAATAAGAAGGGGGAAGAGATGCTTTTTGATTATTATAACAATATGGGTATCAAAATTAAAAGCTGTAGAATACAGCAATATAAAAATATATAATATTATTCATGTTACTATTTCACGCAAACTTCTAAAAAGTGTTAAATTTAGTAAACCATCCAATTCAGGCGTTCTAAGTTAGTGCTCAGGAATAGAAACGGATCTAGCCAACCTCAGGTTAGACTTTGATTTTATGTGGGGTTGATTCCAGATGTCCATGGACGGCAGGAGCCACTTACCATCAGGTGGAAAACATGCTCATTTGCTACTTAAATGTTACAAAAACAGGTACGGGATGCCTGGCAGCATAAAATACAAGATTGCAACAGGAGCTAAATATATAGCTTAATGAAAATAACGCACTTTACGAACAGGATCCTCACTAAGTCGAACTAACATCGCAGCTCGCTTAATATCGTTCGATACTTAAGAGTTCCGAAATGTATAACAGATGGCGCTAAAATAAATACGGCGTAGCGATTGCCACGCCGTATTTATTTTAGCGCAAATCAGGTTTACGTGCGCCTATAGATGTTTCACATCAAAAAATGATAATATATTTCATCGCTTACTCGTCGGTGATAGAAAAATGTGTTAACCGCTAAGCGCGGATGCGTCTGACAGTGCGGCTTTGTAATATCCTGTCTACAGTGACCTCTGAAATGAGCACAGCACACTGTCTAATCCCGGGAACCCTTAGCCCCACTGTGCACCACTATGCACCACTGTGCATCACTGTTCGTCACGTCCGCGACGCAATAACCATCAGATTAAATCTGAAAACGCTCTCAAGTCTTTATTACAAAAGCAATAAAGACCACATTCAACATCAAAGGTCCGGAATTAAACTCGAAATGAAACTTCGGCGATCCTTCGCTGTTTGTTTCGTCTTGGTGTCGGTTAATAATGTCTTCTCGAGCCGTTTTTGGATCGACTTTTGTTTTAAAGTAAATATAATAGATGCGGCTTAAGGGAAAATGTTCCGCTGTCACGGAGTTTTCCCGTTGAAATTATCACTTTGTTTTTTTTTTTTTAATATGGTAGTATTTTTTTTGCAAAATAGAAATACCCCTATCCCTAAGGACTTAGTTGGTACGCCGAAACACAAAAACGAATACTCAAACACCCAGACCCAGAACTGAATCAAAACTCATTCAGATGTCTGGCCGGGGATCGAATCAGAAAACCACTGCGGGTCAGACCGGTGTGGTGACCGTTCCGCCACGCAGGTCGTCGAATAATGTTTAAATCAAAGTTGCCTAAGATTCGTACCTCGGATCCCCGGTAGAGACGCGGTGTCAACTGTGTTGTTTGCTACTACCAACATACGGCTTTAACTTCATCACAATCTTTACAGGAAATACGATAGCGGATCGCGAAGTCCTTTGGTACAAACAGACTCTTCAAGACCTTTCGTTAATTTGCACCGGACGTAGTCATTTGCTGGTGGGTGACACAATAGTCCAGTGTAACAGTGAGAATTGTCCCATAATACAACTGGACGACCAGACGGAATACTATTAAACAACGGAAATACTCCAGACAAGCAACGAGATCAGTACTTCCAGATTGTGATTATAAAATTACAGTACTGAAAATTACGGAATTATGTACTATAATAGTAGTAATTATGTGTAATAGTAGATGACATTTTAAACAATTTTGAAGGGGAATTACTTCTTTCCCTGGGTTTGTGCAATTTGACGACCAAAAAAGGTCATTCCTCGATCGTAACTGAAATACCATTTTACTGTATATTGTAATGTAAAAGTAAAGTAAAATACAGTAGATCTGCTGTAATTACAGTGCATCTGGAAGTTGTATGGGATATATATTGAAAACAACAACCAATGTTTTCAACCTCTCATATACACGCATGAGAGGGATCAAAAAATTACCATGAGCCAAATCTACACAGAATTTTTACCCGGTTTTTATTTGATCGATGTAGCAAACGAGCATGCAGTGCATCCGATGGTAAGTGGTCACTGCCGCCAATGGACATCTATGCAAAAATTCATATAGGGGACAACCATTAATAACGTGGTACGTGTAAAGGGGGTCGGTTCATACCATATCTCACGCAGGGGAGGGTCTCGGTTTAATATCATGGATTTTTTCTGCAATCTTATAAATTTGCGAGAAAACTGAATTAACTTAAATAAAACGTTTTTGACCTGTTTTTTAAAACATTCTCACTACTAGACTGCAGAGTTGAGTTTTGAAGGCTGTACGACCCTTTGTGAAACGAAGGAAGCAAACGGGTAGATAACAACAGTATTCTGGTCTTAAAGGTGTGTAAGGGAGACAGACTTTTCCGATGAATTCTTAGTCTCCACGGGTACCAATCTGTGGCCAACCTTAAGTATGGGGTAATAATAATGTTATGTGGGTTTGATTACAGATGTCAATGGGTGTCCGTGGCCACTTACAACCAGTCTGCATGTTCGTTAGGTACTTCCATATAATAAAAAAGATACTATAGACTACAGAGGCTGTAATTGGGTCATAGATATTGTTTTTATTTAAACAATACATTTCACGTCTGGTATCTCCTGTTCAGTCATGTGAAATACTAAATAATGCAGAGGTTTAAAGTTTATTTAAATACAGTTTCACAGAAGCAGTTTGGTTTTTGCATTATACATAACTAGCTTCTTGACGAGGTTCTGCCCGCTTGGATCAAGTTTAGCACGGTTAAGAGTATCCTATATTAATGAAGGGCATAAATCTGTCTGCCAAACTTCATCCAAATCCATTTTTTCTTCACCGTACCACTCGCCGAAAGATGAGGTTCCATCCGCATCAACTGGAATCGTGGCGGCCCTCCACGATTTGGTTTAAACGCTCATTTTTGCCACGGACGTGTAAGATGTGGAATGAACTTCCACCTAGGTATTCCTGGAACGCTATGCCATGGGGCTCTTCAAAAAAGTTGTTAAAAGAGCTCTTCTGCAAAGCCGGCGGTGCATTGGCGGCACCCCTGGTGTTGCACTGTGCATAGCCGACGGTGACTACTTTCCATCAGGTAGCCGGTCTGCCTTACCGTTAGGCTTAAGTAAAAAAAAGTAGAGTAGTGTTTGTGTAAAAGATCCTCACAATCATTCACCTTTATATTATATGTAAGATATTATAATGAAAATATTACCAGTTAAAGTCTTTACTTTAACTGGTAATATTTTAAATTTTAATAATAATAATTTAATTTTTTTTACTGCCCTTGCATTGAAAAAAAATTATTTGCATGGTCGACTCGTGTGAAGAAATTATGAAGATAAATTGAAAAAATACACGTAGAAATTGTCTACGTATCAGGAAATAAAGATAAATCGCAGATAAAACAAAATAGCTCACAGATGTCATGAAATATGTTTTTTTTTCTATTTTAAATATTTTTATCTATGGTGTGTTCATGCGTGACCTGTCCACATTAACCTAACACACATGAATCACATTTGAATGCCCTACATCCGAGTCACCGCTGCCAACGGGCCGATAAATACGACGCTGTTTCGGCCCATTTTGTATAGACACGATGACTCTCATAATTTGTGAGATTTATTAAACGTTTCTCTATTTAGACTACATGGTCTGTGAAAGATATATTAGTTACTATTTACATGAAAAAATATATGTATGGACGCAAGTTAGAATTAATCCTATATATATTAAAATTTCGAGCAATATTAATACTTAATGGAATACGTTATGGAAAAGTAAAACAAGGTACAATTAAGCTTCGTTTATATATACAGACATGGAACGTTTGAGACACTCGTCGTGGCACACGCCGTGAAACGACTACTAAAATTTACTTTATTAGGAGTATGATATACACATTTGTTCTTTGATATTTACATTTCTTCCAAGTTCTACATTATTCTCAAGTATAATATCAATGAAAA
>MOOZ01000206.1:131052-143120 GCA_002930495.1 Cecropterus lyciades | reverse complement strand
GAATTTTTCAAATCGGACCAGTAGTTCCTGAGATTAGCGCGTTCAAACAAACAAACAAACAAACTCTTCAGCTTTATATATTAGTATAGATATAGATATAGATTAAAGAGACAATAATTTATGAAATGTGTGCTTTGATATGTTTGTTTGCCTACTCGTACATTTCATTTAAAATTTTTGACTATATATGCAATCGTACAGAATATCTTTACATTAGAAATAGGTGTGGAGGTATGGGTAATCTGTGATGCACATGGGAAGTACAGGTTGTACAGGTACCAGTACCATTATCCTACCATCATGCTTCGTGTTTCAGACAAAACATCCACGAACGCTGTATTGTTAAATTGATATTTATACTAAATAAATATAATAACTAAAAGCTTAAACCGCGCAGACTGAACTCAACAGCGCGCACGCGAGAATGGAGATAATTAAACATTTTCTACATAACTAAGATTAATTATTTCTACCATCATTCCGTTCGCACCTCCATCCATCACAATACATCACTGTGAGCATCTGTAATAGGTACAGACAATGTAATAACAGAAAACTGTAGTTTGTTGAAGATATCTCTAGAATATTTTTATACTTAATGAAAATATTTTTGGAATGGAAACCAAGTCGTACCACCGATACACTCGTTTCTAGCGAGAAGTTGTTCATATGTTTCCGTGGATGCGGTTGTCGGCTCACTTTCATATTAGGCGACCATCTTAGTCATCGGGGGTAGCAACGAATCTGTGAATAACTTAAGATCCTTTCCTACATATGACGTTGTTTAAAGGTATCCATGAGTAATAGTGGCCACTTACAATCAGATGGGCGGCATGTTCGTAAGCTACTTTCTTTTTATAAAAAAGAAACGTAAGATAATGCAAACTTAACGCTATTAGGAACTTTGTGAAATTGCTTTTACGAGATGCGAAAGAAAAATACGGGCTATTCTCACTCACCTCATATAAAATCTTTATTATACCATCAAAAAACTTCAGCATTTCGAAAGCAGGTGGGAAGGTACATGAAGCCATTTGTTATGGGTTTCAAGTGTGGAAAAAGGGAAGCGGGGTATACACATAATTTGTCTATAGCGCTATTTGTACGGTACGGTGTAGGGTAGGCTAATTGTGCGCCGTTTGTATGAAAATTCGGTTATTTACAACGCGAGATCTTTTATCAAAGGGCTGAGTGGTTGAGGGTCGGCTGCAAAGAGAATTCTGAGTATTTTATAAAAGCGTAGTAAAGTACTCGTTGTTGTACAGAATAAATTAATGAATGGTTGTCAGTTTTCGGATATGAAGCGTTAAAAGTCACATTTAACAAGTTTGTTTAAATTATGTTTTTTGGGACTAATTAAAATATTTTGATGTTTGAAATATGGTGAAATAATATTATAATATATGTAGAGGAAAAAAAAAGGGGAAAAAATAGGCAGTTCTTTTTTCTATTTTCCTATTTAAAGGCGCCATTTTTTAAGTTAAATAGCCTATGTCACTATGGCAAATGAGACATTACAATGATACGTCACATGTTACAATTCGTCAAGCCGTTTGTAAAGCCTGGCAAAGATGGACATATACACAAATAAACATACACACATTCTTTCGAAAAACATTACCCTTATTCTGACGCAGTCGCGTAAAAAACAGTGGTGTGCCTGGGATCAAGACGTCGGACCTTCGATTGAGACGTCGAGTTGCTATCATTAGTTATTCTTTCATGAGCAATTTTATGTATCAATATAAAAGTAAGAAATCGATTTCGTTTATTATGAGGTGATAACGCCTAACACAATACATTTTAAGCAGTTTAGCGCTAAACACCTGAGAATTTACATTCAAGTTATTCTCACGATGACATTTAAAGCAGTCGATTCTGTATCTTACACTCTTCTTCCTAAAGGCTGTGTACCGTGTCAAGACGCGACCTCGTAAAATAGATCCATCTCGAGATTCTAGAGAGTAGATGATTTAAATTGCAACTAACGGAACTCTGCCTCACGACTTAGTAATGTTCGTCCGAGAATGGTACACGATCTTTACTGCACGGAAATTATGATATTTAACAAAATAAGTAACCAAAAAAAAGTCTAACAATTCGCACTTTGCCTGCGCTGTATACTATGGCCTGATACTCTCTCAATCTGAGAGAAGACCCGTGCAGCAGTGGGACAATAATGGTTGACGGTTACCAAAAAAAAGCATGTGCGCCTCCCTGTTTAACACCAACACCCATACATTGCCTACTAAACTAACTACTTACTATACAAGCAAAAATTTATTCCTTTCAATCAGTTATATTTTTTTCCCCCTTTTTTACGATCATTTATGTATTATATGTAAGAGTAGTGATAGCCTCATGGTTAGAACTGTAAATCAACGGTTCTAGGTACAAATCTCAAGCACGCACCACTGTTTTTTGCCGATGTGTGTATTAGAAATTAATCATCACTGCTTTACGGCGAAGGTAAACATCGTGAGGATACCCTAAGAGTTCTCTAAAAAGTGCTCAAAGTCCTGTGAAGTCATTCTATTTGAATTCGGCCAGCCATCGTGCTGGTATGGCCAAAAACCCTTTCATTCTGAAAGAAGACCCATTCTCAGCTGTGGGATAATAATGGGTTGGCGATGACTATGGCCTATGTCCAGCAGTGGACCTCAAAAGGCTGATGGATGGATGGATGGATGGATGACTATGATGTTGTATGGCGGTAGAACCAGTGTAGTTCGGCCGTTTTTGTGACAAGTATGTATGTTGCCGGTTCACTTATATATGAGGTGAACATCTCAATCTTCGGGAGTAGCAACGCATCTGTTTTCGACTTTCAAACCAAATCATATCAAATCATTTATTTGCCCAAAGTTGAGTAGTTACATAATTATTAGGTCTTTACAATGGTTTCCAATGGTCATTCAACTTTATCCACAATGTGGCACGCAAATTTAGTTGTTAAAATATTAAATTAATTATTACAAATATTAGACACATATTATCATTTCACTTAATCTAAATACCTATACATAATAAAATATAACAATAAATACAATAATCATAAATAAATGTCAGAAGTTTCCGTTTACAAATTCGTTAATATCATAATAACAATGGTCAATTAAGCGCTGTTTAATTTGTATTTTAAATTTATTAATCGAGAGGCTCTTAATGTCATCAGGAACTCAGACTTCAGACAGAAACCTTTTGGATGTGAAAAATCTATAGGCGCACGTAAACCTGATTGTTCGCGTGGCGATCGCCATGCCGTATATATATTTTAGCGCCATCTGTTATACATTTTCGGAACTATTAATTATGGAACAAAACTAAGCGGGCTGCGGTGTTAGTTTCACTTAGTGCGGGGTACTGTGCGTTGATGGCGTTATTTTCATTATGGTATATATTGAGTTCCTGTCGCAATCTTGTCTTTTATGCATATCACTTGTACGAACACGATGTTTTACATCTACCAGGCGCCCCGTGACGGCCCATAAACGGCAGTAACCATTTACGATTACGTAGATTGCATGGTCATTATCGATACGCATGTGTATCGATATCCGAAGCATTATTCATTACAATACAGTAATTTGATAACAACAGTACTAAAATCATTATACAAATATTTGATTATGATATTTAAAATATCATAGAAATTCTAGGAAGCTGCTGATCCAGCCCAATTATTTATTATACCGTACTGATAATGGAACTATTGTAGCTATTTAATGATCAGCAATTTAGTTTCCGAGAAGGATAGTTTGGTATGAATGTAATATAATCTATAATCTTGTATATTACATATATTCATTTGTCCTTTTTTTCTCTCTAAAGAAGATAAAATAAAAGTCATGTAAGAAAAGTACACGTTTTTATTTTATCTTCTTTCACTCTCTCTCCTTTTCTTTTGAATTTTTTTATTATTTTTTCCAGTAGCCTTTTGCACCGTTGTTGCGCACTTACTTAAGACTTGTCGACTGTTACTTTTGACCGTTATGTTGGTAGACTGTCAGAAAATGGTATAAAGCATTAAGTCCGTCATTTGGCTATTGTTTTTGTGGTTAATAAATAAATCAAGTATAAATAAAATACAGAAGTGAACGAACGCACAACAGGTAGAACCAGTATGGTTTGATCACTGGTATACCTCTGTCAAGCCTATTTCTATCGCATATGCAAATAAATACAATTGTATTGTATTGCAGTTCATGCGTTTTGTTGGAAGGCAGTAAATACCGGCTGACTTAAATTCGGGGCGATTATATTAGTTCAAGAAATGGCAACGTGTAATTGACTTCAAGTAGTTGTAGTCAAGTAGCCCTGTTGAATTAGCTGAGAAATATTACCAGCTTGATGATATGATAATTTTCTAACATTTATCATCATGGTGATAAATTCTAACGTTACAACAAGCGGGATGATATATCACAAATTCGATTAAACCATTACTAACCAGTATAGGATCATTTAGGTTAATACGGACGAAAATGTCTTGTCAGGATTACAGCGTTTCACCATTGTCAGACTTTCACGAAGCGTCGTGTACCACGCAATTACAGCCCATATCGGCAGCTCGCTCGTCACGAACTTTGTAGTTGAGCGAAATTATCTTGTAATTTGTATTAAGGACCGATCCTCGACTATAATGGGAATGATTTTAAAATATTCTTGCTCGAATGTTTTTGCATGTATTTATTCATTTCTCTAGTTTTGGAGAAGGTGGAGGAGGAAAATTAATCCCAAAATAAGATAAATCAACCCAACGTTTAAATCAACACTACCACACTGAGAAACAAAAATATTACGCGAAAATTGTGATCTTTGTATAGTTAAAAAAATTGGCCAAGTGCGAGTCAGACTCGTGGATGGAACCCTAAAAAGAAGATATATAAAGTAATACGTAGAGCGAGTAATCTTAAGAGTACGTCGTAGAAGTATCTTAGTAGAATTGACATAAGGTTTGTCTTTATCCATAAAATAGCAATGGGAGGATCAAAACAACATGACTAACAAATCTTCTCGATTTATTATCGCAGAAATAAGGTTTAAGGCACTGTATGATGAAAGTATATTTTCAAGACGAAACGTACTACTGAATGGAAAGCATAATGTTTATACTCTATCAAGATATGTCACATTGACGCAGTGACGAAAATTTTAAATCTTTATCATTATTAAAAGTAATAAGTATTTTCTTGATCGGTATCTACTTAAGATTATTCTGACGAAATTGAAAATTTTGATTTATAAATCAATAAATAATTTCATTAATGTAAATGAAATATAAAAATATTCTGCATCATGTTTAGATCATAAACTGTCATGAAGTTATTAATGTGACGGCATTGAACATGGGTTTAATATTCCAATTAGGAGAAATAGTACGTTTGTCAAATGTTGGAAGTCTTTTTTACACGTTATTGAGAATAATATAACAAAGAATTCTTAAGCTAATTTGTTCCTCGTGCTCGTGCACTGTGAAACCTAGAAATGTTTTCTAATATGCATTCGAAGAAACAGAAGAGACCGGAACCTCATAATTTTATATTATTAGTCTATCTACTCCAAGTACAATGTAGTAGAATCAGTATGGTTCGGCCAGGAAGATATCACCGCTACATAGGTAGGGGTGGTATCTTCCTTGCCGGCTCACTATCATACATACAGACATATTAAGTATAACGAGTCAATTTTAGACCTCGGGAGACGCAGCGCAGACTTCAAATAGAATCCCTGTTCATTATCACGTCCATGGGCGGCAGTGACCACTTACGATCAGGTGGAATGCATGTCAGTTTGCTACTTTAACGTTATAAAAAAGTAAAGTTAACCGCTTATCCAATGTTGTGGAAACCACATCAGCAAAGGCGGTTTCGACATCTTTCTCCCGGTCGCATTTTATTGCTTCGACCTAATTTGTGAGATGTTTTTCCTGCTGTAAATCTTTGTGGTATGCTAAAATGTTCTCTATCTCGCAACTATAACCGTATATTGTAATAAACTTGTTTGTTTGAGCTACTTTGTAGTTTCGACGTGTCCGCTTACGATGCCAATATTATATCTGTCAGGAATTGCTTCCAAGATAATTAATATATTAAGGACTAGCTGTTCTCCCCGGTTTCATTCGTCTAAAAAAAAGGTAACCTAATAAAAATAATATTACTTCAAGATACGGGCTATAAATTTATTTTAATTATTTAAATTACATTCGGTACTTTTAATTTTATGGGATTTTAATCCATATAGGTGTATTATCCATAAATGTGTTTGTACATCTCATATATTTGCAAATAAAATAGCTTACAGGACTGATAATAAGCAATTATAAAAAAATTATAATATTTAGAATTAGTCTTTCTGCTTGTGTTATCACATATTCGTTGCTACGACGATAAATCAATTTTGAGGTATTTTACATTTTCATTTATTTTTTACGCAGCTAAAAGCTAATTTGAAGGAAATCACAATACTAGCATATATATTATTATATTTTAACAGACTTCCAAAAAGGAGGTGGTTCTCAATTCGACTGTATATTTTTTTAAGTTAGAACCTTGGATACTTTCGTCTGGGTGAACCGATTTTGACAATTTTATTTATTTGAAAGGTGGTGCTCCCGTGGTGTCCCATTTTAATTTGGTTCAATTCTGACAAAGGCATGCATGTGAAAACCACGTAAGTCTTAATTTTGCATTTAGTGTTTGCGCGACAAATGGACGAATAACTCGATTCTCGTGAAACTTGAAATGAATATTAGGTATTTAGGATAAAATTATATAATGAAAAATGTGACTTTCTACTCTTCAATCCTGATGATGTAGGGGATCTGCTAGCCAAAATCAAAGAAGTTAGCCATTTGGTGTTTACGAATATATAATAAGATTACTGAGCAGAGACATACTATGAAAAGTTTCACCTTCAACTCCTCAATCCATCATCAGGGTGGAGGAGCTGAGGTACTTCAATGTTAAACCAAAAAAGTTGGCCATTTACTGCTTACGTATATGTAGTAAAATTACCATGTAGAGATATAAGATGAATAATTTGACCTTCAACTCCTCAAAACTGATGATGACCCTGCATCATCAGTTTTGAAAGCCTAAGCGATAAGAGTTAGCCATTTGATGCTTACGGATATATAATAAGATTGCTAAGCAGAGACAAAACACGTCAAATTGGACCTTCAACCCTGATGGTGTAGGGGTACTTTGAACGTAGACCACAGAAATTGGACATTTGGTGCTTACGTATAAGATTACTATGCAGAGATATAAGACGAAAATTTTGACCTTCAACTCCTCAAACCTGACGTTGCAGGGTACTGCAAGCCTAATTTATGGTTTAGGATTAGGTTGAGCTGTAGTGATTTATATTGGATGAGCTAGGTTAGGTTGGAACATAAAATAAAACATAAATAAATAAAACTAAGCGAGTAGGGCGCGGCAGTGCCCTGCGAGCGGGTGCGCCCAGTTAATATAAATACAGACCTAACCTTTATTCACCTCTATATAATTTACAAAAGTTTTGTTAGTCATGGCTTAGGATTAAATTTTACATTTATGCTGGAAGTTGAATTAACATTTGTAATTATGTTACAATTTATACTTTCGTGTAAATTTATATTTATGACATTATTATTATATTAGTGACATTATATGAATACAAATGTAAATTTATCATCGCTAAAAAGCGTCCAAAAAAATTTTACAAAAAATAGAAACCGACTTCTATATTATACTTGTAGGACATAAATTCGTCGTTGTAATCAAACAAATATGTTGAGCGCTGACGTCGGGACTATGTACTGTGTATGAAAGAAACCAACATATATTTAAATGATTTTTTTGCTTTTCAGTGCCATTAGAAGTCGGCCTCTATTTTTCGTATTTTTCTTTTCATTAGTATTTTAACATGTATTCAATCTAAATAAAAATTAAATATTTTTTGATTAAGGTTACAACGTTTAACACTGAGACTAAAGTTAATTTGCTGTCGTAATGTAACATAAGATGTTTCAGATCGATGAAAATTATTACTTGCGTGCTCAACTAAGCATGCTAACCTAACAATAGATCGTATATGGGTTCCGCATAGAAGTTACTCTAGCTTGTTGAGCACCAGAAGATAAAGCTTTGTAGTATCAGGATTCAGAAACTTTGCGTTTATTGAGTGAAGTGAAGTGATTCCAAAGGTAGACGAGGTCAGCGATAAGACTGATATTGGCGAAGCTCACTCCTTTGGAGATAGCTGTTTCATTCACTTACTCACCAGATATTTACGCTTACGCTTTCTACACTCATAGCCCCACAGTAGGATTTTCTCCCGTGTTGTGGGTGCCATGGACACACAAAGACGAACACACAAACAGCCAGACCCAGAACAGAAATCTAAACTCATCATTCAGATGTCTGTCTGGCCGGGGATCGAACCGGGACCCACTGCGTGTCAGACCGGTATGGTGACCGCTCCGCCACCCGGGTCGTCATATACAGTGGAGTTGGTACTTTACGTACTATTTTAACTAATATTACAGTGTTGTGAAGTAATATTATGGCATCGAGGAGTTTTACCCCTTGAGAATCGAAACCCCCCTTTACCGCTGACAAAGCCGTAGTATATGAGAGGCTAGAAAGATAAGAAGTCTCCGTATAGTAGTAATTCACTTACTTCAGTTATTTCAGCACGTAAATAATTCTTGTTTTTAGGAACATTAATAAACCCGTACTAATAGCACAGACATTGATTTCTAATAGAGAATGATTCTTACTGGAAACATGGTGCAGGCAATGGACTGAAACAGCGGTTGGCAACCTTTTAGATCATATAGTAATTACATTGGGTAATTGCGGGCCGCATTCAAAATTCGGTCTCCGAAATTCGGCAAAAAAAAAGTAGTTGAAAAAATTTGACCATGACCCCCGGGCCGCGGATTGCCAACCGCTGGACTAAATAATTGTACTATTATTCTTCTAGTTCCATTTTTGTTCGTACTTCCTAGTTTTATTGTATGACAAATAAGATTTTTAACGATGTCTCCTTCGTAGCAATTGATAAATTACCTTAGAAGCCTTTAGTAGCCTTTAGTAACCTGAATGAAGGTATAATTATGAAACTAAGATGTTCACGTTTTCTTGTTTACCTTTTATTTTAAAGTTTAGGTCATTTAAAACATCAAGGTAAATCACCGCTACTGTACAAATTAATTAATATCGATGTACCCATATGGCTACAAGAGTATTATTTATCATAAAACGTTTCCCAATTAAAATGCACGCTAGAGTTATAATAAAGACTGATAATAAGATCTAATCTGGACAGTTTAAACTGTAGAGGGCAATATGGTATCGTAGAGCCGGTATCATTTCCGCGATGGAATTCTGTCGCAACCAGCGGAACTACACAACCCAAACGGTGACCCTACTGAATTATCGGTGGACTTAGTTTGACAGAGTTTTAAAACCGCCTAAATAGAATAAGGTCCCGTGAGACCCAACTATCTATCTCTATTATTGTTCGAGTTAGATTAGTTTTTGTTCCTTTGCTTTACTATTTGGAAATATGGACCTTTATTTCTCGGTAATATATTTCATGGAAGTTAAATTGAGATTACCAAAAGTATTATAACAATGAGATAAATATTATTTGTTATGAAATGCGACTATTTTGATTTAATCGATATTAAAGGTACACGTGGATATACCAAGATATACATATGAGATATTCCAAGGATCAATTCTTATAGTAAGTAATATAATTGGCCAAGTGCAACTCGAATTTCTACACGAATTGTTCTTTACCACCAAATGTTTGACTTTTTATTTTCAATATTAATTATAATAGTAAAATTGTAAAATAGTCTACCTATTATTAGGCCTGGAGATCGGGCATACAAGCTATCCCAGAACCGACTCCAGCCTCTTACAAATACTTACGATTGTATGTATGTCATTTATTTATTTATTATCGTTGAACACATAAAACGAAAAATGCCGAGAAATGTCGTTTTCTTATATGGGGATTTGTTTTAATTATTTTCTTAATTTTATTATTCATTGTTATAGCGGCCATAGTGATACACATAAAAATATTCAGTCTATCTATAACGATTGAAGAGATAAAGCCATGTGACAGACGGACAGACAGATGGAGCTTAATAATAGGGTTCCGTTTTTATTATTGAATATGGAACACTAAAAAGGACATAATGTCGTATATTTTCATATAATTCCTAAAAACATATTTTATTGGAGAAACTACCGATTCTAAAGTGTCTCATGTTTTTATAGATGGAATTGAGCAACAGATAAAATAAATACAAATATCTAAAGGGTGCCACGATTATGCCAATTTAAAGTCAATAAAGTATTTACACCAAAGGAATATCAACGAACTTTCAAAGAAAAGAAGACGTAACATCAATAATTGCATAATAATTCAGTCCGGACCAAAGAAGTAAACAGTTTCCCTCAAAGTATTACAATGGTCTCCCCTATTCGATTAAAGAGACGGAAATAAAAAAACTGCTTCCCCCAGCTCTATTTCATAATTTGCATCGCAAACGCAAATAAATTTAAAATATTGCTCCGAAGCCTTAATTTTCCCCTTCTGACAGCCGAATCAATCTTCACGAGCATCCTACATTATCCCAACCCTGAATTGCTCAAGTTTTTCAACTAACATAAATATTTGGACGCAATGTACTGAACATGATAAAAGATTTTCAACAGCAATAAAACTAGACGACATTTTAGTGAAATGCCACTAAAAGCGTAAGTAACTGAAGATATCAAGATAGAACTCATATGTAAATAGCGAACAAAAGAGATCCGTATTTCTTGGAGAAGTTGTGTTTCAATTCATGTATAAAATATATAGGAGATAATACTCCTATATATTTTAGGGTTTGTACCTGTACGTATCTAATCGTGTGTTTATTGAGGTGGTTTTAGTAACGTTTCGTAGAAATCAAGCAAGTTGCCAAAGCAACACTAATCGCAATTTTAACGAACATGAGCGATTCAGAGAACATGTTTACTAATTCGATATGCGGTAATAATTACTAAACATTGTCAGAGGATTTTAACATTATCGCAGAATCGATCCATTTTAAAATTTAACCATAACCGCATATCATGAATAGCCTGACGATATGTGGTTTATAAAAATAAGGTAAAGTTTGTTGCAAAAACTATCTAGACGTGGATTAGATAGATTAATCTACCACTAGTGAGTAGTGGTTAGCAAGCATTTCTCTCTAACGTTTGTCTCCGCCACGGCAGTTTTGCCGTGATCATGGTTTATGGGTCTGGGTCAAAGTATCGGCAAACAGAAATTCAAAAACTGCATATTATGAGTACCCATTATATATTAAAATTCACACAGGATATCTAACTGTGCAGTTTGGCTGGGTATTAACAGTAATGTACGCGTGCCAAAGAATAAACATTCATTCATAAGCTCTAAAACATATCACACCTTCTGACGCAGTCGGATAAAAGTAATTTGTCATCTACAGTTTGTTTTGAGAATCTATTACTCAATATTTATGACAGTAGATAGGCAAGGGGGACAGAATGAAGTTAGAATCGAATATCAGACAGGATCGAGTATTCTCGACGCGTCTCAAAAAGGGGACAGAGATTGTAGAGATGTCAACTAGGTATTCTAACTCGAATTAACGTATATACGAATAGTTGGAGTTAATTTGTGTTGCATACTCGCTAAATAGTTCAAACGGGTGGTTCGAACTAAACAAGCGAATTCGTAAATGAACGAGTCCCGGTTTTCGTTGTGTAATAAATTTTTATAAATCATTATGTTACATTAATATTATTTTTGTAAAGACAATGGGTGAAAGAAGGGCTGTAATGAAATCAATGATTCTATATTTGTCCTCAATGCGTTCCGAAACCTTCGATCAGATTGCAATGAAACTTTGGCAGGCAGTTTTGGACGCCCGCGAGTGTTTTTAGCCCAAAAATCTTGAGTAGGTATTATATATTTTATCATGTAAATCATTATTTGAAGACATTTATTTATTTTGTAACTGAGTTTTTTTTTTTTTTGAACAT
>MOOZ01000206.1:87672-105256 GCA_002930495.1 Cecropterus lyciades | reverse complement strand
GGTTTGTTATCCAACTGCCAAAAGGAGGGTTTTGTTTCTACCGCGTATCTATGTACATGTGTACATTTGTATCTATTTGCTTGCCAATTTGGCGAACATGTATGCTCTATTATGTAAAGTCTTGTTATTACCTTTGTTTGTTACCTTTTAAGTGAATATTACAATGATTATGATTTAAAATGACTATGTTTATTTTAATTGTTCCATTCTTCTTTGTACACAATATTTGATGTAGTGTTATTACCTGGCAGTAAAATGTATAGTTTTTCTGCATTATGGGAAAGCATTGCTCTGATTATGGGAAAACATTATTTTTTTAAATTAATGCCTCGTCTGGTTCCATACCATTTTCTATAACAAAACGGCAAAAAAAACAAGGTTGTTGAATGGCGGCCCCCTAAATATTTATTTTATCCTGCTATTACTATATATTGTCACGGCGGCAACTGAATTACTCATCTGTGAAAATTTATCTGCCTATCAGTGGTTTATCTCGGTTGTACATATATCGATGGATTTTAGTACATTTATTAAAAGCCCTAATAAATATGTGAAAATAGTGCAATTTCATACAAACGTACCAAACTGATAACCTCCGTTTTTGAATCAGTTAAAAAGCACGCGGTAGTTTCGTGTTACTGTTTTGATAAAAATATTAAATCGGCCACAAGTAGGGGTTTGTCCTTGATCCATAAAAAATGATAAAATAAAATAAAATAAAGGTATACAGTTTCTCAATTTTATTTGGTAAAAAATTCCCTCAAAGTGACTTTTCGATTTTATTTTACAATTATCGATATAATTATTGATATTCGCTACCCTACACTCATATGCGTTTCGACGATGCGACAATAATGCGGGAAGCAAGGGGAATCTTTTGTGTCGAAAGGTGTCGATTTACCATTTTCGGGAGGCTCTTTCAATGTAAAAGGACATTTTAAGCAAACACTAGTGTGTGCTAGAGCCTTGTATGATTTGCAAACCAAAGCCTTTATTTTTTCTACAAGTGTAAACGTTTACGTTTCTACGTTTTTGTTTAGGGATTTACTTATATGTGATTTTTCTTATAAGAAATACATTTTTTTTTTCACAATACGTATTGTGTATTAATATCACAATACATTTTATTAATCAAATACATTAAGATGTGTATATGTAGTGTAAAAGTTATACTACAACAATTACCACATTGTATTCAAAGTTTAGATTTTTTACTTAAAAACGGTTCTATGCCTATGTTGTTTAATTTTTAAAAAATATAAATTATTATTATATTTTTTTGTTTTCATCAGTCTTCTTCAAAATATTCAAAAGTGTTTGTCTAGTGGCGTAGTTTCTGTAATGGGCGCACGATATTTTACTTGTGTTACCGCTCGGCTACGAAACATCAGTTTGGCGATGCAAGTTTCAGCGTTGAGCTAGTTTTGGTAAATTTTGTTACACGTTTCAGGTAAATTTCGGGGCCTTATAAGATCGGTTCTTTAAATCTATCTTTAAGAACTCCTTGTAGTTTGACTCCGGAACTACTACCGCCACACCTATTTCCGCATCATAACGGCAGTGTTTTGCATTGCTGTGTTCTGATCCGGGTGTGGTAAGGGAGAAATACTTATCCGAGGCATTCCAATCAGCCATTAGGGGTAGTGACGCATCTGTGGTTAACCTCATCCATGGGCGGCAGTTGCCACTTACCATCAGGTGGATTGCATGATCGTTTTCTACTTTCGTATTATAAAAAAACGGAAATGTACATTTGTTTTTGATGAATATTAAGTTTGTTTTTTTTTTGGTTTAATTACGGTCGAATTTCGACCACCATGGCGGCAAGTAGTTAGTATAAATAATTTAAACATTCTTTAAAATTAGGTACAATTTTATTTCGGCTACTCATTTTTAGCTCATTGCCCTTAAAAATATTCTTAGGCCAATTATTATTATGTACCAAAAATATTTAAATATACTTATTCTTCTATTATTTCCTTTCATACTCAAAGTAGGAAGATTAACTCAATTTTGAAGGCTTCGAATGTTCTTTGTAAGGGAAAAATACGGCCTTCGAAGAGTTTTAATGGAATTTGTGCTGTTGTCAGAAAATTTATTGCCTTTATTTTTCTTAAGTAATAAATATATTTATGATTATAAAATGTGCATTTTATTTAGTAAAGTTAAATGTATAAGAAAAAATATATTTTTTCTTTTATTCAGATCGTAATCTACTTTTACTTTACATATGGATACGAAATAAAATAGTAAGTCTAACTGAGGTAAAGTTTTATTGAAAGAAAGATGTAAGGGTACGGAAGGAATTCCACTAAATTTTTACCTATATCTTTTACGATTTAAAATTTGTTTCTTATATTATGCCGCACGTACCACGTCCCTTGTAAGACTATTTAAAATTCCAAATTAATAACAATAAAATTCAAATATAATTATTTCATTTCAAGATTTACTGTGATATTTATATTTAAAAACCCCCGACGACGAACCACGTGGTGGTCACCATACCGGTCTGACACGCAATGGGTCCCGGGTTCGATTCCCGGCCAGACAGATATCTGAATGATGAGTTTAGATTTCTGTTCTATGTCTAAAATCAAAAGTAGCATATAAGTTAAACAGGTAAATAAGCTACATCCATGCAAAATTTCATGTAAATCAGGCCAGTGGTTCTTGCGTGATTGAGTAACAAACAGACACACGCCATCTCATTTTTATATATTAAGTATAGAACAAGACTTAGAACTTGGTAATTAATAAATTTATATTTCCATATTCCTTTAGAGTAAATAAAGTGATTAAAAATAATACAAACTTAAATACAGTAATTAATAAAATATCTGAACATCTAAGCGTCATCCAAACAATTTTCAGCAAGTCGATTTTGGCGAATAAAAGGTCTCAAGAAAGCTCCAAGCTTAATTAAGCTCATCAATACACGTTCCTTTGAAAGCGCTTGAGTTAGCAATCTTTGGGTTTATTCGCTAAAAGGTTGTAAATACACAATATATACTGTTTGTGGTCTAAATTATAAGCGGTATGTAAAATATAAGGCATACGTTAAAATATACATAAATTTCTGGACAACTAGATCAATTTAAGGTCATGTTCTAATATAACAATAGAAATACATTAAATACTTGTAATATATAATACAGCTTGTGTGTAACAAGCTAAAATAAAATCTGTAAGAGATGTTCTATTACCCAAATATTATTAATACTAAATTACCTCATGTATGGACAACTAAATGACCATATTGTATAGAGATAAAAGAGTACCACCGTGTTATATTAAGAAATTATCGTCATTTCTTAGCAATGGCTCAAAGTTATCGTCATTTCTGTTGTGTTCATTGTGGCAACCATTATTGCCACTTCGTGGTACCTACCGTGTATATACCTACCTAATATTAACTTAAACGCTTAAACGCTTTTTACACTCATAGCCCCACAGTAGGATTTTCTCCTGTGTCGTGGGTGCCATGGACACATAAAGACGAATAACTGAAACATTTTCATTATGAGCTTGAAATCATTGCAATCTTTCGATATCCAAAAATGTTATATACATTTGTACGAGACATTACTTATACGACTGCCATTTTTTGGCGATTACAAAAGCGAAACAAACAAACCAAAAATATAACCTTCCTAGTGATATTTCCACATTTCTTGTTCCTTGCATATACCGCGCTTGTTAAAACGCTATCGCCTTTCCCTCGGTCCGTCCCAAGCAGATGTAAGGGTGGGTGCTACGAGACCCGTCTTATCGGGGGCTCGCAGGCAGGACCCGCGGTATTTTTACCAACAACTTCTTTTCAACAAATTGTTGTGTTGATGGAATTTGGTTTGCCTTATCAGTTTAATGTTTCGCAGCTTTACAGACCCCCATTTTAAAAAGTAATTGATTGGACTCTCGTAAAGAATTGGTTATAGTAAAAATAATGTAATTAATAGATATTTTGAATTTTTTTCAATTTTTATGGGAATTGCTTGCTAGATACATATTAAGTGACATATAAAGAATATTGTATAATATTGCCAAAGGTGGTAGAACTCTTTGTGGTTTGAAATTTATATTTCTATTTATGAAGAGGATTTTTAGAAAAACACTAAAACAACGTTTTAAACTTGTTGTGTGTCCGTTTGTTTTTTTTTACATATTTTTTTGCGTGGATGTAGCTTATTTACCTGGTCAATTTATAGGCTACTTGTGATTTCGTTATTGGCACTATTTAAATATGGCGACTATTTTAGTAACCTCACTACAGGCGTTTTGATATAAATTTTCATATTTCCATTATATATATATAACACATAAATAAAAACTAAACGCTAAGAAATAGCAAACTTTTGATGGCACATACGAGGTTTAATTTCCTTTAGGTTTAGTTTAATAGGTAAAATTTTATTTCCTATCCGAAATGTCCTTATCACTTTTCGTGTATCTCCATCAGTTAGCGAGTAAAACCTAAATTTGAGCGAAAAGTGCCACATAATCCATTTTCATTTCGAGTAACTGTGAGCTCTTTAACGATATATAACCCTCAAAAACTTTCTTAGCTCCCTACAATGAAGAAAAAAACGAGAACACGGTATTTGTGTTAACATCGCCAACGTAGGGATGCAGTTTGTTTAAGTTAGACCGCCCTTAAGTCCAAGGGATAAAGGCTACATGACAGCAAATTTGAGATACAGGACGAGGAAATTTCTTGCAGGGCGGCAAAATTGCCTCTTTCCGCATATCTCTCCTTTTCCCTTTGTTACATCGTATCTTGAAAATATTTTATTTTCTCGAATATTTATTACTTGTGTATATATTATGTACGAATTAATATATTTTTTAATTAACCGAATTTCCAAAGGAAAAATAACGTCTATTCGTCGCAGATATATATGGTTTTAATTCAGTTTAAGTTTTATTTCCATACAAATTTATTTATAGTTTGTGTACAGTTGGCATTGTTTTTCATTCACGATATACGTTTATTAAATTAAGGGTTATTAAATTAAACTCATTAATTTATGACAATATATTGACAATAGTTTCTGTCAATGAAACTGGATCGAAATATCGGTAACAAAGAAACTAAAAAACCGCATATTAATTCCGCGATAAAACTTATGTAAATCATATATACTTTATTAACGATATTTATCTGTACCAAATACTAATTCCATTTTAAAGTGGATCAAATCCCCGATAATATTAGTTTAAAATCATCAACGGTTTCTTTTAAATTTTCATCGGAAGGTAACATAAAGTCTACAGATTTCACGTAACAATATTTTCTATTCAGTAGCTTGCGGCTTTTTGTCTTTTGATAAAATAGTTGTCGTTTGTTGGCTCACCACAATGGGGGATCGTTTTAAGGTGGAAATGAAAAGCTAACGATGTAAACAAGGTTTTGGGGGCGTTTGTCGTGAAGTCTTTGTGATTGAACATTTATTTTTTACATCGGTAACCTTACGCAGTTTTATGTATCAGCATTTTTGTGTAGTGTCGCGCTCGCTTGCATCTATTTATAATAGTAGTTACGGGTGTGCGAAAAATGCGAACTTACGTATTATTAGTTACTAATCGAATATTAATGTTCGGTTCGGAACTTGAATCGAATAATTCGAATTATCGAATTATTCTAAAACTCCCGAATAATTCTTTAAAAGTTCGAAAATAACTACAAATTTCGTGCAAGTTCGAATAATAAAAAAACAATTTGGAATAATTCGATCTTTTTAGAATAAGTTGCGAATTATTATTATTCGCAAAATATACGAGTGTATTCTCTTTTAAAAACGAATCAGTTAAAATTCGAACGATATTTGCACACTCCTAATAGTAACACCTTCCACACTTCCTTACCCCACACTAAGATTTTTCTAGTCGTCTGTACCATGGAAACACACAAAGACGAACACAAGGACCCAGATCCAGACTCTATATTCATAGTTCAAATTCTATCTGGTCAGGGAATGAACCCGGAACCCACTGCGTCGGATGACCGCTCTGTCATGCAGGTCTTTAAATGTACGAAGTCTATTTAATTTAATTATTTATTTAGTCGTAGCTTTAAAGGTTTTTTGAAGATGGTAGAACCTTCGATGGTTTGATTCTAGAAGTACAATCGCTAAACCCATGTTTACTTCATAACAGCACTGTAAAGTGGTATTGTATTCTGAATTACAATGTGTGGTAAGAGAAAACTACACGAGGCACCCAAACTTCAGTACTTCTATCCCTCTAATCTATCATACAGTCACCCTGATGGTAAGTGGCCAATGAAGACTTTCTTTCCAGCCTATATAAGGGGGAAGGAAAGTTCGGACTCCCTTTAAACTCCTTCATTATAGACGCCCAAGTTTGGTATTAATTTATTAAAAAAAAATAACTATAAACATAAAAGAATTCATCGTCGAATTAAATTAATATACAGGCAATCAGAATTTCGGTTTGAAACATTTTTATTACACGTTGCGTTAGAAATTCATTTAAAAGCCTCAGCAATATTTCAATTTTCAGGTTTGACAAATAGGGCTCGTTGTATTTGATTTAACAAGAAAGGCTTCACGGATTATCAAATTAGCATATCGTTTTTGTTTGCTCAACCAATTTTTAACGGCCGTTGAAAAGGAACGACCTTGTACATTGAATTTTTATTTAAATACAGAATGAATAAATAATGTTGCGGTTGGAATGTTCCTAATTGAAATCACTTTAATGTTTTGATATTTGATAAAAAATTATATAATTTCGCAAAGTGGTATATCAAGGACTGTAATGAATAATGTTTTTAGTAATAAAATATAAACATCGCTGTTCATATGAACAAATTTGTATCTTTAACGCCGCAATCCTGAGTCTGAGAATTTTGATTAATTCTACCTAATAAAAATTCTCAGGTATTGTCTTCTAGGTATTTAATTTTTCTACCGGTTTTGCATTGCACAGTACACAACTTTTAGATTAGACCTGCGAATGACACGAAGTGTACCCAACTATCGGCAAGTTGCCGAAGATGTTCCTGGAAGCGATCTCGTCCGAAGCCCCTCCGATGCAGTTATTTTTATTTAAGTTTAAAAATTGCCAATCCTCGCTCGCAACACAAATTGTACTGAAATAGGGATCGATAATGGGATTGTAGGTGCGATTTTCTTCGGGATGAGCCGCGCAGTGTAAATCTTCGAGATAGAAAAATTTCGGAAATTGTCTCCGAGATTTATCGTCGAGCCGCGTGCGCCTCGCGAAATTGTTTTTTGATTTTACGGCGACAGTAGAAGGGGTATTAGACTATAATGTGGACGAAATATTGTAAGGAAAGAGTATTATACGAAATGTGTAATCGATTTTCTGTAGTATGTAATTTCCAGCTATAGCGAATGGAGAACACTAAAATATAAAACTGAAAACCTCTCGAGACTTACTCCCAATGTAGAATAAAAGGTAATAAATTTTAATCCCGATTACATGAGTCCCTCTCGCGGTCTTTGAAAATTCAAGATTATTACCCTCGCATTTCTCGAGTCTTTGAGCCTTCCGAGGCCAAAAGATTTACATAAAAAGAAACTCCGTCTTCGAAATTATGATTCAATTAGTATTAAAGGATTGGTCTCTCAAAGGGCTCGGACTTTTTCGGGTCTGTCGAGTACGGCTGATACGGAACTCCTTTGTGCCTTCAAGCAAACTAAGCAGGATCTAGCTTTGTACGGGATTGTCGCATAAAGGTATTGGTACAAATAATAAGCGGAAGTTTCTTACTGGGCTCAGTATAAGATGTAAATGACAGCGATAAAATTAGAACTTATCTTCAATGCAGGCTAGTACGTCATCTCTTAGAGCAGTAGTTTGTTGCAGCAGTTCTTTGTTTTAGTGGATGAAAAATATATAGCTGTATTCATTTTCTTTATAATTGAAAGTAAAACGAAACAGAAATCAAAAGGCTTGAATAAATATAAATGTGTTTCTTAACATAACTTGAGTGAACTACAAGAGTTTTGAGAATTTTTAGCTCAATACCCATTTCTTAGCGCTAACAATTGTCACCCTCACGTGAGCAGTTCTCAACGTTAAGGTACTAAAAACATTGAGCTGTATCTGTCACTGGTAATACTGGATATTTGTTACTCCGAAGCCCCCAGCATCGTCTCGGATTAAGCGGCGAATTATACATTTTTTCAGTCGTCACAAACTCGCGATTATTCCGCTTCGTCCGTAACTTTATATTCGTCTTGAGGATTAAGGGGTGCTTTGAGCGAACGAAATTTCACGGAATTCCCTTGATGGATGAATACGGAAGCCTTAATTCCACAATTCCAGGGTGCAAAATAGTAAAAGATGTGAAAGAGTAGAACGGTGACACTAATGACATCATATTCTTGGCATTACGCCCCGGAATCACTGTTATACTGAAAAAATAACATAAAAAACATTCCCATTTGTGAAGCTATTAGACCGTTCAAGATAGTGGGAAGGTAGTTCTCGGTATCTTTCTTCTTTACCCAATAATATTCTTACATCCTTTTATTTTAAAAAAGATAGTTATTTTTTTTTTATTAAGAAAAATTGTTATTTTTTTATAAATTCAAATTTCTGTTACGCAGATCATAGTAATTCAAATATTGCCACCATAATATTGTAATAGGTAGCAGGTATACAATAGTACACAAACCACGAGAGTTATCATTGGGATTTGAAGGTATTTTATTCGTACAGTGACAACAATGTAAAATAAACCAATACGGACATAATATTATGCTATGAATTTGAATATTTGATTCAGTTCAATTTTCAGTTACAATAAATAGTAACTATACTAGCACTAGCAAGCTGTCCAGCCGGGGAACTCAAACTGAACTAACTGTGGTACAGCATATGGAAATTTAAAACACATTCATTCATTAACCAGACACACAAGGAATTAACGAAGCGGTGCCATATTCTTTAACGAATTTCCGGCTTCCATTGTCGCACCCATAACAACACTGACAAATATATCCGTCCCTTTTCTTCTTGTTGATTTCTAGATATGTGAGATAGGGATGACTGGTTTTTTATGATTCTGAGAGCCTTTGTGTCGGTCGTCGGCATCACAAATTTGGGTCTAATGGAGGTAATTAAATACGACACTTGTTCAAAAATATCGTGATGTAAAAGCATTCCTGTCGTGTATCAAGCTGTTTAACACATTCGCCGTGTCCATTTTGTGATCGTCGGACATTTGTGACAGCAGTATGCCATATTTGGATAAGAGCAATTTTATACTCCGTTGATGATTTATTGCGAGGGTTTCTTTTGTTAATATTATCATAAAGAATCTTCGTCATTAACGGAGATATATAAATTATTATATTTCAAGATAATGCTGTAGGTACAGCTGATAAACTAACATAAAATGTATTGAAAATACACAAAAAAAATGTATATTCACGAAAAATTGACATGTTATATTTTATAATAAATAAGTACTGGATCAGCGGGAATGGGTAAAAATCTCAGTCACAGATATCTATTCAAATTCAAAATAAAGAGAAACTTACAAATTAATATTATAAATGATATTGTTTTGATCATTGTTATTCAGCCACCCAAAAAAAGCTAAGCGGATTTGCATACAACGACTATTCGTTATAATTCTCTGTAGACCCATTTTATAAGTTCACGCAGATGAAATCGTGGCTATCCGCTAGTTGGAAATAAATTATCACAAGTAAATTGTCAGAAACAAGGTGTGGTAAAATCTATATACTTGATAGACTCGTAATAATAATGACATGTTTTGTGTCGTAGAAAATAGTTCTTAAGATGAGCTTCATTTGAAACTGAGTAAGCTCAACAGCTTACTCAGTTTCAAAGAAATATTTATGCATAAAAATAATAAGACGAATGTCCAGATGGTAGAACAGGTGAGGCAGTTCCTGTGTTTCGGTGGAAAGGTGTGGCTGCCAGCTCCATTGGTCGGTGGCGACCATCTTAGTCCTCGGGAGTAGCAGCGCATCTATGATCAACTTTATATAGCACCCCTGTCTATATGAAGTTGATTACAGACGTCCACGGGTGTTAGTTACCACTTACCATCATGTGGACTTCATGTTCGTTTGCTATTACTTCAGTCCGATAAAAAAAAAATTGTACGAATCGCACGTTGTAAATTTAATTTTTTGTCTAGCAAATCTTGCGTTCTCTTGATAGTAAAGTAATTGAATAGTCTTTTTAGTACTTAAACACTTTGTTCAAAAAAGTTCCTCTATTTCTAGTCTCCGCTTAATGCTTTAACAGCAATTACATAAAATGTTTTTATTTTCGAATTAAGGGAGTACTTCTAAATTAAAGGAAATGTTTACATTACAACTAGTTCTCTATTTTCAATTTTTTACACATTTGAAGAAGCAAACGAGCATGGAGTCCACCTAATGTCTTTGTGTGTCCATGGTACCCACGACACAGGAGAAAATCCTACTGTGGGGCTATGAGTGTAGAAAGCGTTTATGTTTATGTTTATGTTATAATGGGAAGCGGTCACTGCCGCCTGTAAAATATAAAACAAGAGTTATATCAGAACCCAATCGCTACTTCCAAGGATTATGGTGGTCACCTCATAGGAAAGAGAGCCGGCAACTGTAATGAAACGAAAGAACTGCTTCACGCTAGAAATAGGTGTGGCGGTGGTGCATCCCTGGTCGAACTATACACATTCGCGGAATTGATACATTTTAATATGTTACGGGTACTCACAATATGCGGTTTTGAATTTCTTTTTGCTGATATTTCGATCCAGTTACATGGATCGTGGTCACAGCGAGGTGACAACGATCCATGAGAGATCCTGAGATAACATAACATATTAAAAACAAACACGTTCATACTTTGCATATAGTTAAATGGAATCTTTACTACAAAATTTTACTACAGAAGTTTAACTACGCTCTTACCAGTTATTCTATTCGGGTTACCAAATAGGTGACGCATATTTTGCGATTACATGATTGATTTTAATAGTATCGTATATTAAACAAAGAAATCCAGCAGTCCCGTATTTAATTGTCCTGTTAATGACTTCATGTTCATCTGAGATTTAGTTGAATGCAATTAAATTGGAATTCTTGAGATGTGCACGTCTGAATAGAAATCAGGTCATAGCCTGGTGCAATGGATTTTCAAGTGCCAAGTGATCAGATATTAAATTTATCAGTGCTTTTGTTTAAAAGTGGGTATATATATACGCCAATTTGAGATAGTATTTCTTTGGCATGACTAAATATAAAATTTGGCGAAAATTTTCACTTAACTGGCTGCGCCCCGCGGTTTAACCCGCTACTAAGTAAGATAAAAAAGAAAACAACAACGAAAAAACATTGAGTGATGTTATAAAGCCTAAAGCCTTCCTCAATAAATGCACTATTCAACACAAAAAAAAATTTTCATTTCAAACCAGTACTTCCTGAGATTAGCGCGTTCAATCAAACAAACTCTTAAGCTTTATAATAATAGTGTAGATATAGATAGTATAGGTATGACATGATACTTAGAATTAAACTCACATCACTGTTTATTAAAATATAAAGATAGTTACATACTAATTTGTAATTTGCACATTAATACATTTTAAAGGTCTCCTACATTGCTAACGTGCTTAAATAAATAAACTACAGTTTTGCTGTAGGTAAACATTTCAATATTTAATTTTAAATATAGCCCCATGTGTTTACGTAGTCTAAGTTGTACTTAATTATCTTTTATATGTTACTAGCTGCGCCTCGCGGTTTCACCCGATTTAAATAAATGTAACATCAACTTTAATAACTTTTGATAACATTGATTAGATGTTAACTCAAGATATGGACTATGAATATACTTCAATCTAGTAAATTAAATTCAGAAGTTTTGGTTTGATACAATTTCTGACCTTTTTTTTGTAACGAGGGGGAGACCTTCAAAAGGTACCCGACGCCGTGGGAGTAACGCTGGGTTATGTGGGATTTTTACTGCACTAAAACCCCCTCGGTGGCCGTCCTCAGCGATGTGTGGAGGACTCCGGGATCTCCAACGGAACACAACCGGAGTCCTTCGAGCGCGATGTCCCAAACGGGCTCTCCCCGGTGAGCATTTGCAGTTACCGTGCCTTTAGATGTTACGACGGTATGCGACCACACATGCCGCCGTCCTTCCCAAGGTCGCTTGGCTGGACGGCTCAAGCTCCCTCTCTTGCCGCCCGCAACCCCAGAAGCCCCCTTTTAGACCTACAATTTCAGACCTACAAATAGGCAAACAAATATTCTAAAATAATATAAATTTCCATTACAACTTATTCTAAGTCATCTAAACTATTTTTTTTAGAAATATATGCGATGTTGCTTTATTTTTTAATATATATAAGGATTTTCGGCTTCCCGTTGTATTCGAATGATCCCACAGGTGAGATGATTCGAATACAATCGAATCTTAGCTAACACAGGTCACAATTCAATAACAAAAATGTTTTACATGTCGCTGAGGAAAAACCGTAACTTTCATCAACAAATATAACTATCGGACATTTTAGATCCCACCGCTTGTTTTCGATGTTCCCGATGGTCCGAAAACTTTTCCACAAATTCCAGGGCCTCATGTTTGTTTACATTCAGTTTTTGGGTCCCAATTTAAACTATCGTACCTTTTATTTGTCGTTTAGTACTTCGTTTGTCGTACCGTGGTATGTTCGGGTTTACTTTGTTTGGGTCGAAATTATTCCTGTAATGTTTTTGGTTGCTAAGTTTAGGGATAATTTGTCGGTATAATGAAAGTGGTGTTGAATCTTTCATTTGGGACGACCGGTTAGTACGGTGGTCTTCCGTGCGTTAATTTGGGCGAGGGCCGTTCTAAGGATTTTGATAGTGGACTTACCTTAAGTAATAGCGTGTACCACATAACGTTTACGTTCCTTTATTATTGATTCAAGAGTCAAATAGGTATATAAAGTATAATACAGTATAATAGCACCATAATATATAAAAGTGTACCAAAATATAGGTAGGTACATGCGTTGCGGAGATCAAATAATTATCAAAAAAGGCTTAATTAATTTCTTGTGGTTAATTGTCATTTTATCCTATGAAGGAGTTCTTAACTTATAAATTTGATTTAAATTTATAATTCGACATTTTTAAATAGTCTTGCACCAAACTTCAAATATATGTATGTCTGAAGTATCACTTCATGATTTGGATTATATATATGTGTGTTTGTGTGTGTCAATGAGGTTGTCACATTAATTTGACTTTATTTTTTCCCGATTTAACTTGGCTACATAAATATAGTTATGTAGCCAAGGCTTTAAATGTTGTTTCTCTTTACAGGTTAGTAATTACTAATTGGCACTATGTTTGCTAGATACCTACGTTAATTGTATTCGATATTGCAATTTGGTTTAATATCGTTTATTATTAAATTGGAAGTAATAAAATATTACCTAACAATTTTAACAATAAAATGCATAAAGAATATAACTTAAATGTAAAAAGAAACAAATTGCCAAATTAAATATAAAAAGCTGCGTCCAAATTGCTGTCCCAAGGATGAGTTCCCAGAATGCTGGCAACATTACCTCGTTGAATAGCAAAGCTAATTCGTTGACCGAAGTATGTACCAACATTCTGATCATTCGTTGACTCTATCAAACGTTTGGACAAATGGTCAAAAAATATTTTAACATTTAATCCCCACGGTCCCATAGTTTCAACGCTTAATATTAATTTCAACGTTTAATATCGTTTTGTGCTCTTTACAGTTAATCAACACATTTGGTTATTTGAATAACACACATTACATAAATAATTTGTGTATATATTATATTAAATTGTAAACTTAATATTGGGTGCTGATTGGTGGCGGGATAACAAAAGCTTTTGTATTTACGTAATTACGTAATTTTCTATAATAAGGAAGATTTGATTTGATTTGTTGGTTATATAAAATAATATAATGTATATTATATTTTATTATTATTATGTGAACACGAATTAGCAATTATATCCTTTTTGTCTTGTTTCTCTCTTGTTCCGGCACTAGATAAAATATATCAACTTACTCGTGTTTTGAATTTGAAGATAAATAATTACCCGCGTCAATAGTGAAAGAACAAAATGTGAGAACTTAACGCCTAGAATTTCCTATAGATATAACATAATGAAAACCAGGCGCAAAACAGAATGGAGATCGAACCTGAAACTTTTATCGGTGACCGCTCTGCCACGTTATGTGTTGCCTAGTGAAATCGTGAAGTCTGATTTTTGCCAAATTGACTTTTCATACCAAAATTGTAAGGAAAACGTAGATTTTTGGATAAATCTTCATTTTGTCTAAACGTTTTACTAAATCAAGATCAATCCGTAGATATCCGTTTTTTTCACAATTTTTGTATAAAAAGGAAATTTTTCAAAAATTTGACTTACACCCGTTTTCAATATATGTAAGAGGTTCATTTAGCCAATATTTCGACCCCGTTACATGGATCGTGGTTACGGCGAAACTGTTCAGAACTCACCGTTTTGCACGAGAAGAGTGGAATCTCTCGCGAGCGGCAACTCGGAGTCCGTCAATGTCGCGTCGGAGGCGTTGTCGGACGCGGAGGTCGGTGTGGTGGGGGCGGTCGGCGAGTCGGAGAGGCCGCGGCGAGCGCGTCGCCGCCCGCTGCCGCTGCTCGAACCGCTGCCCGAGCCGTATGCGTGGAGCCGGCCCAGGCCTGCAACAAACATTATACTTTGAGGCCATCCACTATGCTTAAAGCATGTCTAGGAAATGATTTGAGTATAGTGACTGATGATTAAACTACTTGCCGACCGGTCGGTGCCGGTTGCCGGTCGCCAAGTAGTTAAAGTGGGGTCCGGATAGGAGCAAAATGATACGATGAGGAGCCATAATTGAAATTATGGCTCCTCATTGAAATCTAGATAATATGTTCAAATCTGCAATTTGATAACCAAAAAAGAATGACAAAATATTTTGCCGCTCCCTAATGTCCCGTGCTGATGCCCGGAGTGGCCGCACTATGAAAATATTATTCAAGTAGGTATATCAGACAATATTTGACGGTCAGAGGTTCGACCTTCCGCCTGGTTTCGACCGCTGTCCTAGACCAAAGTTTGTCTCGTAGACATTAGTAGTACGTGCAATTGTTTTTAGATATAAATTAAACACATTATCGAAGTTAATGTGGTCAAACCTCACAGAAGGTAATTTGTTTTAATATATAACGGGTATGCACGTCATGTAGTTTTTCAGTTGTTTTTGCCGATTTTTCAACCCAGTTCCCATATATCGTGATTTATGTAAATCACAAATAGTGTTGTGTGTCATAATAGGGAACCTAAAAAGAAAAACGAACTAGACGTAGTATAGGTAATACATAGGTTGATCGATCTACCAATAGTGCTTGTCAGCTGTTCCCACCACCGCAGTTTTGACTAAGTGACTACGATACATGAAAATGGATCGATATATCGGCAAAATTAATTCAAAAACCGTATATCATGAGTACCCCTTACATATTAAAATGTACCAATTCCGCGATAAGTCTCCAAGCTAATGGAGTATTTAAGAAATTCATCACCTTCAAATAGTTTTTTTTTTTGGAAATACAACATCACCTACAAATATGATGTTGTTTGATTTCTAGGTCAATAAAGTGATAATTAATTTCTAGTATAACATTTATTGGCATTGTGGCATTGACGTAAAATAATTTCTATAGAAAACGACTATCATTTTTAAATGTAAACTCAAGCGTAATGTAATAATTTAATATTGTTCGGGAAGGTCGTTTGCTATGAAAGCATTTAAGTATAATATGGATGTAACATGATTATTTATGCAATATATTGTGCTGTACTGGAAGGAAAAAGTAACTTATACTAGTCTCTATTTGAAGTTTTATCTAGATGGTTTAAAGTAATAAAAAATAAGCATGAAGAGACATGATTAAAGATGGTAGTGGAACTATTACAATGGGTTTTACAATTACTGACAGTATCATTTCATTGAAGCGATCCAATTTTGTTTATAATCCAAGTAAGCTTTAGTACGCTAAAGGAAGCAAATATTTCTCATATTATGCTTTTTTTAACTGAAGTAGCAAACGAGCATGCAGTCCACCTGATGGTAAGTGGTTACTGCCGCCCATGGACATCTGTAAGCAACTTCATATAAAACAGAGATTCTATCTGATGTCGACTTCAGATGTGTTGCCACTCCCGAGGACAAAGATGGTCGCCTCATACCTATATAAGCGAACCGGAAACCACACCCTTCCAACGAAACGCAAGAACTGCTTCACGCTGGAGATAGGTATGACGGGGGTAGGTCACACCTATCTCCAGCGTGAAGCCACCGGTCGAACTGGGACCACCTGAGAAATGTATACTTGCGGAAATGCATAACATAAGGAATTATGCTCTGTTATATTAGGTTCGTACCTAATTTTGTTTAAGAGATCCATACCTCTCTACAACTGGATAGAGCCTGGATTACACTGCATAAAGCTATTCATATTAGTAGTAGTAGTAAGTTTGACCTGTGCTCCGAAGTACAGATGCACCTGACCTTCTTTAACTATTTAACAATTAGTTTCTGCTATGGCCTTATATAATACTCTATATCAGAAAATCGAATGAAGTCTTCAACTGAATACATAAATTATTGTGCTGGAATAATAGTATTGCCTATCCTTAACAATATCTAACAGTGAGCTAAATAGGAACCTGAATACTGGACGAAAATTAAACGAAACGAAAAGCGAAGGTCAGAACACATTGTTAGGACATAACAATAAAGTGAAAGACAAAGGCGAATCCGCAGAAAAGACGAACAATTTCAATATTGGAGACAATTTTCCCATACATTCATTAGACATTTACCTGTTTGATATTGGCAAGGGAGACGCTCAAAAACAAGCGACAAAAGAAAAGAAGCCATATTGTGAAAAGAATATAAATAGAAAGCGGAGGGATAATTAGGAATAATAATGGTTCCAAGTGTAACAAAGAATACAATGGAGTCTACTCAATTTTTTTTAAAGAAATAACTATTTAGGATCGGGCAAGACCTAAAAATATCTATTCGCATGTCGCAAAAAGAGATAAGGGTGGTCGATGACGAGTAATGAGAATTTCTCATTTCAGTTAATGGATGCCTTTACTGAATTGGACTTAATACTCTACGTACTTTTATAACTTTTATGAGTACAGAATTCTATGTAATATCTGTTATTTAGGCTCTTATTTTGTTATTTATTACAAAATAATGACATGTTTATTATTTTCAATTAATTTCCATTTTTAACCCCCATAGAATTTTGTTATTTTCGAAAGAATACATAGATAACTAAGTGTTTTTATTTAGGTAGTTTTTTTATATAGTTAAATCGTCTGAAGTAAATAAAAAATAAAGACTTTCAACGATTTTGAAAATGCTTCAGAAAGTGTATAACGTTGTTGTATAAAAATAGTAATCTATATTATTGTCGTGGTAAGACCACCTATTGTGTTTCAACAACATTTTATTCTGTTATAACAATGTATTCTTATGTATACTAGGTCTTATAAATACTTTCGAA
>MOOZ01000206.1:54349-67437 GCA_002930495.1 Cecropterus lyciades | reverse complement strand
TCGCGTGGGATCTGCGCGCTCTCTGACCCGTTCGGCGTCCTCCTTCGCGAGCAGGACGCGGTCGCAAAAGGCAACTACGCTATCCCATGCCTCACCAGATCGGACCATCGAAGCAACGACAGCCTCCGGAGGGGTCGGGCCCTACATGTTGCACCAAGATCCGCCGTTCGGACTGCCACGCTGGACAGTGCTCGAGCGTGTGCTGCGCAGAATCTTGGGCATGCCCACAATGGTGGCATTGCGCTGTTGCTTCCCTGCCTATTCTGTGCAGATACTCACCGATAGTTGATGGCCTGGATGTCTAGTATCACGAAAAGTATCATATATGCTAATACTTTTCAATGCGATACGTGACCTAAATGGGGAAGCGGCAGGAAAAAGCGCACTTAAAATAAATGTGTCAGGATTAACATGGTTCAACTATGGTGTTACTATTTTCACAGCTATTTTCACTTTACAAAAATGTATATATGCAAGAATCTGGTTTGAAAAGTGATGAGAATGGGTCGTTTGTGTCGCTTTTGTTACCTGCACTAAGACTTTAAGGCGTACCAACTTTGTCCTCAGTAGTAATACATTTTTATTGATCTAAAAGTAGGTTCTCTCTTTTTTTAGTGATTGTTTTCTATATACAAAGCAAGATTCACAACAATAGTAAGACATATGTACAAAAAAAACGTAAAATATAATTTAATACATAAACACAATGTACTGTGTATATGATATGTGTATACACTATACGTCACACTATGTACATTTCATATTAAGTTCTGTGTCATTTATTCCTCAAAAAGATGCAAATGATACACACGTATGAGTTTCTCGTGCCGTTTCTTTTCCGTGACAAAATAGTTTCAATTAAATATAATTGACGTTCAAAGAAAATTCTGTGAAACTCTTTTTATATTATACCATTTTATTATAACGGAAAAAATATAAATAATTAAAAAAAAAAAACAAGAAACAACGCGAGTTAAAAGCTCTGTAAAAATTGTGAACAGAAATAAAAATTACAGCATTGTCTTCCTGTTTTAAAGTAGTTTTAAATAGAACCGAATGGAGACATTCAGCTAGACATAATCTTATGTTACTTTGAAACACCAGATCCGCCCGAAGGGAGTTCAAGAGACAGGATCACCAAGTTTTTCCATCTAAAACTTCAACTATAAATCGTGTCTACTGAACTATCGTACTCGGCCCCTTATTGACAATTTATGGCAGATTTGCATTTCTAAGGAGTAAATTACTCTGTAACTTTAGATTATAGCTTCGGGAATATGTAACGTGATTCACTGTCGACCAAAAGTTAATAGTGATGTACTGTAATTACTCTTCAAATTACTATATTTTTATTAAAACTTTTTATTTGATTTGCCATGTTTGTATGTAAATATGAATATTGTTTGTTTTATCTCTTTGGTAAAAATCTAGAATTATATTTAAAATATATATTTGGGTTTTAAATTTTGTTAGACAGTAAATATTGACGAAAGTATGAAATGCATACAATTGATTGAAATGATAGTCCTGCGTATCTGTACGCATCGTATATGTTTGAAAAAAAAAACGTCCGAGTGAGAATAAGTAATAATAGACATTTCTATATTTTTATAATTTGTTTGTTTGGAATCGCATCAAAACAGAACAGCTCAATTTAATTCAGTCGATCGAATGTATATATAGTTCGTATGGCGAGGTGACATTTAGTCTTAATTTCAAAAAATAATAATCAAATTTTATTGCAATTCAAATTACATCATTATGTTACCTTTTTAAATGGCACAATTAGGAAAAGTAATACAAGACGTCACTACTTAGTGTACGATGGAAGTACTACATCTTTGCCCGACATCAAAGATTTCGTAATGTTAATAGTTAACAGATTTCTAGTGGCAGCAAGTTACTCATTAAACTAAAATAACTGATAATATCGCACACCGTTTGTAACTTGTAGTACTACACTACTTATTGAACTCTACAGACTAACTACAGCATAATTTCTCACTTACCAACTACACAATGTAGTGTAGTGGGACTTTTGATGGGGTATGTATTTATCTAAGTAAATAAGTACTATTAGTGTGTGAATTTGACTCAGGAGAGACTACAGCCACGCCAATTTCTGCCTAATAACAGCATTTTTAAGCGCTGCTGTGGTTTGATCGGAAGGTCGTAAGGGAGACATACTTATCTGTGGCGTTCCAACTTAGTTCTCAGGAGTCAATTCATCTGTGACCAACTTCTAGTAAAACTGATCTTACCCTGGGTTGATTATTATAGATGTGCATGGGCAGTAGTGGCCACTCACCATCATGAGATATGCTCGAATATCACTGCATGAAATGAAATGAAATATCTTTATTTTTATTTTGCATAGGCCTGCGGTGGCACTTGCAAATGGTGAATTACAATATTTTTTCTTACACTACCACCGGATCGGAACACGACTCCAACTGAGAAGATCCGGCAAGATACTCAGTGGGTTTATCTTTTTTTCCTTGTATTACTTTGTATATATATTTTTAACCATGCTCGTTTGCTACTTCAAATATTATATAATAAATATTTTACTATTTTATTGTAGTATTTTTAAAAGTTCATATCTTATGTTTTTGAATTAATATCCGATTATTGTAACATAAAGCCTTAGATGAAAAGAAGAACCTTAAAATTTTCAATACACCTACATAGAAAGGTCAGGCATATAAAAGGTCCGGATTCGATTCTAAGTAGATATCTTAATGGTGTTTTTCTGTTCTGGGTCTGATACTCGTCTTTGTGTGTATCGACGGTACCCACGGGGAATTAGTAATATAGGCCTATGAGTGTAGGAAGCGTTAATAAGGTTTGTACTAATTTACTAAAAATTTAATCGAAAGTTTCAGATTACACGTTTTAAGTTGTGCCTTTCTCATAATGAATTGGTATTTAGTAGAAACAAATCCCTGGGAATTTATTATGGAAACAATGACAAGAACAAATATTGTCCCAATTCAATTATTTTGCTTTAAATGTAAATTTTCTGTTTACCGTCCTATTTTGAAATTGAATATTTTTTATTGCATTTTATTTTGAAATTGAGTATATTTTATTGCATTTTGTTTAAAATATTTGTTGTATGCAAACAGGAAAGAGCGTTCACCCCTAACACAAGTTCTGCGAACTTAACAGGGGTGTACCTGTAATTATTATTTGTCCCACTATTGTCGACGTCAAACATTATTGTCCCACTGCTGGGCACAGGTAATTCAAAATAAGAGGCTTTAGTGTAATAGTCCATCGAGGCCAGCCTAGTGCAAATTGATAGACTCTACACAACTTTGAGTGTTTAATTTAGAGAACACTCAGGTGTGTAGGTTTCTCACGATGTTTCCTTCGACATAAACATTCAGATAGAATGTCATTATCGCAGCTTTAAGGAAAACAAGACCATATACCAATTTATATAGTAGTATACAAATTTACAATACAAGTAACATTTCACTCCAAAATATTTTGGGATTCTGCGTTGTAATTGAAAAACCATGATCAGTGGGTGCAGTGATCTGCGTGGTTCAGCTACTGTGTACTCGTAGGTACTAGAGTATTTATGGGGTCGAAATTGATCAAAACTACAGACAGGGGTGCAAAACCACAAATGCCACAAATCTAATGAAATTATTCCCCTAATACGATCCTAATACATCTATTATTGCAATTAAAGCTTTCAAAATAACAAGTTTGTTGAATATTAAATACTGATTATATTTATTTTTATTTATTTATTTATTAACACCAAATCCACAGCTCTTAAATTAAAAAAAAGAAACAACACAAATCTTACAGACTAAACATACAGCCAATTATGGATTTTATTTTATTTGTTTTATATATAGATAGTTGCCACATCACTAACGTGTGTATGCGTGTGTGTGTGTGCGTGAGTGTGTATGTGTGTGACTAATAATGTATGAATAACCGATAGAATAATAATAAGGAAAGAATAATATACATATAAGAATAATATTATATAGATATAGACCAGACCAGAAATGTTTTGGGTTAATTTTAATTTGCTTTTATATATACTAATAATGTTACTAATGTAATAACATAATACTCATTTAAAACACATATTTAATGCCATTAATATATTACCTACTACATTATAATACTATTAATAATTGGACAACACTTCTGTTTTTGATAAATCTGATAACACTATCATTCAATATATAGCTAATCTCATTGATGTCACTGATTAACACGGTCAGTAAGGCCGGAAGCTACCGGAAATTGAATGGGTGACCGCCATTGATTAAACATGCAGGTTCCCGTGATTCCAAGGTTTACGTTAGCCCATTGGTCGTAGTAATTCTAAATAGAAAGAAATTGAATAACTTTTTCGGAAGTTTATATGCGTTTTGCAATCATTAATCACTGGTTGGTCACCAAGCCGGTTTTCTTCTCTATATGCGCTTTTCCTGTCGTGCGTATTTACGCCTGCACTGACACCCTATCTTCACGCGTAACATTTACATCCTATTATTTCATAAGTAAACATACACGGCTTCAAAAATACTGCAGTTCTTTCATGTATGCTGGCCGCTTTTGTATGCGTGAGTAAACATGCGCGATAGGAAAAACGCCTTAAATTGGCGGAGCGGTGGAGTATACTTTACGCCTTGTCCAGTTAGATCGTAGTGAAAACAAACAACAGTCAAACCTTACCATATAATGTATTGTAACGGAGACACTGTATCGCTTTTCAATGAAATAATATAGCCAATAATATAAAAATACTACTAGTCCTGATAGCATTAACTCAAGCTACAGTTTTGTGGTATATATTTGATATGATTAGCCAATGAGAGGACGAAAATTGCTCAAAACCGCAGACAGCGGTGACCAGCCACAATCCGCACTCGAAACACGATAGACGCAAATAATCTAGACTGCTAATATATAATTCATGTTGAATAAAGATTTGAGGTCTTCAATATAAATATTATGTTTGTTCACACTTATTCTAGTAAGTACTGAACTGATTTGAATCACGTCAAGCAGATCTAGTAAGTAGTCGTGTTTATGATTGACTTCGGATATCTGTGTTTTACCCCTGTTCTATGTAGAATTGCGATAATGTTATGTTGGAGTTGTTACAAATGTCCATGGGCAGTGACCAGTTATCCACCTTAAGGTGGATTGCGTGCTCGTTTACTAATCAAAATTATATAAAAAATACTATTGTGTGGTCAGTTACAGACAGTGAATTAGTGCACTACTGACCATCGAGAGGGCTACACGCTCGTCTGGTACATCAATTAAAAAAATAAATGACGTAAAAGCGGATAAGGTCGAAAATTGACCAAAACCGCAGACAGGCGTCCGACCGACATTCCGCAAACGTAACGCTATAGACGGCTCGCCTGAACTCGATAATATAAAATCGATATCGCAAGCCACCCTTTCTTAGACGGGGATTAAAGAGTGACTTGAAGAAATAAAATGCGTAAAAAACAAATACGTTGGAAATTAACATTAAACAAAAAAAACATAATCAAAATTTAACAAATTCTGGTACTCATCCGTTCTCATAGCTTAGGTTTTCACCTCGTAAGTTTCTTTAAACATGTACTGAGAGAATTCCTTCTTCTTTGTAAGTTTAAAAAGTCTGTGCGTGCAATTAACACACGAGATTACACAATTACACACTTGAGAAGAAAAAAATACATTCAAACAGTTAACTTTCAATAGACAAACAGTGATATTTAGTGCATTAGTAGTAGTGTAGTTTTATTTCCGTCAAGAATTAACAATGTAGATCTACAATTTGCCAATATTTGAGTAGAATATCCAATTTCAAGATAATTTACTCAGCTTAACGAGACTGTGATTAAAACGAAGATTTCACTGATTCTTAACTAAAATGTTTCAAAACTCCGCAGAATTGCGTCATCATTATTACGATAGCTTCATAAGCCGAAGATATTGACTGAAAAATTTGTATATAAAAACCAGAAGGCACGTTTATATAAGGTTGTATCCCGACGTTTATAAAAAAAACTCTGAAAATCAAAGAAGAAAAATAAGGAAGACAAAATTTATTGTTCCACGACTTTCTAGTGCCTAAAAATCAGTGGTAGTAGGAATCGTCTTTTTAATATAAATCCAATAAATAACTAACATTTCAAGTTTATTTACGAGTAGAATCAGATAAAAATCGTTATGCATAACAACACTCGTACGTCCATATTTCTTTGCTCACTGATTAGATATGGAAAATAATATTTCTCGGTGAAATAATACCCTGATTTATTCGCACGGGTCTGATAACGGGGAGAGATGGGCCCTTTAATGGTCGGAGCGGGCCGAAATTGACCGAAATTGTCCGAAATGGGCCGAATTGCTCGTCCTAAACTCACATTTTTACATATTATTTTACCGGCCGCGTTAAATTATGGCGGATTTTTTGTGGAAGTTATGAGGACCATATTTTGCGAAGGTGCGCTGGGAGCGATCCTTGCTTCGAGCTGGAATAATTATATTGTGCTATATATCACTGAGCAGCCGCCTTTTAGACTTAATGTTTGGGATGTTTTTAAATTAAAATATAGAAAATTTTCCCCTTACACGGTATCCTTTTCCTTATAATCCCTTTACACGGGATGGATATAGCATACGAGTGATCAACATTTTTTTGATGTGAAACATCTATAGGCGCACGTAAACCTGATTGTTGGCGTGACGATCGCCACACCGTATTTATTTTAGCGCCATCTGTTATAATCATCATTAATCACTTCGAAAGTATTAAATCGATATCGAACAAAACTATGCGGGCTGAAGTTTTAGTTCGACTTAGTGCGGGGTAGATGGCGTTATTTTTATTATTCTATATTAAGTTCGTGTCACATTCTTGACTTTTATGCATATAACTTGCACGAACACGAAATTTCACATCTGTCTATTTTTTAAATTTATAATGTAGTAAATAAGGATGTAATCCATGTGAGGGTAAGTGACCAATGTCGCCCATGAACATCTGTAATCAACTTAGCTGAGGTTGGTACAGATGCATTGCTACTCCTGAGGACTAAGGTGGAATGCGTCGGAGAAGAATGTTTTCTTTACCGCACCGTTGAAATCTAAGCACATCAGCGCTTACCACTACTGTTATAAGGACGAAATAAGTGGGGTGGCGGTGCCTTCAAAGTCGAACCACAATCCACAGATGTCAAGTGGGATCTGCCACTTATGAATATCTGTTATTGACCTCTAGTGGGTAATAGAATTGGACTTTTACTCCAGATTGATTAAAGAATTATTAATCATCATGTAACAGATGACAATTCTATTTAACTGTCGTAGCATACCTATTTTATAATACTATGAAAAGCATTAAGGTAATACCTCCAAAAGTGGTTTAAAAGACTTCACGTCTCCTTGTGGACTTCATGAACATTTCACAGGAATGTATGTCTCCTTATTATCTTTCCTTCATCGACATTTCAGTACGCATATTACTTCTAGAACACGAATCAATGAAACTTATGCCAATGGTTAAAAGGGGACAACTAGTTGTAAAACAGATGTAAAACAAATGAGGTGAGCTCGTACTAACCTTAATGCCGGCTTACGTTCCGTAGCACGGCGTTCCAGGATGAAGCCCTAGTTGGCTTCAATTATCAGGAATAAGTCGACAAGTAGTACGTACTCAAATGTATCTATTTCTGTTTGATTCATGTTTGTCAATTATCTCTCAATCAATTGGCTTACATGCAACGGTCTGATTAACTGATGAGCTGTTTAGCACTCTTTCAACGGTTTTAAAATAATGTAGCATAACGCTAACAAGAAACAAACAATCGAAACAACTATAAATAAATAAGATAGATTTTAATGAAAGAAATATCTTTTCAACTTCTAAAATAAAATTTAATGTAGGAAAGGAAAGCAAAAGATAATATTTATGTGTAATAGGTGTTACAAATATATTATAAAAATACAAGTTAAACATTCAACACATTATGTCATCAATTAGTATGAAAACCCGGCGCTTGGGTGAAGTGTGAACAATCATTCGAGTATTTTACAGATATATGTTGTCGACTCGAAATCAATATTTTTTGTTTTTTATTAATAAGTAAGGTTTCAATCGAGGCTCCGTACCCTATGACCTAATTTGAATATAGATGTGAAAAGTTTTTGTCAAACAAACGCGTTTCTGTTTTTAAAAAAATCGAAAAATTAAACACAGAAGAAAAATACACGTAAAAACTTTGTGTGGATAAATTATAGACTATAGTATATACATAAGTTGCAATTTGGTGAATATCGAGTTTAGTTTTTTTTTTATTGGAACGACGTTCCTTACGGCAGGCTTGGAGGAGACAGGGATTTTGCTGCGCGACCGAACTGAAAAAATGTGATAGTAAAACCGTAAGAAAAAGTCCGTGGAATAAAACTGTTAAATAAGACGTACGCAGGCGCGACAGTCGTATACACAAGCGAGTAGTGTATAATCCCTTTCTCTTTCTCCCTCTTTCTTTTCGTTCTCTCATCTCTTCTCTCTCTATTACCACTCCAGGATTTAATGACGAGACTGATTAATAAGAATTACTTATAATAATAATAATGATAAACTTTTTTGTAATTATTTCTATTTCTATGTAATTTTATGTTGACAAACAAAAATAAAGAGACATATTTTGTTATTTTAGTTGATAATTTGAATTTAGATTTTTTTATTTTACGTAATTTATTATTTCCTAAAATACTGAATTTCTTAAATACTTTCCTGTACTTAAATAAAAACTAATCAGAAAAATTTAAACCTACATAAAATTGAGCATTGATTTTTTTTGCAAACTGTGCCGATTCTACATTAGCCGAAGGAACTTCGTTCCTACCTGGTGTCCCACGACACCATATCTTTTTTGGATTTGATTTCTGTTCTTACATATTCTTAGTTCTGAGAACATTCGATGCGCATATATGCATTGAAAAGATATGCAAAACTTATATTATTATTAGGTATATGTAAGGATTCACCGGGGTATTTACATGTCTGGGCATGTTACAGATAATTATTTAGGCATCACGTCAAATTAATAAATAGCATTTGACTATATTTTACATCGTTAATACGAGCATCAAATACGTTCACAATATATTAGGTTCATTTGGACATGCGTGTTAATTGGTATTGCGACATGATCGTAATGATATTAAACTTTTATACTTTGTATAAAGGTTTTAACGCGTAACTGGAAAGTCGAATACTTGTAAACATTATAAAGTGATTTTTAAACAAGAGGCATTTGACAGAATTTATGAGTTTTATCCCAGATTTTGTTTCAGTCAAAATGGGTCCAGAAAATAATGTACCCTTAAATCAAATACTACCTTATTGCCTCGTTATATTGTGTATTAGCCCTTTAGAGTGATGTAACATGTTCTCCATCAATGTTTTTCAAACTATAGCTATTAACTCCCCACAGGTTTTAGAAGCCTCAATAAAAAATCAATATTAAGTTTAAAAACATATTCAAAGAAAGAAAATATTTTAACAGGTTGCGTTAAGGAAAGTGGAAAATGAACTGATGATGGTCAGAAGTTATTTCTTCGGTTTTACGTCCAAAACTACGTAAATGGTACAGTCTTGACCCTCAATAAAACAAGAACCGTAACTGAGGTCTATCAAAGATGTATTGCTATCATTGTCGATCAGACAAAAAAGGTTAGCTAAATACTAGCGGAAGTAGCCATGCTTCGCTACGTGACAAAAAAATTGAGGTTTTACTCGCTAACCGTTGAAGGAACATGAAAATATATATAAATTTTAACCTCTTATATGCCGTCTTTTTTGTAACATTCTCTTTTTATTGAAAATGGAAATATAAAAGTGTCAAACCTGTGGGTGTAACGACGTCACTAAAATAGTCGCTATCTTTAAATAGCGAAAAATACCGAAATCAATAGTAGCCTAAAGATTTACCAATTTAATAAGCTACGTCCATGCAAAATTTCATATAAATCGGATGAATGGTTCTTGCGTGATTAAGTAACACACAGACACACACCATCTCATTTTTATATATTAGGATAGATATACAACTAAAACATAGTATCCATCAAGGCAAAAATATATGTAGGTGATATCATTGCAGTGTAAACATAAAGAATTTTACTATCTTTTTTAATTTGTACCTTCTCATAAGTCTTTTTTAAAGTGATATAGGATAGTAACATTACGGGTCTATATCTATTATTATTAAATATCATTATTTTATATTTACAAAGTACTAAAGAACATACATAACGTATCTTTATTTTTAATTGTAATAAGCATTTTTACATAAGCATTATATAAGTTATGTTATTAGTGTTTAGTGCTTTGTGATTTGCAACAATACAGGGTGCTCTACTTTTCAGGAGTTTTGTACGAAGCGAAAATGCTGGGAATTAAAATTTAAGTTTCTTCAATACCTTTACGGGTCAGATCATCTCCTACTGCGAGCAGTAAGCAGCTGAAATAAAAAATACATTCGTTATGGACGTGTCAAAGTATCTGTAATGACATATTTTTATCAGTGTTGATTCATCTTTCAATGTGTTACTTGAGTGTATTAAGGAGATAAAGCGGGATTACTCTCGTTATGATATCTTATTTTTTTATTAAAAACTGCACAGAGACTTCATACTCTTGCTTACGTATTTTATTTAATTAGGGAACCAATGACACAAAATAATATGAACTGACATCTGATTAATATAAATAACAATGGAAACATTATGTCATATTGCGGATGGAAAGGACTTTTATTGTAATGAAGATCACGCTAATATTTCCTCGCTGACAGTGAAACACGTTCCTAAATCACACAAACCAACATAGCACAGTATTTCAACTTTTTGCTATTACGAATTCGCAGTTTCCGTGACACAAAGACAACTACCAAAAAGTTGCGATTTTTAGAATCCCATCCATACGTCGAATAGGGAATCAGAGCCGTACTATTCGTCTGCGAAACAAATGCGAAATCGGCTTTGCAATCCGTTGCATCGGAGCGGGATGGACATATAAAAAGCTTAAGTGTGAAAGAGAAAGCCGCAATGCGGACAGCTACGGACGCGAATGGAATTGCAAATGTGCGAAGCGAGTTCGAGGTAGCTTTCTTTTCTTGAGTTACAGTTACGTCAGAGCGAAAAAGTTCGCGCATTTCGATTCTTATGAGTTTTGAAACCTATCGTATATAAATATTGGTTTTTGGAGCCCAATTTCAAGATCAATTAATTGCCGACGTAAATGTTGTATAAACACCGAAAGTATGAGACAATTATTAGTATTGAACTTGTCAGTAAAAAAAAATAGACAAAAATAACTTCATTTGCTACATTAAATCCAAGTGGATATTAAAATATCAAGAAATGAATACATATGTTCCACCCATATGTCACAAATACGGAAACCGCGAAATACCAGCAGTTCTCAAAGAAAGCTGACGCGCTAACAGAATGCGCAGAATCTGATTACTTGTACCGTCTATCCGTAAATAAAGTAATTATTAGCCACGAATACACGAAAATGGTCACAATTTTTTAATCCACGAATTCTGAAAACTCGAATGCGGAAACCGTGAAGCTTTGACGATATTATGTTGAGCAGTAATAAACAAATGAGTAAAACTGAACTAGACAGCAGAGGGCTAGTGAATAGATGAAAATCTCGAAAATGATAATTCGAGTTTTAAAAATCAAAAATTCCCCTTATTATTCTCATCAAGCTTCCACTCACTGAAGTTCAAAAAACCCCTAAGGCTACATTGAATGATATCAATATGCAAATGGCTCTTTTTAAACTTCAGCTTCAGCAAAGCTTTTTTCTTCCGCTCTTCAGCTACGAAGATTGGAGCAATTAATTGAGTTACTGGTATCCTAACTTTATAAACTGGAATGAAAATGTTTTCACGGTAGAAACGGTATTCATTAACAACGAATGGATGCATTTCAATGTAATTTTATTTTAACCTGTACTATTGAAGATGAGGACTTTGATTTACCAGTTGGTAGAATCAGTGTAGTTAGACCGAGTAGGTACCGCCACTCCTATTTCTAGCGTGAAGCAGTTCTTGCGTTTCGCTGGAAGGGTGTGGTTGCCGGCTCACTCATACATATATGAGCCGACCATCTAGCCCTCAGGAGTAGTAACACATCTATGGCAGAATTCACCTATTCTGTATGAAGTTACTCACACATGTCCATGACCGGCAGTAACCACTAACCATTAGGTGGACCGCATGTACGTTTGGTACTTCAATCTGTTAAGAAAAAAATGATGAAGTCTCAGTAACCACAGTGGAAGATCCACAACCTGATAATGTAACTAATAAATTACTTTACGACTAAAATTTAACTAAACAAGTAAACTATACTTAAATAATTGGTAAAATGCGACTCGAATTCACATACGGAGGGTTCCGTACCATAAAGATTATAACTTTTTTATTTTTAAGATAGATTTTTAAAGTATCTAAATACATAGTACATAGTACAGTTTAATAGACAAACCGAAAACAGTAATACACTCTGTAAAAAAATCAAATACAATGTCAAATACAGTTCAAGAGATATAATTCTATGATAGACGGACCGACGTCGAAAGCTTAGTAATAGGTTTTTTACTCTTTATTTCCGTTTGAGTAACCCTTTTTACATATTCAGAAATCCTAAAAAATGAGTAAGCTTGTAATGTATAACCATACTAAGATTTCTTGTGATTACGGTACCATACCATATAGGATTCTGGATTGGCGTAATGACATAATAAAAAGCCACACTCGTAAATTGATTTTAAATTCCGCTGGATTGATATTCGGGACCCTTTATGATGTATACTGTGTGCATGTTGATCATAATGCCACATGTCTCACCAAATGTATATATCGTCGTTTAAGTTCTAGCACCGCGTAAGTCATTTTTGGAATTTTTTTTGGAGAGGCTAAAACCGATTAATTTTACATAGACGCAACTAAAGTTCCATTCTGTACTTTAAATTTTCCATAATTTAAAGATATTATTGTGTCGTACCTAGATCCTGTTTGGAC
>MOOZ01000206.1:29078-41480 GCA_002930495.1 Cecropterus lyciades | reverse complement strand
GAACTAGCAGCGCCTTCTAGAGTTTGATATAGTGATAACTGTTATCACTATATCAAACTCTAGAAACAATTAGTACCCTATTCTTAACGACGATAACATGTTAGTGACGTCACTAAATCCTTTGTTCTCAGACTTTCATATTTCCCTTTGAAATAAAATAGAACGCTAAAAATAACATACTTATAATAGCATATACGAAGTTAACATGAAATTTTCTGTCCAGAAGGTCTTTATCGCTTTTCATATATCTCCAACGGTGAGCGAGTAAAACATTCTTTTTTGTCAAGTGAAGCATGGGTACTTAAGCTAAACTAACTAAAATAAATCTGATCTATACCGTTAGTATGAGTTTATTAAGTTTCTTCAAAATAATTGCTTACGTTTTCGCCAATCATTGCAATCAATTATTGTTTTGTGGATACGTAATAAATTTATACTCGGATAAGAATGACTTCCTTATTATACCCGTCAGACCTAAGCACTGCTGTTATTAGATAGAAATAGGTGTGGCGGTGGTGCTCCCGCAGTCGAACCACGAAGGGCTCTACCACCTTCAACTTTAAGCAAGTTTAAAATTTAATATTTAAAGTAACAGTTTTTCTTTAATGCGGCTTGACAAGTAATAACAGAAATAGCCGGCACGTAATTTAATAACAGAAATAGCCGTCACGGGACGCCAGGCAGATGTGAAACAGCATGTTCGTACAGGTAATATGCATTAAAAACAAGATTGCGACAGGACCTAAATATATAGCATAATAAAAATAACGCCATCTACGAACAGTACCCCGCACTAAGTAGAACAAACATCGCAGCTCGCTTCGTTTTGTTCATTACTTAATAGTTCCGAAAATGTATACAGGTGGCGCTATAATAAATACGTTGTGGCGATCGCCACATCAACAATCAGGTTTACGTGCGCGTATAGATGTTTCACATCAAAAGAAAACATGTCTTCGAACCTACTACAAACACGAACTCAAAAAAAAAACGTCCGAACGACCAAACCGAACTCAGTTCTACTAAATCAATGTAATTTGGAAACTACACCCGAACAAACTACCGTTGGACCTGCACGTTACGACTAACATAAACTGCGAAACTGTAACTTTTATAACAATAATAAATCTTCGGTTACTTTGCAGTTATTTCAAGAGGTTTTCGCAAAATTCCCGTTTCACTCCCACGGGGTTATTATATTATTCGCTTGCTACTAACTGCCGATATCAGGTTCTTCAATTAAGTTGCAACAACAACAAATAACAGTAACACTGTAGACTCATAGGATCCATTCATACAATTAGAAGTAGACTAATTTATTATTTTGTTATGTGTGATTTACAAACGCACCACATTTACATATTTAAGAGGAGATTATATGATTTATTATCATTATGTATTAACTTATTCTTATTAAATCTTGAAAATAAAAGTTCCCCATGTCTGCTGATCATATACATTTGTAAAAAGATAGACTTATTATAAAAGTAATACTCGCTATTTCTATTTTTTTAGGATTTTTGACTCTCTGTTTCTTTAGGAGGTTAAAATCATATTACACCAAAATAAGTCAATTTAATTTAATGGATGGATTTAATGGGTTGATTTATTTCTAGTTCCAATCTTCAGGTAACACTTAGTGTTTTTTCAGTTAAGTCCATCTAATCTATCCAAAGTTATTACAAGTTAGAGTTGTGCTCTTATTTTTTTAAACGCGGCAAACTACTAATCTCTGGCGATGGCGAAGAAATATAAAACAAATAAACTATTTTACGCTATCCCCTTAAAAAAAGTTTCAACACTGTGCAAAGATCCTGGAGATATCCTAATAAGACATCGCTCTGCAAAGTGATAAGACTGCGACTTTCTCATTGATTCCATTCCCATTACGTTTTGATTAATCTTTTCGAGCATTAATCACTTTTATAAATTAGATTTACTTTAATCCCTATATTATTAATTTAAAATTAACTCTGTATGTTTGTCTGCTACGCTTTCACGCCTGGTTTAAGCGATCGATCGAACCGATTTTAATAAAAATTGGTACAGAGATAGAGGTACAAAATTGAGAGAGAGGTACAAAATTGCAGTAGATGACATTTTGAACAGTTTGAGGGAAATTTTGATCGAAGAAAAAAAAAGTTCACCTACTTTTCTGCCTGTGTTTCTGTAATTTGACGACCAAAAAAAAAGGAATGGCCTCCTCGATTATAATGATTCGAAATTAAATTTTACTGGATACTGTAATGAACCATTACAATATACAGTAAAAGTATTGAAAATACAGTAGATGTAGTGTAATTACAGTGCATCTGTAAGCACTGAATCACAAATCTTATTTATCAGGCTATCTTTGCTACGGGAGTAAATATCAATAAATCAACAACCCATAAGTTGCAGCTAGCGCAATGCACTTCACGTAGTAATTCCTTTTGGTTTGGAGCCATAAAACTTTTATAGATCGTAAATAAATACTGCGGCCGTGTGGTACGGTGGTGGGCAACTGTACGCAACCGTACCGACGATCAAATAAATCTTTGAACTCGCCAAGCACTATACATTGATACGGAGCTAATCCAGTTAGTAACTGTTATAATTACGACTGCGTCAGAAGGGATTATATTTTTCGAGAGTGTGTAGGCGTTTATGTATGTCCATGTTGGTTTGTATGTATGTCTAAACGGACTAACGGATAGTAACATGTGACGTGTCATTGGAATTGTCTCAGTTGTTATTGTCATATAGGCTATTTAACTTTGAAATATAACGACTGTGAACAGAAAGAAGGAAGGGGAAGGGATGATTTTTATTACTGCAGCAGTGGAGTATTTTGTTTTCGTAATAAGTTCTTGTTAATATTAGGAAATAAACAAATAATAATCTTATTATCGCAGAAGTGGGAATAATTCTACAACTAGAGTGTTGTACAGATCTATAATTTCATAATATAAAACTGCTAAACGAGCTAGCAGACCATCTGATGATAAGTGTCATATATCCAAGAAGGTAGTGGCCAGACTATCAGATGGACCGCATACTCCTTTGCTACTTCAATCTTATAAAAAAGAGACTTCTGGTCATGAACATACGTAAGCAATCTTACATTGAATTGGAGGTTTTTTTTTATATTTTACAGTAGAAAACGACAGTAAAGCTGATGGTATGTGGCCTTTACCACCCATGTACATCTGTAAGCAAATTTATTTAGAATAGGGGTTTTATCTAAAGTAAATCACAGGCGCGTTGTTACTCCCGAGGACTAAGAGGCGACTCTCATATACATATAAGTAAACCGGCAACCACATCATTCCACCCAAATGCAAGAACTGCTTCACACTAGAAATAGTTGTAGTGGTGGTACCGCCCCCGTCGATCTACATTGGGTTCTACCACCTAATTTTAGTAAAGGTCGGACACAGATGCGTTGCTACCCCTGAAGACTACATAGGAATGCTTCATTTAGATGTGTCCTTGCTACACAGTTAATAAATGGAAGTCTAAATTTGAATGCCTCGTATAGATGTCGCGTTGTTACCCACTTAATCCACTGGTATCAGTGTATTTATCTGCTTTAGTTCCGTCGAACCCAAAGTCACTCATCGCTGAGACACCCCGTGTACAGAGGGATTACAGCGTTTGTTTGTATGTTTGTGCACTATCCGTGTTTATTCGCAGCCTGACGAACAGATTGCCGTTCAATTTGTTGCAGGATTTCCGCCGAATTTTCGTCTGTTCAGTCAAATTGATCGGGAACGTCGAAACCGGGCGTTCGTTTGGTTTTGTCATTAAATTGTATTTGCTTGGAATTTGTACCGTGCTGACACGTTTCAACTAATTGGGTTAACGTCTAGACTTTCTGACAGTGTATGTGTGCACATTAACAAACTCGTTTATAATTAACAAATAAATATTATAGCCATTTATTTATACAAGAGACAAGAAATCAGACTCATTTAATGATGGGTTAGAATTAATCAAATAGCCTGTATAAAGCATGAAGAAAAAAGGTTTATGTACGTTATGATATATTTAAATCTGTAATCAAATAACACTAATAACTCTTAACGCCCTCTACTAACACAGTCCCACTCTAGGATTTTCCTTTGTGATAGATGCAATGAAAGCATACAAAGATAAATAAACAAACACCTGGACCAAGATCAGGAAACTAAATTCATCATTCAGGCATCTGTCTGGCCGGGGATGGAACCCAGAACTCGCTGCGTGTTACCGGACCAGTCAATATTTCATGATTCTCACGTGGTGGAATGTTCACCATATAAACCAACACGGAAAAGGTTCCGGATTTTATCTGCGGCCAGTTAGACATTTATGTTATTTTTTTTTAAACATAAACGCTTTCTACACTCATAGTCCCACATTAGGATTTTCTCCTGTTTCGTAGTTGCCATTGATACACAAAGACGAATACACAAAGACCCAGACCCAGAACAGAAATGTAAACTCATCATTCAGATGTCAGTCTGGTCTGATCGAACCCGGGACCCACCGCGTGTCAGATCGGTATGGTGACCGCTCCACCACGTGGATCGTCAAATATGTTGTGTGTAGACTTATTTTCTGAGTCAGCGTGTTTTTATTTGAATAAAATAGCATAAGAGTAGAAACGGCACATAATTATATACTATATTAAAATCTATAAATATATGAACTTCGATAATAATTTACTAATTGATCGCAATTAGTAATCAGTAGCTATTAACAATAAAATTCCATAACATATTCGGCAATGTAGAACGATGTCCTGAGGCTGACAGAAAGAACATTTACCTCTAAAATCATCGGAACACGGATAGTTCAATAACGCAATAACCTGAGGCTAGTTGGATGTTAAGTGCGTGCTACTGGGGTGCTACGCCGTAGGCGGTGCTACAAAGTTGCTACACAACAATGTCTACAACTGAGTTTCAGTTCATAACTGGCGGGCCGTGTTCAGAACTAATTGTTCAAGATTGTATTGATGGATGGGTATTTATATACTGTTTAATATTTAGTAAATTATATAATAGTTTAATTAATTTAGTAATGATAGGATTCAGAACCCCTATCACTATAATGATATTATGATATTGTAGCGAGATTACAGTCCACTATTTTTATAGCCGAACTTAACGGCAAGGCAGACGGGTTACATCCTGGAAAGTCACCGTTACCCATGGAACATTAGAAGAGTCGCCAATTCATTACCCGCTCTTTTTCACCCGTCCTTAAAGAGCCAGAGCCAACCATTGTCATAATTCTACAGAAATATCTCAGGAGGCAGCTCTTCCCACGTCTTACACTATCGTAGAAAGAAAGAGAGCGCATTAGGTGGGACCTCATCTTTTGGCGAGTGGTGCAATAGAGGTAAAAGGCACCAGGTTAAATTGAGTATTCCTACTCAATCTCTCAATCTTACTCGAATCATTCCGAGTAAGATTTTTACCTATAATCAGTCAAAAGTATGTTAGCTCCTATAAGCCGACAACTGGCATACTACATTCCACAAATCAAAACACAGATGCGTGAACTCATCTATGATCTATTATGGAATATCTCTTCATTTGGAGCTGTGATCATTCATGATGTTCACGGATGGCAAACTTGGGTGGCAAGTTCCCGTAAAAGACGTCTAGCTCCCTTACAACTTTAATTAAAAATATTATTATTTAGATTAATTATACTTACATATATTAGCATCAGTAATAAAATATTATAAAGCTGAAGAGTGTGTTTGTTTGGTTGAATGCGCTAATCTTATTAACTAGTGGTTAGAATTAAAAATTTATTTTTTGTGTATTAGTCCATTTACTGAGGAAGGCTATAGGCAATATAACATATTGTTGGTTCGTTTGTTCTTTCTTATGTAGTAGCGGGTCAAACCGTGGAGCACAGTTAGTGATAATATGTTTAGTAGTTGCGAGTTTTTTGTTGGTAAGTACAAGTCCTGTTAATTAATTCGGTAAATCGTATAATAGGAATGAAAATGTTTTCTCCCAAAGAAAGCAAGTAGCGGCACGAAAGTAATTACATACATAATTTTCGCAGTTGTCTGACCGTGGGTTGGTAAGGAACGAGCGATTATATTTAGGTAAAAAAGGAAATTACGTAATTTTGACGTCCCATAACTTATATTCTGACTTCCGATGGTCCGCTTGAAGATTAATGTGAAGCAGTTCCCATCGATGCAACGTACTATGACAACAGTCTTTGTCAGCGCGAGTGAATAGAAGTTAACATCCATCCATCAGCAATATGAGATCCTTTGCTGGACATTGGTCTTCCCTAAATGCTCCTAAATTTCCCTAAATTTGTTTTCCCTACATTACCGCGAATCGGTAACTTCAGTGATAATTCACTATATATTATAACACCCCACACATATAGAAGGTGGTAGAACTCTTTGTGGTTCGACTCCAGAAGCACCACCGCCACACCTATTTCTGCCTTATAATAGCAGTGTTCTGTCTTCACTCCCCCTTTTCCCCTTATTTGCAGGTGCTATTTTTAAAAATTATATAGCCTATATGACTATCGAAACTGAGTCGATTTTAATGATATCATACGTCACAATCCGTCAAACCATTTGGGCTGTAGCGCGTGCCAAAGAAATGGACATACATACAAAGAAACATGCATACATACAAACATACATATATACGCTCGAAAAATATTACCCTCCTTCTGACGCAGGCGGGTAAAAATGTAAATGGACACAACATTTCTGTTTTACAATAAAAACAAAAATATTTATATTCTACACCTAGAAGGGGTTGATTTTAGAAACTCACATTGTTTTAAGATTTCCCTTATTCAATACAACCCCGAGGTTGTAATTCGTACGAGAAAGGGTTACGTTGGAAGGGTTAGTTATTTATAAACCAATTAAAACTGCGAATGGGCAATAACGAGCAGTCGATCTTCTGACTTCTGTTATTGTACTGTTTCATTTTAATTTAATATTAAACGTTAAAATAACAGAAGAGTTTGATATTATTAAATTATTTAGTACAAGCTGTTTCCCTCGGTCCCGGTTTAACGTGATATAAAGTATGTGTCAATTCAAGCTATTAACTACCTTTTTCAAGGTGATAGAACCTTTTCGTCCGGGAAGGTACCACCACCTATTTCTAGCGTGAATCAATTCTTGAGTTTCGCTGGGAGAGTGTGGTTGCCGACTCACTTATATATAAGGCGACCATCCTAGTCTTCAGGAGTAGCAACACATCTGTGATCGACTTCAGATAGAACCGCTGTTCTATATGAAGTTGCTTACAAATATCTACATTCGGCAGTAGCTTTACTATCAGGTGCAATGCATGCTCGTTTGCTATTTCAATCAGATAAAAAAACTATATATGTACCAAATTTAATCTAAATCCAAATAGTAGATCTTACGTGAAGCAGTTTTGTGTTGCAGTCTCGGTGAAAGGGTACGGGTGCCTTACATATATGTATATGCGGTGACCATCTAAGTCCTCGAGAGTGGCAAGTTCTATCTGAAGTTGCTTACAGATGCCCATGGGCGGTAGTAACCACTTACCAGGTGAACTGCACGCTCGTTTACTACTTCATTCTTGTAAAAATAAGAATGATAAAAATATGTTCATCTGTATTTCAGGGAGCTTAAATCAGAAATATCTAGTGAAAAGTGCTAATAGGTGAATGTTTAACCTTTACTTATACATGCGTGTGATTAATCTGAATTAATAATATAACCATAGTAAGCTATTCTAATTGATTGAACAGTCAACTAAACTCCTTTTAACTGATATTTTGGGGGTACAAATAGGCACAACTGATTAGATTTCCTTTCATTTGTTTATGTTGACTACACGAGACTTGGAGTGTAAATTAAAATAAATAACAGGTTCATAACATTTAATGTTTTAAAACACTTCTATTTTTTATTTTCTAGATTCATCACAATTGTGAATATGATATAGGCTTTATTTTTAAATATTGCGACTTCAATTTGAAACCTGTATCCAATCTGAGTCACATATTACTCAAAGTAGTAAATGAGTCGTAAATAGAACCACTCTATTTTTCCCGTCAATGTCATAAGGCTAAGATGAGTAGAAGCGTTTTCTTCTGTAACATCAAAAGAAAATATCCTGCATGCAGTGACAAATCTCCATTTGTCACTGCATGCAGCATCTCCTATTATACTCTTATTTAATGATTGTAGTGTTTGCTTACCAATTTTCAGTTAACTTCTCAGGGTTCTTGTTTTCATAATAATTAATCTAGTTGATCTTAACCAACTTCATAAATAAGCTTTATATGAAATCAATACCTTTAGGGTTTATAAGGTCAAGTAAAAGTAATAAAATTCTACAGAAAGGTTTAGTCTCAGACGGCTTGGATTTATTAGTACTGTAGGCGGCTATTTTAATCAAATCGAATTTATTATTGAACAAAATATAATTTTAATATCAGATTGAATGTAGTAGGCCCGTATTTATAAGATCTGGGTATTAACGTAACAAAACTATAATATTATTGGTTCGAAACTAATTTGTTCGAACTAATGTAATAAGACAAAAATAGATAAGTCGGCGACACCTCTATTTTTCATTCAAAATAAGTTAACTAACTTCTACACTCATAGCCCCACACTAAGATTTTCTCCCGAGTCGTGGGTGCTATGGACACACGCAAACCTGAATACACAAACACCCAGACCGACAGAAATCTAAATTCATCATTCAGATGTCTGTCTGGCCAGGAATCGAACCTGGAACCTACTGCGTGTCAGACCGCTATATGGTGACCGCTCCGTCACGCGGGTTGTCATATAGTTGGTCTCATTTCTGTCTAGTAATTGTGTTCTGATTTGAAGGATGTGGTGGTGTGGAGGCATTTTTATCCGAGGTATTTCAACTTAATCTTTCGGAGTGGCAACGTTCCAGTGCATAGACTAGTTGTAATCTAAAATGCCGCCCATGAGTATATATCAATGGACGTCAGTGGCCACTTATTAGCGTGTTCGCGCCTTACTTAGACCGCGCGTTCGTACTACGAGTCCTTTTATATTATATAAAAACAAAACATAGTTGTAAATGAGAATATCAAGTATTCATTTATATTCAAACAAATATACGAGAGTGCGTTTACCACTCAATCAGTTTTATCGAATCACAAGTCATTTGATCTCTTATTTCAAAATAAAGGGAAAAGCATTTGGGTGCGTCATTAATTTTTATAAAACCTTAACAAAATTGTCCTTTCATTGCAACGGACCATCGTCAATCAATCACATTCTTTTCATTATTAAGCATCTAATATTTATTAACGAGGTCCTTAATTGACAGCGAGAGAATGGTACTTCAAGTTTGAACAAAGACGTCGAGTATCGGCTCGGTATTTAAAGTTTAAAAATAAATCGTCAAGATCGAAATTCGGGTTTCTCCGTCCCCTGTCTGATGTCCCATCGTCGAAGGTCAGCGATGAGCGGTTGTTTAGTTTTAGATAAATCACATATTATAAGAGCGCTAATTCTTTAATTCTAGCTCTTTATTTCGATTTTATTACGTAAAAAATATAAATATTTCCATGTAAAAGTAGTTTTATAACTTATTCTTTATATTTTCTTCTCATATACCTAATTTGAAGTCACGAGAAATGTACGTATAAGAGGTCTGCAAAAGTAATGTTTATTAAAACACATACGAAACGCAACATACGAAGAGAAAAATATAAAAAAAAAATACAAAAGCATTGAAAAATATAGAAATAGTATGTTAAACTATAAAATATATTGTCATTTTAATATAAATTCAATGTTTTTATTGTTATTTATTGAAATAACGTATTATAATTGAAACTATTTTCAACATCTTTTTTCTATGATGGCGATGTATTTTTATTTATTAACGTTCATTTTATACCACGGAACTAAATACACTAAACAAAATAAATATCATTTTCATTTTAATATGGAACGCGTACTAACGATATGCGATATTTTAATTCCTTTCGTGCTGATATTTAGACCAAATTGCACGAAACGTGCTCACGGCTACCTCGATAATATTAGTTGTAGTAGAACAATTTCATCGCAAATCGTTTCTCGCGAGTGGTTACAAAATAATGTCTCCCCTATTCTTGCGTCATTAATCAAATGTCATAAGCTATTAGAATGGGGTGGCGAATCCCGCGGCCCAATACGTTGTCTATGCGAACTGTACTTTTGTATTTCAACGGTGTAATAAAATACACGAGGGGAATCTGTCAGGAACCTATTGAAAGGTCTATATATCATCAGGCCCCTGTTTTGAAGATATTATTATATTCTATCTTTTTTTTACAGTAACGTATCACCGAATCTGATATTAACGTTACATTAGTAACTAATTGAAGTATGTTTCACTGAGAAGGGTCGTTCCTGTTGTCTGTTCTAGAGTAAATCGTCGTTTTTCTCATGTCACTATTCACTTATGTTTTCTATCTATATTAGTAAATCAAATAAAAGTGCAAATAACGTTTATAGTATACACACTGTGATATTTTATGTCACAAATTATAATTTTCATGAAACAGGAATGAAGTAAAAAGGTTTAATAAAAATATTAGGTCGGCTACATATATCTAATAGAAGATTTTGAAGGTCTGATAGCTGATTACGAAATGTTTGATGAAAACATTAAACTGTAGTGTTCTTATTTGTTGTATTCTGAATAGTGACTACTTAGTCGTCTTTCTAAATTATTTTTACATTATTTATAAAATTTAAGTAGTAAAAAAGTACGTAGTTTACCTAAATATTACTCCCTGCCACCCATCAATAATTCGATAGAAATAAGAAGGCTTGCAAGTAGAAATATTCCTTTACCTACTTCTCTTCTGCGTGCCCTGGATTTTGGAGAAAACAAAGATTAATTCATGAACGTACATTCGAATACTGTCAATTTGTACTAAGAATATTATTTCCTTCATTTTTATCCCTAAAATGCAAATTTATTCAAGTTGCAGGGCAGTTGGATATAGTTCGAAATATCTGTGTATTTGTTCTATTATTGTAGATTTTTCCGAGATATTCAAATGCATTCAAAGAATAGCATCTTCTTTACGTTATTCACGTATGCCGCACAATGTTTACAACTAGTCCCTCGACCACGTTTCCTAAGCTCAACCCGACGCAAATGCCACTCGAAATCGCAAGGGAATCGTATATTCGACCATCGATTGAATTCCTCGCCACGCTCGAATTCGGTCGAATAAAATTTGTGCAAAATCAAATCGCCCGCTTTGCCATTGGTCCGACAAATTGGTCGGACTTTGTAGTGTGGTTAGTGTATAATATACAACATGGAAACATAAATTGGTTCATACTATAAAACATACATTTTACGTATTATAAGAAATGTGTTCATTAGAGACGGTGAGCAATTTATAGACTTACCGTTTTTGTATATTTTTTGTAAATACTGGAGATGTTTGACATTATTTTATGGTTTACTGTTGGACATAAACTTCCTTTAGTAGGGTTCTTTTGGAAATAGCCACTGCACCTGGCATGCGTATTGGGGACCATCACACAGGAAGACGTTGCTACCCATCCACTGGATTTTGTCCATTATTCCCCTTCATTTATGGGAAGCGAAGTATACTACTGCTGTTAAACTTTTATACTGTTTAAGACACCACGCGTAACGCGTACACCACGCGTAACAATGTTTGAAATATGAAACAATGATTCGTCTATACTGTAAACAACGACAGCGTTGCTCCAAATTGCGACGTTAAATAATAACTTGATTAAAATCAGTTAGAAAACCGCAAAGAAACAGTACTAAGCTATATGAAATTAGGTTCGCATGCCCGAATTCGGGTGAATAAAATTTTACCAAAATTGAATTGGCCGCTTTTGCCATTGGACCGTGAAATTGGCGGCGGTCAGTTCTACTTTTTGTATTTTCCTCGTGTTCAAATTATGTGTATGCCTAACGTGACTATTCCTATCACCAGAGAAATATTGTCGAAAAATAACGCACTAGTAGGTATATTAATAAATTATATTTACATCGATACTTTCCAAGAATATCAAAATTAGCTAGCAATCATTGAATTTTTAATCAAGACAATTCAATTTAAGAGATGATCGATTTTTTTTCTACAGCATTATTTTACTTTTTATTGTAGCCTATACCGGGCTTCAATTAATAATAAAAACCAGCTGGAATTATATTGATTTCAAAATATCGATTCTAGTTTTCAAAAACTCTGTTCCAGTTATCAATTAGGGTTTCATGTAGCCGTAAGGATCGATCTACAAATGACAGGATATTTTTGTCTTTGATGTGACTAGTGGGACAATCGAAAGTGGGACTGTCCCACCCTGAACGCAACTTTTTGTTACGTTGTGTGCTGGGGTGTCGTATAAGTTGAATTAAACAT
>MOOZ01000205.1:126385-142567 GCA_002930495.1 Cecropterus lyciades | reverse complement strand
GTTCGCCATTTTAATCGTATATCTTATATATACGATGTCATTTCTGCTATTTAATTTAATACATAAATACGTCTATTTCTAAATACTAAACAGGCAATGCCTTAGTGTTAGAAAGTAATAAAAAGGGCCCGTAAACTGTTTTGTATGTTAAATCAAAGCGCTTAAATTCCGAGAATTATTTTTTGTATTTGTAATATCTTGAGTCTTAAAAATAAGTTCTTTTATAATTACCTATTTTCTTTCTTTAATTATCTCTTGAAATTAACAACTTTTTAGAAATTAAAGTTATAATCAATTCACAAAACATTTTAACGTGGTGTGGGAAGACAGTTCTTAGCATTTGTCCTTTAAACAAAAAGCCCGGAAGATGAAAAACAATTAAACATAGAGCTTTGTAATATTGTTAATTAAATATTACTAATATTCGGTATATTTTTAATGTGTAACAACCTTTACAGTTTGTTTAGGTAAGCAGTTTCCGTCAAGGTTGGCTATCCGGCTACTTATCTTGAACTATCCGAGCAAGGTAAGTACTCCAGTTTTATGGGCGTCAGCTTTTTCATAAAACATCATGATACCTGCAATAAAGAAGTTTTACGACTCCTCAACGCTTGCTCAGACCCGTTATGAGGAAAGGGGTCGGCCGTCGTAGCTTTAGTGTCGTTTAAGACAACAATATCTGGGCTGATTAAAATATTTATAGATTTGATAATAAACAATAATAATCTAGAAAATATATTTCTACCAGCAGACTGCAGTCTTATAAACTAATATGTATGCCCATTCGTCAGTATAGGATCATTTCTGGACAAGAGCCTCGCTGATGCGCTCCGCGACAGGTATGCGTGTTGGTCCCCGAAGTTAGTCAGCAACAATTCCGTTCACCAATCTAAGCATGTTACGAAGGAAGTCGCTGCGGCCTAGCTCCTATATTTTGTCCCTCCACCACACAGCACAACGATAAAGATACGTAAATCGTAAAAACCTATAAATTGACAATGATACGGTTTCTTGATAATGATGAAACATGTTTCTTGATAATAATGTATGAGAGTAATATACGAGTGTAACGTGAGTCGCCTCTGAGATAAATGGTACGTAATGAACTATTTTAATATTATTAAATGGAAAGTTTCTGCTTCGAGCCAGTGAAATTTCAATATGAGTTCGATTGGACAATCACTGTTACAAGAAACCAAGATATGTGAATTGATTGAATGAATGTCTAATTAATCAATGACTTATTTAAATACCTAACTGCTTAGCTATCACACTTTCCGCAGTTCCAAACGACGGAAAAATTACTTCAAAGTTCCTATTTATAATTTCTAAATTATTTCGGATGTTTAATATTAAATATTTGAGATGAGCTGACTAAACAAAAGAGGAGTTAACAGAAATTGGAAACAGGAAGTTAATCAGAGACTGTGCAACAGACGGCGCGACTGGGCGACATCAAATTAAACGGCTCAGGCGCCCGGGGCGAGTGAACTAAATATCGGCTGCCCTTACAGGAAAGGATCATAGCGGGGAGTTGTGGAAAAAGGATATTATAATTAATTATATCAGTTTATATTTAGTTTTTTTTTTAATAAATTTTTATGTGTGTGTGTGTATTTGTTTGTTTATTTCTGTATATACGTATGTACGTTTTGTAAGTATTTTAATTAATGTATAGTTTTATCTGTGTACCTGCAGATATGTATGTAAGTTAAAATTATAATAACATTTCACCGATGATTCCCGTAAAACTACTTTTTTTCTTGACCCATTATTATTTTTAATTCTTAATCATATAATACCGTAGCTATAAAAGATAAAATATATTTATATGTATCAATGAAACAACGAGATGCAAAGTACCTAATGTTATATAGACAATGTCTTGTTATATTTTGCATGCAATTAACTAAAGTGATAATAATTATTGGTGATTGAAAAGTATAGTGTATATATTAAATTAAATATATCTTGACATATGATGGCTAGAAAAAAGATTGTATGGACCTGACGAAGGTCTTGTATTTATATATTTATTGTATTTGTATTGTCTTGAAGGTATTTGATGTAACAATGTTTTACAAAATATCCTTATATAGGCAAAGTTTATTGTTTTATATGCAACTTACTGAAGTGATAATAAATAATTGGTATTTTAATTAACTAACTAACATAAAATATGTCATAACATTTCTTGTTACTAAACAAAGAGTTTGTTCGTTGTCGCTGTCGCTTCCGCTCCAGCAATCAATACATAGTGTAATGACGAGAAGTAGTACAGTCTTAACACTGCCTTCAAATGTTTTAAATTAGGTAAATAGGCTCTTCTTATCGCTGCCATTTTTGTTCTGGCTGAAGTGTTCTTAAGAACTCCTCGCTTTTGAAGTCTAGATTGTCGTTAAATAGTTTGCAGGAAAGTTCGCTCTGTTTGAGCGATTTGTAAGAGTCTGCTTAAAAGTTATAATTGTACGCTGATTTATTATATCACTTAATTTCGTCGTGTTCGTTTTGACTGCTCTTAATAAACATTTAGACGAACCCTACATAGAAGTAACAAAATTAATCATTAATCAGGTTTTTTTGCATATATGCTTTTAAATAGTCAGTACGCTCATACCCTATTTTTTAAATCTTACTTCTTACCGTAACTAATTTTATAAATGTTGAAGTTTGTGAGGTTGCATGTTTCTTACTTAACGTGAAATTAAAACTACTACTGGTCAGATTTCACTAAAATTTGGCACACACATCGTTTATGACCTAGAATTAATACATAGGATACTCATTAGATGATAGACTAGAGGCCGCAGCTATGGAGACAACCTAGTATTTTGTATTTTACTACACATTCAAATCTTACAAGAGAACAAGTGCAAAAAATAAAAAAAACTCATACGTATCGTTTTGAAAGATAAATTGGTGGTTATAATGAAGGTGGTAGAATTCTTTGTGGTTCGACTCCGGAAGCACCACCGCCGCACCTATTTCTGCCTAATAACAGCAGTGTTATGCTCTGTTGTGATCTGGTCAGAAGGGTAAGGGATACATACTTTTCGAGGCATTCCATCTTAGTCCTCAGGAGTAGTAACGAATCTGTTGCTAACTATAGATGAGACTTCTATCTTACCTAGGGTTGATTGCAGATGGCCATGGGCGGCAGTAGCCAGTAACCATCAGATGGGTTGCATGCTTGTTTGCTACTTCCGTACTATAAAATATACGTGCCACTCGGTGTGAACGCGGTTTGCCTGAAACATTAATTTATTTTTAATATTCACAGATTGCTTACGAAACTACCCTAACCTTTTGAAAATAATTACACAATTACACGTTTTTATAAACATTTACAGACTGATTTAACTTTAAAACATTATTTTATTGGTTTCTACGTATAACTAATCTGTATGGGAATTACGAATCTATACGAGGAATCCTACATGTATGTGTTTAAGAAGTGTTATTAATAATTTACTTTATTACTAAGATCCTATATAATATATTTCCTTCGAAACTCGTGAATAATCATGTATATGCTAAGGAACTAATGTATGTCACGGAACTTCCACCCTAACTTCGCTTGTCCTCAAAAGCGCGAGGTGTTTAGAAATTTCGAATATTTCATCGGCTCATTAATTATTCTCTGGAGGGAGTCGTGCCTGTCGGTATACAGGACTTCTTATAAATTTATGACACTAATATAAATACTTGGCTAACTTTCATGATCAAGTGCTTAAGGATTCGTTGAAGGATAATAACATTAATGAACATACGGTTCACATATATTACGTGGAAGGAAACTTTTTAATGAAAAATTGCATATTATGATGTCAGAACAACTTGCGACCTAACATAAAACAACTTTTGACGTAACATAAATTTAAGTTGGCGAACAAATTCAGTGCAAAATTCAGCATTATTTGAATTTAATTGAGGCGGTGATTAGGGGTATTTTTAAATATAAACGGTACTTAATCTTGATTACCTGCCTGTAAAATTTTTTTACAAAGTCGGAGGTTGAAGAGGATGGATAAATGTTGGATGATGGATGGATGAATGGTCAGACGGACGAACGGACGGAAGGTCGTAAACCAAGATCCAAGCAAGTGGAGCCGCAGGAGTCTGTTAGTATTATAATGGTGAATGTTTGTGAGGATGGATGGTTCTTTGTTATTCTTTCACGGAACTTTTAAAAAACTATTTCCCAGAAAGAAGAAATTTGCTACACATATATCATATGAACACATAACATATTCCTTATTATGGTAAACGTAATCCAAGCAGGGAGAGCCGCGTGATGAAAATAGTATTTCATAAAATATCTTTACCCTTCTCGTTCTGTATGGTTATCAATGGTAACAATGGAACTGTGACAAATGTATCATGAATCAACATTATATTGATAGCAAGACAATGAGGTAAGCTAACCAAATTCTCCTGTAATTCGACTTTACCCATCCGTTCGTGTTCACACAAACAGAACAATAACAGTTGCAACGATTATCCGGCCTAACCAAATCGGCTTATGCGCTACTGTAGATTTCCAAACTGACTGAATTTCTACTGAAATAGCCACAACTGGCAAAGACAAAGTAATGTATTCCTAAACTTGCCTTTGTTAGATTTTGTCAATCCAGTTGTGTTCACTGCTGGACATAGGCCTCCTGTGAAGGTGGCGTTTGTAAATAGTTACTGCATCTTTTTTTAAATTATTTTTTTATATACAGTATTAAAGTAGTAAACGAGCATGGAGCCCACCTGATGGTAAGTGGCTACTGCCGCCCATGGACATCTGTAACCAACCCTAGGTAAGATCAAAGTCTCACCTAAGGTTGGCCACAGATGCGTTGCTTCCCCTATTGAAGACTACTAGGACTTAGTTGGAACGCCTCAGATAAGTTTGTCTTCCTTAACACACTCTTCAGACCAGATCACATCAATGCATAGTACTGATGTTATTATGTTAGGCAGAAATAGGTGTACCGGTTGTCCACCCGGAATCGAACCATACAGAGTTCTACCGCCTCTGAAGTATATTTTTTTTTTATTCGGTGTATAAGTAATCTTTCTTAAAAGATAATTAATGTGCAAGTAAAGGAGAACTACTTAGAGATTCAAAATCTATACTCGATGTTGATCGTCGATTCCCTAATTAATGGCAACGATAAAAAATTGGAAATAGAGACATTAATCAAGGAATGGTAAACAGGCAGAAACCCAAAGGGTATTCCATATTAATTAATGTCGGGCGGGAAGGCGACGAAGACAAATAACAGGAGCTCTCGTAATGTATTTTTCCGAGCCCTTCGCTGCCCGGATAAAACAAATGATAATCGGGAAAGAATGAAGTCAACATTAATGGCTTCCAATTAATTATGGTGGCGTCCGTTAAATGGGTCGTGAAATGTGATAACCAATAAATCATTATGCTTTTTTGTACTATTTTTTTTTTTTTTGTAAATATAAATAAACACTGGAAATGTACACAAAGCTACGTTTTAACTTTTTTGCACCAAAATTTCATGAAAGTAACTAAGAAGAGATAGTTTTGATTAATTGTTACTCATAATCGCGGTCTAATCAAAATACTGCTCCGAAAGAAAGACTACATAGTAATATTCAATACCTTACCGTCTGAATGATTTTTCTTGAATTGTTTCTCCTAATTAAAACTAAAATAACTGTTCCTACGATTGATATCAGCTAAACATCGCAACACTGCAAAACTGCAATAATCATCTTACTAATGAGCACCTAACAGTGTGAAGTAAAAAAATACTATAACAGCTTGGACTGAAACTTCAGTTGGTCTCATCCAGCAGTCGACAATAAGCGGCCCGCAAATCTTAGAACATCTTACCCGTAAACTTACCTTGAATGGATTTAGTCGCTGTCAAATTGCTTCTAAATTTAACCCACCAAAGATGGACCACCATTACCCCAGTCGGCTATTATGCGGCTCGCGTTATAGAAAGTTTGCCTGCCGCTGGTCTAATCTAGTCCAAACCATCGAGGTACTATGTATTCGTAATTTTCTATCGCTCTCAAATAGGATCATAAAATTGTTATCACCAAACTGTTCAGACAAAATCACTTTGGCCTTTTTTTTAGATTAAAGTAGTTTTGACTAGTTATGAGTTTAGACTGTAACATTTACACCGGCACCTAACTGTACAAATATTGTTCAGGAAAAGATAAAATTCCAAAGTTTACAAAATTTTGCCAATTGCAAAGTACCTACCTGATGATTTCAGAGTTTCGTAAAAGTTTCATTGTTCAAAACTTGTTATCATTCCACGCAATAACGGAAACTTTTGCGAATTTGATAAGTTCAATCAATCATCTAACTGTGGGTAAATTATTTGTGCTCTAAATTTTGGCGGTTAAATGTTCTTGAAATATTAGGTAGAACATAACTTCAAACTGAAGTTTCACAAAGATGTCTTAAATATCTGTTTTCTGCAATAGATTTTTATTAAAATAGTCAAGTATAAGTATTATAATATATAAATTTTTAGATTGATTACTAGCTTTCATTTGATACCTTTATTGTCGTAATAGTAAAGTAGTCTTCCCTCCTCCCGCTTTTTCCTCTATTTCCAGGCACCATTTTTTAAAATTATACAGCCTATGTCACTTTGCAAACTGAGACGATTCTATTGATAAGTCATAGATCACAATCCGTCCAGCCGTCTGGGTTGTAGCGCGTGCCAAAGAAATGGACATACATACAAACATACATACATACGCTCCAAAAACATTATCCTCCTTCTGACGCAGTCGGGTAAAAAGATAGTAAATCTCCAATTAAAATAATAAAGACACAGTTTCATTTCAAGGATTGTCAATATGAAAGTGTCATATTTTTTTATGAGATTGGAGGTGCAAGCGAGCATGTAATCCACTTGAAGATAATTGGTGACTGCCGCCCATGGACACCTGTAACTTTATATAGAACAGAGGTTCTCAGATGATTCTATAGTCACCAGTGCGTTGCTACTCCTGAGGACTGATATGGTCGCGTCATACATAAGTGAGCACTTCCACTGAATTGCAAGAACTGTTTCAGGCTAGAAATACGCGTGGCGGTGGCAGTTCCTTGGTCGAACTATACATGTTCTACCACCTGATAAAGAATATGGAAGTAATATATCGGCATTGATATTTAACTCGAAAGAGAGGACTCTTTATTATTAAGTGATTGATGCGGTTCACTCTTGCTGAGGGCCACAAGCCATTGGCATTAAGGGTTATCCGCTTGTCGCTGCAAGATTAGCGTTGAGTATTAAAAATAAATGTTAGTGTTTGATCTACGATTTACTGCTACAAAATGAAGCGAAAACTGAAATTCACGCAACGCTGACGCCAAGTAAGTGTCTTTTCTTGTTTCAAATTTTTTAAACTCTCTTCTATCAACTTTTTGTATCTAAAATTAGGTATTATTGAACTATGACTGATGTATTCAATATCTTTATATATTTTCATTGCTATCGCACCTAAAATGTTTTAATTTATTAAGTAATTATATTTTTATCTAAAATTCAAATCGGGAGTACTAATTCAAGGCTATAAAAATTCCTTTTAGCGACTGTTATTGTTATGCTCAGTTTATCCATTGCATTGCCTGCATTCCTAAGCAACCCTTATGCGTGACTTAGTTCATTATGCCGTAAGCGGAAATCTAGATGAATGTGTCAAACAGGCTACATTTAATTACACTTTAATTTTACAAATTCACGCAATGGCTGCTCTACTTAATATGGGGGATGTTTTTACTGTTAGGTTTTTCATCGCACTGTTGTTATTAGATCACGCGCATTCACACAATCAAAATTAAGTTATGTAGTTTTACTGCCATTTTAATGTCTGTACTTTTTATAATACAGAAATATCAAACAAGCATGCAGCCTACCTGATTGTGGCTACTGCGGCCCATGGAAGTCTATATCAACGTCTGTAGCAAAACAAATGAGATGAGATAATTACCAGAGGATGGCAATAAATGCGTTCTTACCACTAAGGACTAAGTTGGAATACCTCGGATATGTCTGTCTAACTTACGACATCCTACAGCCAGCGCTTAACATTGCGTTATTGGGTAGAAATAGATGTAGAGGTGGTGCCTCTGGAATCGACCATGACCACATGACCACATAACGTTCTACCATTTTTAAAAGAATTTAGCATCACATACAATACCGAAAGCCCATTTTGCGTATAAAGAAGGTGTGATTGTACTGTTCTGTTGTGATGGATGTATCAACGTCTGAAATAAACGGTTATTATAATTTTTATTTGCGACCTTTAACTTTTATTTTGTTCACTCTAAAAACTTATCTTGTATTCTAAACCAAGATTTCTTATTGTTTATAAGTACAAATATTTATTTTAGTCACTTTTTTTCATTGTTAATAAAGCACAAATACTAAATGTTGTGTATTTATCAATGTAAAGTATTATAACTGATTTATGAGTCAATCAATAAAAGTTTTGCAAGTATTATTAATCATTTTTAAGATGAAATTGACATTAATAATGTTATTGTGCTGGTTCAACGTCCTAAGCGCCTGAGGATAAAAGAGACGCATCTCGCCGTTGATATTTAGGATTATCGTTTTAGTAGGCGTTTGATAAAATTAAGTAGCAAACATTATATACTAGCTGAGCCCAATGGTTTTACTCGCGTTTTAAACATGTAGCAGTACTTTAGTTTGTAAATAGTTTTGATACAGTAGATGGATTTTAATGAAATATATAATAATAATTAATATTATTATTTATTTCGGACAAGATGCATATATTGTTAGTAAATACTTAATTTTTATGTTAGTAATAAAAAGAAAAGAATCAAAACATAAAATAAAATAAATCCTCTACCTAACATTAAATATCGCGGCTCTGAAATGCATGTGGCATGCATTCCAGTGCATTACTATTGGGCAATTCATATTGTCTAGAATGGTGTTCAAGATACTGTTGGTACTGTCTCGCACCCTCTGCGTGACTGAGGCTACACGTTTCCATAATAATATGATAGTTTGGAAACTATCCACTCGAGCCTCAGTAAACATAGTGGATGCACTACAGAAGCGAGGCAGCCCCAACAGCATCCTGAATTCATTATTATACTGTACTCGCAGGGCATTGAGGGATCTGCGCGTACTAGATATATACTAGAAGGTTTCTTAAGATACGGCCTATAAATAAACCTATGATGTATTAAATTTAATTCTGTAGTTTTGGTTTAATGTGATTTGAATAACGCAGACAAATAAAAATTGTAAAAATCAGAGAACAGTATATTATTAATTATTCTGAGTTTCTGAAAATATGTTTTTGTAAGTATACTTGAAGTGCGGACTCACGGAACTTTTGAAATTGTATTTAATTGATAGATTTTTTGTAATAAAACTTGTAATCGTGATACGCAAATTTTATGTGAATACTTTGATACAGTCACAGGAATAGTGGCCACAGCAAAATTGTCAATCTCAATCTCATTTCCGATGAATGATGAATGAACTATGTCTCACATACACACATACACATACACACTATACATCTACAAGAACTACACGACGCAGTTTTTATGACGTATGTATATATGTCATAAATACGTCATTACTTACTGCATAGTCAGAAGTCGTAATATGAAAATAGATATTAAAATAATTTAAACGACCAATGTGACACAGACATGTGACAGATACACTTACTTATATCATTAATAAAAAAGTTTGTGAGGATGTATGTGTGTTTGTTACTCTTTCACGCAAAAACTACTGGTGGCATTTCACTGAAATTTGGCACACATTTTTTATTTTTTATTTATTACTACTTTTATTATACACGTTATATATTTTGTTTACAAGTACCCATAAAACCTACATAGGTTTATCTTGGATACTGTCAGTTACCAAAGAACTGCCAAACAAAGTATTTTTTTTTTACATTTTTTTAAATATTAGTTTTTAATAATATAAAGTATTCTAAAAGAAAGTAACAAAAAAGTTATGTATTTATGACACTTACCCTTACACTTTAGGTCATAAACATATAGTTTATGACCTGAATTAATATATGGTACCTACTCATTACTGTGGTAAACTTGACGAAAGAGAGAAAAGGGAACAATATTTTTATTGATACATCACAATTTATTTTACTACAAATGATGTTAACTGATTTGGGAGCTATCCCTCTATAATCAGCCTCTCTACTCTTTAACTGTGTAAAAAAAAACAATGATGGGCGTATCGTATACGCCCATCATTCGTTTTTTTTACAAAATAATCAATAAGTCTTTCGATTAATATTAAATCAATCGATCAATAAATCATTTCGTATTCGTTACCATGCTTACGTAAATCATAAATAAAGACTAAAACGTAATACAAAACTTTTCATTTAATATTAAGTTTGTAAAAAGCAGACAGATACAGAGTTACGTTTTTATCCGAATGTTTTTTCATTTTAAGTTCCCACAAAAGCGCCGGAATTCCCACATGAACAGCCGAAAACACCATTTGTTTCTTTCAGCTCAAGTCGTTAATTTCCTAATTACAGTTTCAAAATGAGGCCTGTTTTTATTTTATCCCGTCGTCCCCCAACAACGTTTCCTTTTGTCAGAGAGTCAGCGACAAACGACGAAATATATTACTATAAGTTGAAAATATACTTGCACATTTATTTACAAGTTACAAATAAGTCATATTGAGAAATAACTTCCCTGTAATCCCGTCCATGTGAAATTAAAAGACGCCTATATTTACAGATCTTTCAATGTTCCGTTCTTAGATGTATCTTCCCAAATCGCTTTAACTTAATCTAGTAAACTATGTAGGCAAGTATATATTACTATTATAATTATTTTATAAGATCGAAGTAGGTGAGTATGCAGACTCTTTGATGGTAAGAGGTCACTTCGAGATTCTGAAACTTTGAAGTCAATCACAGTTGCGATGTTACTCCGGCTAAGATGATTATCTCATATGAGACCACTCAAGCACACCGTTCCATAGAAACGCAAGAATTGCTTCACGCTTCACGCTGGTAGGTGTGGCGGTGATACCTCCCCGGTCGAACCATACCCGTTCTACCACCTACTAAAATTAATGCTTATGCCGTGGAAATAGTACCCCTTATATATTGTGTAGGTAACTGTTTTGTGATTATTTGGTTTTACAAACGAAGCTATGCTTCCCTTGTGAGATAGATGACTTAAGGAAGCTCTGGCGTCGACCGGAAGGTTAATGGAAGAAAAAATACGCTGTACAAATTTGCATAACATTTTTCTCTGTCTCCTACCAGTCCTACCGAAATTAAGACGTCGGCTCTTGCATCCACGGCTTTGTTTAAATTACTGAAGTGAATTCCGAGATTCCTTTGTAATATTCAATTTTATATTTGCCCCTCGTCTCTCGTTTCTTTACGGGTTTTCGTGTAGATTGATAATTTAGTTGATAAATCTTACGTTTTTCTATTTCTGTAACAGTTTTTTTCTTGATATTACGTTTCGTAACGCAACTTTTCTGTTATTCTAATTGAAGGATATTTCAAATAACGCGGTACTTTCATTAATGTTAATGGCTTAATTATGTAAAGAAGAATTCTCAACTTTATATTTTCGCCTTCGTTTCTCTCCTTTTCAGAACTACAATTACAATTTTGGGCATTTTTTGCTTGTATTAAATTACACTTACTTTCGTAATCGTATTTTTGTTAACATACTAATAGCATTTTTATAATAAGTATTAATGTGATAGACTCACTTGTGATTGCGGAGACACCATCTCCACTCTTATTTAAGCCTAATAACAGCAGGGTGCTGCTGTTTTTTGGTGTTCCGAGGCGTTCCAACTTAGTCCTCAGGAAAAGCAACGCATATGTGGCCAACCTCAAGTAGGACTCTGATCTTGTCTGGAATTGATTACACATATCCATGGGCGGCTGTGGTCACTTACCATCAGGTAGACTGCAAGCTCGGTCCTACTTCAATATTATAAAAGAGTCATAATATTGACACGGTTAAAATTAAATAATATCTTTAGAAAGTATCGTGCGCTTGTATTTTTTCTTTTGTACTAATTGAGATAACTGATACTACTTATATTAGAAAAATTAGGATAAAACTATATATATAGATACCTTGGAAATACAAGGATTCTTATATAGTATCGAAGTAGCAAACGAGCATGCAGCCCACCTGATGGTAAGTGGTTACTGCCGCCCATGGACATCTGTAAGCAACCCTAGGTAAGATCAAAGTCTCACCCAAGGTTGGCCACAAATGCGTTGCTACCCCTAAGGACTAAGATGTAATGCCTCGGAAAATATGCCTCCATTACCACACCCTTCAGACTAGAACACAGCAGTGCATTACATTGCTGTTATAGGGCAGAAATAAATGTGGGAGTAGTGCTTCCGGAGTCGAATCACAAAGAGTTCTGCCACCTTCAACTTATTAACATAATGAGTTACATTGTATTTCACAAATTAATTTATTAAAGAACCATTTTACTAAACTCATGTTATTTTATAATTTAACACAAATAGACCGATACAAATGGGTTTTGGGCAACCCTTGCTTAATTATGCAAATATTAGACCTCTTGAACTGCGACCAATGATTCCTATTGGAATTTTTATACGTTTAAACGTTTCTTAATAGTTTTCTCAATGTTTAAATCCACGTTTAGTCTAATTTAATAGTAGAAGCAATTTGTATTGATATATTTATAGATTGCTTATAGTCAACTATAACGAGGTCATCGCGATTATATGAAAATTTAAATTTTGCAAAATTTAACTTTATAATGATACAGCAAAGTATTACTACTAACTATAATTTCTATTAAACATTTCTTGTATTTTTGTGGAAAGGTGTAGATGCCGGATCACTTTTATATGGTGCGACCATCTTAGTCGTCGGGAGCAGTAAGGCATCTGTAATTGATTTTATATAGAACCTCTGCTATATATTAAGTACAGATGTCCACGGGCGGTACTGATCACTTACCACCAGATGGATTACATTCTCGTTTTTTACTTCAATTATAGGAAAAAACTAGAAGTAGAATAGCCATTTTTACGTTTACATTTATAGTATTTGCGATAAAAAGGGCATAGTTGTAAATGTTGCGATAAAAGAAGCATAGTTTAGTTGTATCCCACGTACTCGTTAAAGCCTAAACATAAATTTTTGCTCGTGCAATAGCGGAATGTACTTACACATTTGTATGTTGTAAACGTATACATAACTAATTACTAAGGTAACGTAAGGTAAGGTAACAAAAAATAGTAACCGACTTCTATACCACAAAAAAGTAAAAAAAAAAAAAATATATGTTGAGTTCTTACATAGTACATAGTTCTGAAGTCGGCGCTCATATACTTGTACATAGATTCGTCGTTGTAATCTAACAAAATATGTTGAGCGCCGACTTCGGGACTATGTACTAAATACTGTATATGTAAGAAATCAACATATATTTAAATTATTTTTTTTCTTTTTTGTGGTATAGAAGTCGGTTACTATTCTTTGTTAAAAAGATTTTTCTTTGTTGTCGACTGCGTTCATAAGACGAGGCTATCTAATTATTTATTTATACGTAAAATCATTTTAGGTTCGGATTACTTCACGCATTAAAAGACATACAAATTTGTATATTATATACCACGCTACGAAATATTTTTCTAGTATAGGTGCAAACCCGAAAAAATATTATGACTCCGCTTCAAAGTATGCAACGTCGCGCCTTATTGAGATAACAAGAAACGTAGAATTTTATGGATATGTTAAATTTTTTGGCGGTGAAGTCATAAAATTCAGATTTTATTAGTTGTCAACTAGAGCATAAGAATTTAACTTAGGTACTAAAATTTTAGAGGTCAAGTGGGTCGAATTGATAATATACATTGACCCAGACAATCAAGTGGGCTAAGGAGAGGAGGATCTACTCTTTTTAGTAAAATTGGATATATCTCTCTGCTTGTAATATTATAAATAGTACTCATATCCTTATTTTTATGAAACCCAAACATTAAAATCTGTTAAGTATTTTATGAAAATATTTGTTTGTCCTGTTTATTTTTAGAAATAGATAATTTTTTACATTAGTTTCACATCAAATATAACTTCACTCTATTAGAACAAAATAACCAAAGGAAGAAGGTCTCTTCTAGTAAATGATGGAGGTCTGAACAAACTTTTGCTTAATGATGGAATAGAACAAGTCTTGCCATCAGTCATGCCATTTTAATGCCATTTTATCTTTTTTTTTCTTTTTTAGCTTGAAGTAGCAAATGAGCATTTTTATAGCTGTACTTAACGATAAGGCAGACCACATGATGGAAAGTAGTCACCGTCGCCTATGGACATTTGCAACAACAGCGGAGTCGCCAATGCATCGCCGGATACGGAGGAGAGGTCTTTCTGCACCTTTCTTGAAGAGCCACATGTCATACGCTTCGGAAATACCTCAGAAGGGAACCTATTCTACATCTTGCACGTTTGTGGCAGTAAAGAGCGTGGTGATAACTGATCTCTGCTGTCTATGTACATATGCAAATAACTTGATATAAAGTAAGCTTTGCTTCTCCCGAGGACTAAGATCAAAATGCAAGAACTGCTTCGCGCTATAAATTGGTGCTGCGGTGGTACCTCTCCGGTCGAAACATACTCGTTTGTTTTTTATCAGATTTAAGAAGCAAACGAGCATTCAGTCCACCTGATGGTGGTTACTGCCACTCATGGACATCTGTAAGCAACTTCATATAGAACAGGGGTTCTATTTGGAGTTGATCACAAATGCGTTGCTACTTCTCGAGGACTGAGATGGTCACCTCATATACAAGTGAGCTAGCAACCACATCCAACGAAACGTAAGAAGTGTTTCACGATAGAAATAGGTGTGGCGATGGTGCCCCTTTACCGAACTACACTGGTTCTACCACCTTTTAAAATGCTAGTGTCATTTTAACACTTCTCTTGCTACACCGATTTATTTAATTTGTGTACACACGAACCGTAATGCTACCTCTTGTGCATGATTATTTACTGTTTCCGATACCTACAAAAATATTGTGGTGTTCGTCATAATAAAAAAAATTGATGACAATGACAATTCAAAATGTCATCAGCCTTATAAATTAATAACAAAGTAGCGTTACAATCAAATGAAAACGATTAGCATCGTCCATCAAGGCTACTATTGACGTTTGGTTATTTATTGTTCCTAAATATTGTTTATTTTACAACATAATTAATTAATAGTAATTCGTTAAGAATTTATTATTAATTTGCAATATTGTTTCACAGTATTAATTCGCCTTGGTTGTGTTATTGAAGCTAATAGGAAAATATTGTAAAATTATTGTTAAAACTGTATTGTGAGAAATGATATGTGAAATAATAATCAGTTTAGATAAACAAAACATCTATGATTATTTATATTTTCTTCTTCTAGCTCGTTATCCAAACATTATTCATACTAACGGTTCCTTATGGAATTACCTATCGTATTAAAAAAATAATAAATAAATTTGAAGTATATGTTTTTTACAATAAAAAAATCTAAGTTTGTAACAATATAAAACATGTCTCTTCCTCATGGTCACTATAGAAGAACGTTTGTAGACTCTTGGCAGAATGGCGAACATTCTGCCAATTCTGGACATCATGTCGTGCACTGTAGGGAGTTGATTTAGCTTGCATCACTTTTTGTCATTTCTCTCTATTAGTGATCATAAACCTACACACGTGTATAATGACATTTCTTTTGATATTATTCTATCAATTTAACCCAAAGTCGTTTACATCACAAAAAAAAAATAGAAATTAATTTTCCTTTTAAATTTTCGAAATAAAAAATCGAATCGTGTGTAAACTGCCTTAAGGACCGTCAATCATGTTTACTTTGCGCGTACAAATCTTGAAGACAAGCACTTGTAAAAATAAACCTCTTGTAAAAAATTATTACAAATTCTCATCTCGCGTTGTTCTTTGTTCGAAACACTCGAAATTTTATCGTGTGATCCGAGGCCCTTTTCGCCTTTTCCTTGATGATTACAATATTTTCTCCAATGAATTCCCTCTTTGTTGTGCGTATTCTTGAATCATAATCGGGCTTTCTTACGATTATTTTATTGACACTGGTTGTTTTTGTCTGCTGTAATGGTACCGGA
>MOOZ01000205.1:68267-80320 GCA_002930495.1 Cecropterus lyciades | reverse complement strand
CTCACGCTACCCCCTAAATATGTAATCCGACTAAAATGTATATTCAGACGAACTGATTACAAAGAAACAATGATGAACCCGCAGAATCTTGGCGGATCTTCTCAGTAGTTTGTGTATCGATCCGGTGATAGTGTAAGAATAAATATTGTAATAACATTTGTAACTGCCCCTGTAGGCCCATAAAGACACATGTCATATCGATCCTTACCATTTTGGAAACGATAGAGCCTATGCCTTATACAGAAAAACTGTTCATGTTTAGATTAAATTTTGTCTGAATCCGTCGAATCAAGTCAAATTGAATCTTACATTTGTATGTCGTCATCGTCGTCTCGTCTGTCGACTACAAACCACCTATAATAAAACATTTGGCAAAATTAACACCTTTCACACGAGCAAGACATCTTTCAAACAGGAGGTTAAGAACATATTATTCGAAAATGAAATGAATTCTTAATTTAGACAGGCACGGCTATAGTATTGATTAGCGATTAGTAATATTATATTGTAATAGTATATAGTGAAGTAAATAGTAATTAACGGTAGTAATCGATTGTAATTCATGAATTAGAAAAACCTATTGAAGGTGGGAGAACTCTTTGTGGTTCGACTCCGTAAGCACCACCGCCACAACTATTTCTGCCTAATAACAGCAATGTTATGCGGTGTTGTATTCTGGTCTGAAGGGTGTGGTAAGGGAGACGTACTTTTCCGAGGCATTCCATCTTAGTCCTCAGGGGTAGCAACGCATCTGTGGCTAACCTTAGGTGAGACTTTGATCTTACCTGAGCCTAGGTTTGATTACAGATGTCCATGGGCGGCAGTGGCCATTTACCATCAGGTGGGCTGCAGGCTCGTTTGCTACTTCCGTACTGTAAAAAAAAAACTTATGAAATGTAAATCCATAATTGGCTGTATGTAATGTAAGCATTAAATATGTATTTTAGTTATAAGAGCTGTGGATTTCGTTAATAAAATAAAGTAAAAAGTAAATAAAATGAACAAAAATAGATTTTTATGTATTAAGCAAGTAAGCAAAGAGCGAAATAAAAATAATCTTAATTTAAAAGTACAGGCAGAAATTCCAATTTTACTTGTAAAGATGACGGAAGTTCGTCTTCGCATATATCGAATACGAAACACTTAATTAAAGCACACGAATAAAATAAATCACGCACAGTGCGAAATAATTTATTTTTATTTTTTAACAATTCGATTCAAGTTTATATTGTATGTTGATATTTTGATTACCATACAGGTAATAAGTATCATCCTTACCAGTTTTGCATTCAAGGGATTTAGTATGAAATGCATACTACTTCAAACACCAGAAGAAGTTTGTTTGGGTAAAACGCAATAGATACTTATTTTTATGATACATGTTTTATAAGAAAATACTTTGCACTTAAAGTATTGTATATTTTTATTCCGATCATGTAACGGGAGCTTCGAATGTAAAAAAATGACTCCCAAGAAAACAAAACAATATTTATAAAGTTAGCTATTTATAAAGTTTTAATACGCGAAGGAAAAATAAACAAAATATAGTCCACTCAATAAAGAGTTCAATACCATCGGTAAACGAAATTACATTTGTAAAAATAATATAAATAATCAAAGGAATGTCAACAATACCGCCCACGTAGGAATTGATTAACTTTGTTTTGAAACACTGCTCCAGTTTAGGTTAGTTTGAATGATAAAACCATAAACATGCAAAATATTCGCAATCGGGGCCGCTTGGATCAGAAACCTTTGCTAAATACAACTTTACTAAACATTCAAGAATATAAATATTATAATATGATTGAATTGAGTCGAACTAAATTATATTGTACGTATTAAAAATTTTCATTGTAAGTGACAATTTACTTTTACATGTGTCTTATGGGAAATGAAGATTATTAAAATGCACCTTTAATATTTCCGATTAACATAATGCTCGTCGAAGCAAGACTAAAAGTATGAAAATAGGATATTTGCTTAACAGCTCCATTATATATATTTTTTTTTACTGTATGAAAATAGCAAACGAGCCTGCAGCCCACCTGATGGTAAGTGGCTACTGCCGCCAATGGACATCTGTAAGCAACCTAAGGTAAGATCAAAGTCTCACCTAAGGTTAGCCACAGATGCGTTGCTACCCCTGAGGACTAAGATGGAATGCCTCGGAAAAGTATGCCTCCCTTACCACTCCCTTCAGACCAGAACACAGCAGCGCATAACACTGCTGTTATTAGGCAGAAATAGGTGTGACGGTGGTGCTTCCGGAGTCGAACCACAAAGAGTTCTCCCACCTTGTAACCACATTACCTTATTATTAGTACCTTGTTATTATCTCTTAATAATTATCTCTTCACAACAATGTATAAATGATAAACCATAACAATGATCTCTTAACAACAATAAACAGCAAAAACATAGAAACGTTTGTTATTTTAGAGATAATTATGATTAGGGAGAAACTTCTATACTCTTTTCAAATCTATTATGGGTATTATACAGTCTGAATAAAAACGTAGATAGCGCAGGTAAATAGCTATTAAAGGATATAATTGTAACATTTCTGTCAGAACGAGGCTATTTTTGAACGATGATATATTTATTAACAAAATAGAAGAAACTTTTACATTTAAAGTTATAAGACTTTGCAGAAAAATTGTTTTTTTCTGATTTATTAAATTGTGTGAGATCATTAGTAAGCGACTATTACTTACAGTTAGTAATCTATTATAAGTCAGAAAAATCCCCTTCGTCACGATCATTATCTAAAATTTGTAGACGTACAATTAGTATAGCAACAGACTGTGCCCAACGGTTCCACCCGCGTTAAATTCAAATGTTAAGTAAATTAAATTCAGTAGTTGCGGTTTGCGGCGATTTCGAACATACAGTCAAACATACAGAGATTAAAACGAAAAATCTAAATACAGAATAACAGCTCAAAATAAGATTAAAATAACAGCTTTTTACATATTTTTTGCATATTTTTTGCATATGAGGGTATTTACGATACTGATAATAAAACATTCTATCTGTCTATCTTTCTGTTTGTTCTGGGTAATATCTGAAACTGCTAGACCTAGATTTTGAAGGGACTTTCACTGATGGATAGCTAATGACATAAAGTGTAACTTAGGCTACTTTTATTTTAGAAAATGTAATTAGGGTTCTGCACAAAAAAATTAAAACTTAAGAAACCGCGCGCGCTTTACGCGCACGCAGCCACTGTCACTGCCGCTAATATCAATCGCTGTCTGAAACAATGCTATATTGTTAAAATTGTGTAAAGTCTACAATCTCGGATATATGTAACTTTGTCAAGTTACACTTTTTAATCGTGTGTATAACAGCGGGGTTCAGCTAGTTAGAAATATGTTACTTATTCTCAGTCCTCCTATCTTTTTTTTAATAATTGAAGTACCAGACGTGCATGGCAGCATATTTGGTGGTAAATACAAACCAAAATACAGCAGCACTTAACACTGCTGTTATTAGGCAGAAATAGGTGTGGTGGTGGTGCTACCGGAGTCAAACCACAGAGGGTTCTACCACCTTTTACCAAATATACGCGATGCATAGACACATGGGACTTTCATTTTTATAATATGTTTGAATTATTTCATTGCAATAATAATTCGCCTGCAATTTAACAAATTAACACATCAGTTAAATTAGTCTAATATAAAAAGAATGAGGTAGTTAGTAATAAACTCAAAAATACTTGTAAAAAGTGTTAATGATCTTCGAATTCGGCTTTTAAACTTTTCTTTTTAAAATTTTAATGATTTAAACGAATGTATAAAAAAACACTTGTTCGACTGTCCGCACTCAATAAACTTATAACTATTAATTATTAAGTTACTTCATTTGAGTTAAGTTACTTTAATTTAGTTTCATTTCATGGAACGTGTTGGGAATGGACATTTCTAAACTTTATATTTTTCCATTACGATGTCTGTACAGTATACAAATTATGGATTTAATTATACTACAACGTAATATACGCAATTCAATAAAAATATCGCTGAAGATTCGATCGTTGAAGATATTTACTATATAAGATAGGAACTCATACGATGGTGGCAATATTACATTAAAAAATTAGACCCGATTACGTCAGGAGGAGGGTAATGTTTTCGAGCCTACATATATATGTACGTCAATATCAATTTTGTGACAATTATTTCTAAACGGATTGAAAGCTAGTAAATCATGGCATTTAGTAGTGCATTAAAATCTTATTTTCAAACTCTGGTGTATGCTTAAAACATTAATAAACGAACGATTAGAGAAGCAATATATATTTTGCAGAAACATTCTCTCTATAAAGACTTAATCTCTTAGTAGGCGTTTATTGTTTATGAGAAATGAGGTCTCAATAAAAGATAGAAAGCACCGCCTCCGTTAAGATAAAAAATACTATCTAATAGATTCAGACTAGGTGATGTTTGTTTTTTTAATTTATAGCAAACGGGTTAACATTCTATCTACTTTGCCTTCCGTAGACTATAATTATTTTAATGGATTTTCACTCTTTAAAATTGAAATGTATACGATTGAAACATCTATGTAAGTTAATTTTTAGTCGACTGCGTTAGAGTGAGGGTAATGTATTCGTACGTATGTATCTTTTTATGTACGTACCTATGTCAAATTTTTGGCAGACCCTATAGCCCAAAATAGCTTAACGGATTGTGACATATGATATATCATTACACTCGTCTCAGTGATGTATTGACGTCGTTTTTTTTAACACGGAAATCCTCCTGGATCCCCTAGACGGGGGATGCAGGAGGGGTATTGAAGTAGTAAACGAGCAGCACTCCTGATGGTAAGTGGCTAATGCCGCCAATGGACATTTATAATCAACCCCAGATAAAATCAGTCTTACCTGAGTTTGGCCACTGATGCGTTGCTATTTCTCAGGACCGAGTTGGAACGCCTCGAATACTTATCCGAGCCGTTCCAACTTGGTCATGTCTGTCTTACCACACTTTTTAGACCAACACACGGCAACCCTGAACACTGTTGTTATGTTATTTTCCATGAGCAGCTGTGGCCTCTTACAAACAAGTGGACTGCATCCTCATTTGATACTTCTATAAAAATATACTCATGGTATAATTGATTTAAAATAATTTATTCCTTGTATTCAAACACGTAAAACTGCAACACATTCTTGTTTATATTTTGGTTTAGTAACTTCGTGTAAGGCGTCTGAGGTCATCGGATCCACGCGGCCTTGTGCGGTCGCCGACCAAAGATGACACTACGACCCGCGACATTTCGAATACCATGTCTCGAAATCTAAATTATGAATCGCTGCTTTCAAAACATAGTATATCATACTCGTACAACATAGGGCACATTTTGTAACGACATATACAATGTTTGCTTACGTTTTATCTAGTGGAATTTGCACAAGTATGTTCATCTCATAATTGGAGCAGAAATATGTGAGGTAAGAATGACACTCAATTATATTCCAATACCGAGTGTAGACTAGAGGAAGCCTAACGGTTTTTCATTTTACATTATAATTCTAGCTTTCAAAGGCATACACGTATTTTCTATTAGCGTTTTAATTTGAACACAGTTGTATATCATTCTCACATCTCATTTATAATCAATAACGTTTTTAATGGCTGCCTCTATAATTATTGTGACTGGCGCAAGTATTTACGGTGGAGGTAGTGAGGTGGACTGTTCGACACGGTTTTTTTCATTTTGACCTAAAATCTGTGATTGATATCTTCATTTAATGGTTACTTATAAAGTTGGAACTCTATTGGTGAGCAAGCGATTCTAGTCAGTCGTTTAACTGTTAACCGTCCGCGATTGAGGACTTTAAACCATATTTAATCGAGTGCATACCATTTTTATTGAACAGACAAATCGTTAAGTTCCGCTAACTGTACATTTAATTAAAATAAAGGTTGTGTCTTTCCGTAATTTATTGTGTTTGTAACAATAGGTTAGTTCACGTTATCTTGGTTGTGGAGGCGGGGATAAATCGCTCCATTAGCGTCCCTGAATGACAAATCCCCTGCATTTGATCTTACGAGAAAAAGGGAATAATTATTCGTGTAAGGTTATCATGGTACCGTTACTCGTTATTAATTTAAGGATCCAACCGTATCTACCTTGTATCAGGTGGGAAGTACACCGTTATAGTCATCTCCGATGCCTGTCACCGCTCGATATGGATAGAATAGTTATTAATTGACTCAAGCATCTACCGTGAAAGTGATTTATCAGAAATTTTAGCTTATCACGTTTTCGTGTACAAAATGAATATACGAAATATTTTTTACGCTAAACAATTAACCATTCCGACATTTTTGATACGAGATTCCTAAATTCATTTTGTATTCAACTGGTTGTGACGTTGATAGAATTGCATCGATATTTTCAAAATCTAAAATTATTTTTTAAACCTAGATAAGGCAGAAATTTGCTTCAAACGTGGAGATTGCAATTTCCCGTTATTGTCCTACTACTGGGCATTGATCTTTCATATTATGAACAGCTTCGAAATTTACCTTTTTCGTGTATTTTTTTTTTTATTATGCACTTAATAAAAGTGAAATGAAATGAAATATCTTTATTTTGTATAGGCCTAGGGTGGCACTTACAAATTGTCAATTACAATATTTTTTCTTAAACTACCACCGGATTAGAACACGACCTCAACTCCGGAAAAGATCCGGTAAGAAACTCAGTGGTTTTGTCTTTTTTTCCTGGTATAAATTTGTATATATTTTTTAACCATATTGTTTATCACATGTACATTAAGATACTGGAGTTAGTCCAGTATCTTGCCTTACATTTACTGATTGCATCAATCAAATTACACCAATATATAAAATTTATAGTATTTGATAAGTAAAGCCAATTAAAACGAAGTGTATACTTGCATGGAAATAAAGATCTGCGCACTCTCCGGCGCCGTTCTCAATAACCGAATCGAAGTTCCATAACCGAAAACAGGAATCTGTAAGAATGATCGGAATGTGGCAATTAAATGTTGTGGATCGGGCGGATGTAGGTGGTGGCGTCACACGCAGGCGCCAGGCGCACGCGCATAAATATTGCAGAATTGCATTCAACGCGCTCACGCACTGTGCAGTAGTTCAGTTTAATACCAAATGGAAGTTGATACAATGTATTGGAAATGTTACAGTATTGTGGTTACATTTTATTCAATATGAAAGTGATTACTTACATTTTTATTATGAATATTATTTTTAAGACTCATATAGGCTGAACAAATGTTAATAGTATGTTCTGTTTGTGTTATGAAATACTGATTAATAATATGATATTTCCCAATATGGTGTTATACGCAATCAATCTTTGTTTCTATATTGTTCTTCTTCGTCTTAAAATATCAACCACATGAATATAGAATTATTTATATTTACAGAACAATATTTGAACCAAATATTTCCACAATAAATTCCAAACGAGTTAATTAACTAGCAATTTTTCATGCTTTATTTTACGCGAAATTATCATTTTCCGGCAATTACGATGCCCACGCCTTAACCTTCATGAATAATATACTAGTTTCAATTAATATTTCAAATAACTTCAAAAATGTTGTAATATTAATAAAACATAAATAGAATTGTTGTTTCAATAGGCACGTTTATAATATAGCACGTGTTTATTGATGTTAATTTTTAATAGGAAGTTTGAGATGCGCATAGCACGTGGGCGGCCGTTCTTCTCTCTACGTCAAGTATTATATGTTCCGTCAAGTATTATACGTCAAATATTATATGTTTGAGATGACCGTTTTTTTATACTCCGAACATTAACATATTGAACACTAACTACTATTTTCTTATTTACATTCTTTCATGTATATATATATATGAAAGATAATCGTCATAGAAAATAGCAGTTGGTGTTCCAGATATTAGTTACAAGTATCGTGGATATTAAAAAAATGCTTTGCCTACTTTTCATTATTCTTTGATAAAATCAAATCAGTCAGTAAGATCAGTCGTTTCGTTGTACAGTGTAGATACAATAGCACAAATACATTACCTTTTTCACATGTCAAGTAACCGCCTTAAATTTTGAACAAGAGGTTAAGAAGTGGCATTAAAATCGCATACGCAAATAAACGAAAGGTTAAATTCGTACGTTATGTTCTCATGAACTGGTTTATATCACGTGATATGCTGAAGTAAAATGGCACTTGGAAACCGCGATTATACATACTTTCTAAGGATCTTCAAATAACGCGTTCCTGGATCATACCAAAACATTAACATATGCAAATAATGCTACACTACAAGTTTAGATTTTGCATTAAAAGAGATAAAACGTTAATCAACAAAACAAAGAAATAAAAAGTTTAAATAGCCATTATTATTTCTTTATTGCTGTTAATTATTGCCTAACCAGCTAGAACATTTTACTCGTAACTTAAATTAATCGCACAAATTGAATCTAACAAATCGACGATGCATGATCGAAGTTCGACTAATGATTTAGTAATAAATCATTAACTCATAAATGGCCCGATACTGGTATAAAATTCCATGGAGAGGTCGTCCATTGTTAGTTATTCGAAATGCTTCTGCTAGCATTGAGTGATACAGGAAGAGGCATATCCCTTTGTGTTCTGGCCTCTACGGATACTTGTAGGAATCACATCATGTTAGTTCTTTGAAACCAATTATAAATGAATGTATCCGAATTCTATAGCTCTAGGTATGTGTGTTATGACACAGCTTGCCAACTTAACTTGAGACTTTTAATTTGATTTTAATGAATATAAAGGTGTCTACTTGACGTAAAGGCAGATGATGGGAACCAAATTCAAATAGACCAGGAGATCCACTTGAGACTGATCATATCTGAATTGTTGGAGACATATATACTACAAGTAAAAGTTAACAGTTTTGAGGACAAAGAATATGACACATTATTTAAAATTGAAATGAAAATGAAAATTGAAATAAATTTAAAATTGAACGGGGCAAAGCTAGTATAAAATATAATCACTATTACAGAGGATAGGATACAAGAGGATATAGGACACAACATAAATATTGAAGTCCTAAAGTACAAAATTATGTTAATTTAGTTAGCATTTTGCGACACATGTTTAATATAATTATATTATATCACACGTGATATACAAGAATGTTGAAGTTACTTATGAATTTTGAGAAGATATTTTCCAGAACTTGCTTAAAATATGTCTGGTCCCTCGAACGGTTCCATTTGTGAACAAATATTTAAATCCACAGATATTAATATTCATATGTCATTTTCACGCATGGATCTTGATATAGTATAATCTGTATGAAAACATCATGGCTATACATTAAAAGACAAAACTCGATATTTTATGTACCACTATGTGTTTTATTTTAGTTTTTTGTAAAACCCTCCAATTAAGTTGGTAGTTAAATAGTCATCAACACCTGCGAATATTTTAACGAAAGTGCATTTACTTAATGTATTTATTAACTTCCATGTCTTTAATTTAGAGCTTTTTGCACCTTTTTTAAAAACCCTCATACTTAACTTTATCATTATCAAGATCGTTATCAAGTCTCATAATATGTTTCAATCGCTATATAAATAGGCATGTCAATGCACTTCCAGCTGCGAAGGCCTATCATATCACCAATTTTGAAATCTATAGGCATAACCGACAAGTTAGAAATATGTGCAGACTTTTGGACAAATAACATAAATAGATTTTATAAAATAGTTAAGTTTATGAAATAGGTATGCAAAAGAAACAATCAAAATTTTGTTTTTCTCCGTTTCAACAACAATACCAATGGAATCAAGGATGCGTTCAAAAAAGGAATCAAAATAAATGTCATGGTTTGTGGGCGCGACGTGCGGTGCCAAAAACTCGAGTAAGGACGGCCGCGAAGGTCGCATTCTTTGGTTCTTTTATTTTTCTTTATACCATAAAACGCAAACGCATAAAGAGATCAGTGATCTGCGTTTGGGGGTTACCAAGAAACTTGCCGCAATTTAGTATCAGATCTTCGACGAACTGTTTTGGGATTTTCAGTGCGAAACGGTTGCTACGGTTTGTCCCTGACTCTACTCGGGTGACGAATACCTCGAAGATTTTATCCACGAAGATTGTTAATATGATTAAATTATTTGTATACAAATACTACAAACAATACAAACTTGCTAAGAAATTACGTAACTTTGTGGTTTATGTGCGAGGTATGGTCTTTTTTGTGAGAAGAAGTGATAAAGAAACGATTTGCTTTTTTTTTTACCGATGATCATTGAGGATAACATTTTGTTTTTTTCTTTTAATTGGACTGGTGCTTTAGTCCCTGCAGTTCCGGGACCAAAATAGGGCTACGGTATCCCCTGCCAGTCGTAAGAGGCGACTAAAAGGGGGCTTCCGGGGTTGCGGCGGCAAGAGTGGGAGCTCGAACCGTCCAGTCAAATGACCCCGGAAAGGACGGCGGCATGTGTGGTCGCAAGCTGTCGTAAAGAACTTAAGGTACGCTAAGCGCAAATGCTCACTGGGAAAGAGCCTGAAAGGGGCATCGCGCTTGGAGGACTCCGACTGCGTTCCGTTGGAGATCCCGGAGTTCTCCACACAGCGCCAACGCCACATTAAAACACAGGTTTTAATGTGGTAAAAATCCCACATAAACCGGCGTTGCTCCCACGCCGTCGGGTAAGTTTTAAAGGATTTCCCCTCGAAAAAAAAGAAGGCTGGTGCTTTGACATCATTTTATAATTATTAAAGTTTTCTTAATAAATTAAGGTGGCATAGATATATAAATTGTAGGACTTTATTTAATTTATATTTAAATGCCTGCATATCACGAATACGACAATAGTTTTTTTTTTTTTTTAAATTAAAACAGTTCCAAAACCAATATATAAATATTATAATCTTCTAGTTGTCTAGTTGACGATCCGGTCTTCAGATTTTTTTGTTTTATCAGACAAATGTTATAGAATTGTCTATAGTTCAAATACTAAAAATCACCTCCACCATAGAGGAAAAGTATTTGTAGATCGCATTTTTATTTTTATTATGTATATTTTTTCATGTTTCTTCATACATGTATGTTGCCAACAATTAAGTTGTTTGTTTTTTAAATAAAAAAAATATATTTTAATAAATACATTTGTCGATAATTTAATTAATTATAAACTTCACATGATAACCCCTTAACTGTACATGAAAATAAGTTTCTGGTTGTGTGAAATGGAATCCTTATTTGAAAAGATAAGGCTTTATTTTTTAAAGAAGGCACTAAAGCCTCATCAACCTGTTTCAAACAAGGATACTATTTTTGACACAAGCAGTACATTTTCCTATCTTCAGTTTTTTTCAGTAAAACTGAAATAGTTTCGTATGTACATCGGCATACCTAATTTATTAATTTTAGAATCTTTAATCACTTGGACAGGTTTATAATGTCAGTATAGTAATAAGGAAATACTGCAGGCAGAGTTGTTTAGAAATTAAAATTTCGAGGAATATTAAGGATTGTTTTCAGAAAAAAAATAAAAATGCCATATTATTTAAGATGTCATAACTCGATATGACTGTATTGATGTATTGTAAATATAACTTTAGCAATTTGCAGCTTTCTGAATTGCAAAATATTAAAAAATAAACTAAGTAATCTAAAACTAACTAAGTAATAAATCAACTTATTATGTAAAGTTGATTTATTTTTTAAATTTTATTTTTATAGGTATCGAAATGCATTTCTTAACAGTTGATTCTTTTCAGATCAGTCGGTTTCCCAAAAATAACTTAAATGCATCAAAAGGTCTTGTAAACAAGCTACATACAGTTCGTCACATATAAACTAAAGTCGCCGATGCATGTTTGTAGATAATAGTTAAAGGTGGTTGTGCCCTCCAACTCCGGAGGTAACGTAAAGGCTGATGTATAGAGTCATAGAAATCTGAGGCGGTACGACTTAGTTCTCAGTTGTAGCAACGAATCTATGACTCAGTTGTAGCAACGAATCTATAACCGACATTTGGTACGACTTTTATCTTAAATTTCTGGTCTT
>MOOZ01000205.1:44094-58166 GCA_002930495.1 Cecropterus lyciades | reverse complement strand
TTTCGTTCTATCATAAATCATCATGGTAAAATTATGTAAAAAAAAGTAACAGATGTTGTTTATTTATCGCTTGTGTTGACAGTCGTCCAATGGATTTTTTGTTTCATTCCAAACATGACACCATGTCATCGTGAAATAAAGAATAAGCTCGGAATAAAAACAAAGTGATCGAATACAATTTTATTATTGAATTAGTCATAAAGTGCCTTTACGTAAGTGGTAGAGGAAAAAAACAATAAATAATTACTTAAATATAGGCAGCCAATGTACGACCAACATTGAAATTTTACAAGGTTTAAGGACTACAAATAGGTACTGTTACTTTTTATAAAATTAAAGTTAATAATTAATAAAGTCAATAAATTAATAAATGAAGGTGGTCGAACTCTTTGTGGTTCGACCCCGGAAGCACCACCGCCATACCTATTTCTGCTTAATAACTGCAGTGTTATGCCCTATCATGTTCTGGTCCGAAGGGTGTGGTAAGGGAGACATACTTTCCATTCCATCTTAGTCCTCAGGGGTAGCAACACATCTGTGGATAACTGTAGGTGAGATTTTGATCTTACCTAGGGTTGATTACAAATGTCCACGGGCGGAAGTAGCCACTTACCATCAACTGGGCTACATGCTTGTTTGCTACTTCCATATTATAAAAAAAAATAAACAGCGAACAATTTTTGTTTCTTTGTGATCGATTTACTTTCTTTTAATATGCCTTTTAGTGAATTACCATTACATTTCACACGTCATTTCATACTCAAGTTACCGTTTCAAATGTGGGTGTACCTATATTTTCTTTGTTAGTTAATAGACAATAGGAAATGTTTAACGGAAATTTGACGTGAAGCCTTTGTTTGCAAGCAATAACTGTCAGGCGAAAAAGCCGAATAACGTGACTTTGTAAAAGCTTTTATAATTATTGACCTGCAAAATAGATGAATTATGAACTTACTGCCCACTTATTTTATGACCCGCTTGGCGGTGCAGTCCATAACGGTCTCATACGTAGTAAGTAGGCTCTAGGTTCGATTTCCAACATGAAAGAAAAGTAGAACATACGATATAATTAGGGTTGATTTATAATCGTGTAAGTAGAATTTGCGATAGTCAGGGTATAATTCCACATGTATAATAATTTTTAATTGGGGGTCCGAAGTTTAAGAAATATGCAAAATTTTAGTTACAACTTCATTACAGTGCAAGGCATTGATATATGTACATATTTAATTATGAATGATGTAGTAAAAATACATGTAGGAAACGATAAACAATGCGTTCATATTTCGAAATAATTTACGTCATATTTCGAAAAAGTTTTGAATAAATAAACAAACATAAAAACATAACATTATAGCAGTCCGGCTTTCTTTTCATAATAATATCTCATATAATATAATATTTCATAGAGTAATATGGATATATATAGTATATAGGCGCTCTGCACTCAAATATGTAGGTATTTCATCCAATGAACATTTTTATGCTCGTACAAACAGTATACGAATAACGGTTTGAATATCAAGTTACCAAATTTTTACGATGCCTTAAATTTACAATTGGTATGCTACTTACACTTATTTTATAAGTCAATTTATAGTCCAGTTAATAGTATTGGCGCTTGAAAATGCTTTTTAATTATCCATTTAAAGTTTATGATTTTTGAAATAACAAATAAAATGATAATTATTGATAATTATTTTTTAACCGAATACCCAAAGGAAAGAGATCATCTATTCATCACGTATATGTATATTTTTTATATTATTCACTTTATGTCATCTCTTTATGTCTTTGTGTATCTCAAGTCAAGTGAATTTATCTACATATGAGTATAAAAGGGCAACAATAATAAATTTTGACTAATTACCGCAGATCCTAAATTACTAAAGCTAGAAACTGATTTTTTTATTGATATAACAAACGATCATGTACCCCACCTAAAGCGTAAATATAAGTAAATTTCCACTGACGTCGCGGAAAATCTGTGATCAACCTTAGATAATATTAAGAACCTACCTGAAGCCGACCGATACGTTGCTAGCCCTGAAGTCTAAGCCGGAACCGCCTCCAATAAGTATGTTTTACCACAGCGTTCACACGAGTGTACAGCAGTGCATAACACTGCTGTCATAAAACAGTCGCTGAATTTGAACACTAAACTACCTCCATTTAAAAGAAAAATAGTCTACGAGTATGAAGTTGCTAGGAACAGTTAGTAACTTATTAAAACTTATATCTATAATAAACGTACGTTATTCACGTATGAATTTTTATCTTCAGCAGAATTTGTTAGGAAAATACTCATTAGATGCTAAACTATTGACAAATAAGACTAATCATAATTTATTTGTACACACTACATTTAATTTATTTATTCAATTTACACTTACAATTTACTTTATTTTGGTGTAAACTAAATTTTTTATTAACTCTTCAAATTATATATATTATTCACGATCAATGTTGCTAAAAGTAATGTAGGTTGATTTAATTTATATAAGCTGGAGATAAACTGTATCCTTCTGAAACCTGATATAGCGTCTAAATTGTCATCTGATATTGATAATTACCCAACCACATTTAAAATATAACAGCTATTTAACAATCCATAATGGGCGTAAAGGTCGTTGCTTATGTCTGACGCGTCCCAAATTTGCTACAAAAATAAGAACCATTTTAGGGTCAGCTTGGCTTCGATGGTTTGAATGTTCCACGACTGGATACGAATAACTCTCCACAACTAAGGGAATCCTGGATCTTTTTCAAGGTGATAGACCAAGTACCCGTAACATATTAGAAAGCGTGAGATGTGAGATGCGTGTGTCTGTTTTTTACTCAATCACGCAAGAACCACTGCTCCGAATTACATGAAATTTTGTATGGATTGTAGTAGCGGTAGATTTTGTATGTATGTGGTAGCTTTTTGCCTGGTCAACTTATAGGCTACTTTTTATTTTGATATTTTGCACTATTAAGATGGCTAGTTATCTATAAAAGATTTCCTCTCTACCGTTTTACGCGAAGTATGAACACTTGTAGTATCTATTTACATATTACGTGCATATATTGAAGGTGGTAGAACTCGTTATGGTTCGACTCCGGAAGCACCACCGCCACACCTATTTCTGCCTAATAACAGCAGTGTAATGCGCTGCTGTGTTCTGGTCTGAAGGGCGTGGTAAGGGAGATATACTTTCCCAAGGCAATCCATCTTAGTCCTCAGGGGTAGCAACGCATCTGTGGCTAACCTTAGGTGAAACTTTGATCTTACCTAGGATTGTTTACAGATGTCCATGGGCGGCAGTAGCCACTAACCATCAGTTGGGCTGCATGCTCGTTTGCTACTTCCATACTGATAAACTTCCACTTCCATAATGACCACTGATTATTTAGTATTTTCTGTTACTAAATAAAACCATAAATAATAAACATATTTCCATGAACAGTAATTTCGTCATGATAGTTTAATAATAAGGAAATATGTCGTAATTCGAAGAAATAATAATTTGTCGCGACAGATCCTAATTCCATAAAATACATGTAATTAATTATTATAACTATAATATTTATAATAATAACAATATTGAGGAAAATGTTAAACCATTCATAGTTTTGCTTATATAAATCAATATTTAGCTGAGAGTTACATATAGGTACACGTACATAATTACATATATTATCAATATTATGAAATTGCATAAATGAAATGAAATTTATTTTTCAATTCTTTTCTTACCCTATAGAAATACTCCTAGGCGTATAAGGCAGCCGGCATCCACACCCTTTCACCGAAACGCAGATTTACTTCACGCTAGAAATATGTAGGTGACGCCTTGGCACTTCACCAGTCGAACCATACTGCATCTAGCACCTATCTTTGTAGTACACTAGCTGACCCGGCAAACGTTGTTTTGCCATATAAATGATTAAATCACTAAAATGGCTATTAAAAATAGGGGTTGGTGATAAAAGGGTACAAATTTAGGGTTGTACGTATTAAAAAAAATGTCCAAAAATTAAAAAAAAAATGTTAAGGGTGAACAACCCTTATCACTTATGGGTATGAAAACCAGACCTACTGAATATGCATATAAAATTTGGTAAATATCGGTAATCCGTTTCGGAGGAGTAAGGTAACTAACATTGTGACACGAGAATTTTATATAGGTATACCTAAGATAAAGATATAAATATTGCTGTGTGGATTGAATAGCAACATGCCTCAAATATTAAATATTACCTTTAATTAATATTGTTTTATAGAATGAAGTTCAAATAATAAAAAATATATATTTAAAAGGCTACTCACCACCTAGTTAGAGCACAAAATTTTTAATTTTAGAACATTTTGAATAAAAATGAATCTTTAACTTTAAATTGATTAATTTAGAACTGAGCGGTTATTAACGCAAATAATGTATGTCCATTTTTCAATAAGTTAGTCATTTTTAGAATTTTCTGCTCTTTTGCAATATAAAGTACAACATATACCCTTAACTAACAATACAAGCAAATCAACGTATAAAAATAATGTAACTTTATTTTTATTTTCTGAACAATGTATAACGGAATTGCATACAACAACACCAGTAATAAAGTGTAACTGAGCCAACTCGGGACGTTTTCATTTGATTCGAACCACAGACGAAGTGCCAAGTAGAAATGACAAGTATAAGAAATGCTTTATGTTCTTTGTTAAAAACGTATAAAATGCTTATGTATGAGTGTATACAATAATTAGTTACAACTTATGCCATTTACAGCCTTTTTACCAAACAAAATAGTGTAATAATTTTGCTTATATAAGGTGTACTTAACTTAAATCCAATGAATCCATCCTAAGTACTTCATGAAAATCCAATCAATCCAGCATTCAGTACACTATAATTATAGAGCGGAAGGCAAGTTTTCGGTGTTGATTTAAGTGGTTATATGCTCGTCTTTGTATGTCCACGCCACGTTTGTGTGTATAATAAATGAAGCCCCAGTCTTCAGATGCTAAAAACAGACATTAAGAGATAGAGGTTAAACTTACCAAGCGGTTAATAATTTGGCGTTGGCGCTCCTAAGTTCAAATTTCGAATATCGCCGGCCATCTCTACTTCATCTTACCTCTGTGGTCTGAACGTACATTTTTCATCAGGTCTGTCATCAAAGTTAGGTTATGTTCTGAACGTGAAATATTTTTATTTCGTTCCCGGAAATCGGCAAAGAATGCACATCTCGGATAAAATTAAGTCAGTGAACTTCCGAGGTCGCATACAACTTTAAAACTTAATGATAATCCGAAGTATTGAGGCAGTATTAAGGGAGCATAAAGTTTAAATTAACATCGATTTGATAAGGTAAAAGCCATAATCACTGTATTAAGACGATGTTGCTATGTATTCGGTTACAATTCCTCAGTTCTGACTCAGACATTGTCCGTATAAACTATAATTTTCTTAGCAAACCCGTGCCCACTTCGTTGGGCATAAAAAAATTGTTGGTGTGTTTCTTAGTACTAATTGTTAGGGTTTATTACCCAGCTGCCAAAAGGAAGGTTATGTTTTTATCGCGTATGTATGTCCATATGTGCCTATTTGCATGCCAATTTGACGAAACATGTATGCTGTATCATGTAAACTCATGGTGTAATTACCCTTTGTTTGATACCTTTAAAGTGTATATTAAAATTATTATGATTTAATATGTTTATTTTAATTGTTCAATACTTTTTTGTATACAATATTGAATGTAATGTTATTATCTGGCAGCAAAATGTATAGTTTTATGCATATCCAACCCGAGATAAACCAACATATAATATATCTGATAATGGGAAAAACATGCTTTTTTAAATCAATGCCTCCTTTTGTACCGTACTTCTATCTATAAAAACGGCAAAACATCACGTTTGTTGTATGGGAGCCGCCCTTAAACATTTGTTTTAATTTGATTTCATTATTTTTATACTGAATATAGAATTAAATATACTGTAAATATTTCAAGCGTTTACCTTTTGCCGTTATTAATATTGAGCAAAAAATTACATTTGTTTTATGGGAGCCCCCTAAAATATTTATTTTATTCTGCTATTAGAATATGTCGTTATAGCGGCAACTGAAATACATCATCTGTGAAAATTTCAACTGTCTGTCTATCACGGTTCATGAGACACAGCGGTACAGCTTGATGATAGACAGACCGACAGACAAACTGACGGACAACGTAGTCTTAGTAATAGGGTACCGTTTTTACTCTTTGGGTACGGAACCCTAAAAGCATCTAACAGAAATACCACCCAAAAGATTACGACATGGTCACGTTTATATAGATATATAAACGCGATTCTATATACCTAGTAGTTTAGAAGTCCATAGCAGACTAACAACGTAATCCGTAATTTATATAAGCTATAAGCTATCCTATGTCTCGAGTTGGATCAAACTGCACACGGTGTGCAAATTTCATTGAAATCGGTTCAGTTGTTTAAGAATCTATAGCAGATTAACGCCGTAATTTATGTAAGATAAAAGCTATCCTATCTTTCAAGTTTTATGAAACTCCACACGTTCTGCAAATTTAATTGGCATCAGTTCAGTAGTTTAAGAGTTCATAGCGGACATACAACGTGACACATAATTTGTATAGGTATAAGATATCAATTCTTTCAATTTGGGTCAAACTGCATATAGTATAAAAATTTGATAGAAATCGGTTCAGTAGTTTAAGAGTCTACCCCGGACAAACTACGTGACACGTAATTTATATATATTAATTTGGGAATTACCAGTTTGAAAATAGTATAAATGTCATTCAATAAAATGAAAAACTGGTCTTGATATCGACTTTGACAGCCTTACAAGCTTTATGATGAAAGAAAATTATCTCCGCATTTCCGCCCGATTCGGTCACGTTTACCACGGTAACGAGTATTTCATGTGTTAATCCAGGTTGTAAATTAACTTTGCGCCAAATTTCAGTGAAATCCGCCCAGTAGTTAATGCGTGAAAGAGTAAAATAAACATACATCCATTTATGCATTTATAATATTGTACCTATAGAGTAAAATTGAAAACTGACTTATTGAAATTATTATTATTAGTATTGTCGTACCAATAAATGGTAATCTATGTGTTTTACTTCTTATTTATACATTGGCAAATGAAATTTAGCAATATTTTTATAATAATTTCAATTACAATTAAATTATTCTCAATAAATTATTTGTTTCCTGTACAATTAAATTATTCTCAATAAATTATTATTGTATTTTTGTTTCCTGGCTCATTGCATCGATATGTTGTATGATTTGATTACCCATAATTGATGGAACAGATAAAATGTATCTAACTCCTTAAACTCTTTCGATAGTGTACATTGACTCTGATATGACTAATCACCTAAATTAATTAATATTTTAAAATAAAGTTTCAGGTTACTGGTCTCTAGTTCTGTAGATGATTTAATTGTAGCATTTGTTTTATTCAATTAAATATCCACCATCATCCTTTTATATACGAATAACGAATTATTCTGACCATGTTTATTTGACTTAAGTACGTATATTTGATATTTAGAAACCACATTTTCGTCTCTTGTCATATAGAGAAACGGTAAACATGATACAAAGTATACATAAAAACTTCTTCCTTAAACGTATCATTTTAATCCTTTACCATGTAATGCCAAAAAATATGTATGAATAGATAGCTAATAGAAAAAATATAAGCGCCACTGCTCATGACGTGAGCTAGATTCAATTTATCTCTTTAGGACGTTGTCCTATTACTACCTTACTTACTACCTACAAATATAACACATCTTCTTCATGTAAAAAATATTATGCTTGTAAGTGTCTACGTGATAGTTATTGATGACAATTTGTTTCAAATTCTGTCAGTATTATTCTAGTGTTGTAATTTTTACAAAAACAATGACACTCAATCAGTGACATATTTATAAGCGTATGTGACATATATATCGTATGTGATTAATTTTCAACTTTGTCGCTATTTTCTTCTTAAAAGACGCAAAAACAGCATTCTTTCAAAGCTGGCGATCCATCGGCTATGTCTCTGGCGTTGCAAATGTCCATAGGAGACAGTTAGTACTTTTAATCAAGACTGATAATTACATTTTTAATTAAACTTAATAGGCGGATGTCTTATGGCTTCAATTATACTATGTATTCTTCTTGTTGTCGTAAAAGACGTTGGTTGTCGCAGAATATCGCTATCGCTTGGTTGCAGTTCGTAGTGTGACAGTAGAGTCTGCTTAACTAGAGGCTACGGCTTAAGTGGCGACCGCTCATTCACGTCAAATTATGTGGATACGTTGAAGAATTAAGTTTCTTCATTGAAACATATATCCCGGTTAAGTTCCGCGGTATTCAATCATCATATAATATCATGACGACAAAAAATTCGCAACTGATCAACACATTTTCATCGCGACCCCAATTTGTCTAACAGTACTCTTCATTATTTACAATTGAAAAGGATGCTCGTTAGCAGGTACCAACTTGTACTAGAAACATACATGCCTATTTATTTTTCTAATGAGCTCAACCAATCAATTCATTTTTCAAATTAATTAATCATCATTACAAAAGTAAACAGATGCATCAATCAATCAAATTAGTTTGTACGACTGTAGTGTTTAGAGATTTATGTAAAGCTTATTAATACAGCCTTTATAAAGGTAAATGTACGGCAAATAAACTAATTGTGGTTATTTATGGAATTCTAAATATCTTACGGTGTTCTTTTTCCTGTATATAAATGTGATTTTGATGCAAGGGACCTCTTAGGAATGAGAAAAATTCATAGATGCATGATTCAGATTTCATTTAAAGCGATTTCTTTACATTTTTTGCTCAATTAAATGATTAGTGATTAGTCTTATGTGCACAATAAATGCACGTAATATCGTTGTACACATAATGTTGTGCAACATTGTATGTCATCGAGAGTTAGATAGGTGACCGTGCTTCATATAAAATACGCCGTAGACTTGTAACAGTGTTATGCGCTGTTGTGTTCTGGTCTGTAGGGTGTGGTAAGGGAGATATACTTTTCCGAGGCATTCCATCTTAGTCCTCAGGGGTAGCAACGTATCTGTGGCTAGCCATAGGTGAGACTTTGATCTTATCTAGGATTGATTACAGATGTCTATGGGCGGCAGTGGGCACTTACCATCAGGCGGGCTGTATGCTCGTTTGCTACTTCCGAACTATAAAGAAAAATATATATGAGACATACAAAGTAAGGTTGCAACCAACACTCACTTCGACTTAAAATAAATACATATAGGTCCCGCGTATCTCCTACGCATTTTACAGCTACCGTATTTTGAAAATGTGTTTAATATCGTAAAAAGATATGAGTCGCATTTAAGTATGTTATGTCACAACTCGTGCGTACCCCGATACGTACTCAAGCATTAGCATACTGCCTTCACCTGTATTTCATTAAACAGTAACATTGCTTATTTATTCATAAGTACCGGTAGCCAGTGGCGCCGGCGCATCATCTTTGTTTTATGAAAACAAATTGATTCAAAGGTTATGTGTTTGGTGTTTACTCCTTAAGAATCGATATTCATATAAGGCGCTCGGTATGAGAAAAATATGAGGAGTAAAATATAGTGATCTAATGGCCTCGTTACGTTTTTGTTGCGCAATCTATTGTGCGCAACTTTTCCCTTTTAAATCTGTCGCACAGATGACGCTGTTTACAACAATTGAATATTACTTCAAGGTTTCTCATCCGTCGCATAGATGGCGATATTTACAACAATTGAAACTTATTTATATTTAAATTTAATTTTGTTGCGCTTGTTTAGACAATCGTACTTACGGAGTAAACTCCAGTCGTGCGTTAGAGCTGACACACACTTTTTTATTTCAAATGAAATTAAATCAAAGTAGCACACGAGCATAACTCGGCGTTGCTCCTACTTTATGAAGGTTTCTCCCTCGAGAACAAAAAAATCGAGCATGCTCTCTACTTGCAATTTCGTATAGAACAGGGGTTTTATATGACGACCCGCGTAGCGGAACGGCCACCATACAGAACGGACACACGCAGTGGGTCCCGGGTTTGATCGCCGGCCAGACAAAAAATTGAATGATGAGTTTAGATTTCTATTCTGGGTCCAGACCCACTATACACAAACACCCAGGTGTTTGTGTATTCTTCTTTGTGTGTTCATGGTATCCACGACACAGGAGAAAATCCTAGCGTGGGGCTATGAGTGTAGACAGCGTGTGTGTGCGTGTGTTTATGTTACTTCCGTTGCCTAACATAGTCGTCTCATAGGAACTATAGATGACAACTTCAATCTTCAACCGAAACGCAAGAACAGCTGTACGCTAGAAATAGATTTGGCGTTGATACCTCCTCGGTCGATCCATACTTATACTACCTGACAATTTTTTTTTTTTGCTTTGTTTCTTATTTATCTGTGGCGATTTTTTATTTTTTTTCCTCTGGTTGATTATAGCATCGATCTCGGTTTAGAGATTCTTTATTTCTCATAAGACATACATTGGTCACTTATAATGAGAAACAATACAATTTTTATCCGGTGTGTGTGTGTGTGCGTGTGTACTGTGTGGGTGTGTGGTGTGTATGTGTGTGTGGTGTGTGTGCGTGTGTTAGATCTAAATGAACAATTTAAATATTTCTAATATAATATGATATTGTGCTAGAGATAGATAGATTTATAGATACATCTGGATTTTTTATTTATTTAGGGACACGGGGAGAGCACACACGTTTTCTAGTGACTCATACCCCTTATATATTTTTATTACTTTATTGATATACTATACCTAAATGAATCAAAATACTGGGTATTCAAATGAAGTCAGTCATAATGTTCATAATATCACGGAAACTCCCAAGAATTGTGTTCACTTCCGTTTATCAAAAATATTCAAATGTGACAAATATTTTGCGAATTATATTAATTATGTTTACGCATTCCGGTAGCCGCTGGCGCCGTATAGACGACATCTTTCTACGTAAACCATTTATTGAGAACCGTATCACGGAAAATTCTGAGGAATGTGACAAATTTCCGTCTAAAATATGTTATTGATTCGTTGAAACGTGGATATTTGTATCGTTATTGTGATGCGTATACAAAATAAACATAAAAATTAATAGCCATCCCGAACGAAACTCGTTCACGAATTATCTGCGAATGGTTGTCATTAGATAATATGAGCCTATTTTCAATGACTAGTTTTCGCCTATTGGAAATTCGAGTACAATCATTAAATATTTTTTTAACAATCATTAAATATATTAAGAGGATTTTTCTTACTGATAACACTAAAACTATCAAACAAAAAATAATATCAATGGACAAGTTTAATGTACTGAACTGTTTTGTCTTTATCTATTTATATACAAGTAGTTCTCCCAGTAGGTTGAAATTCAACCAAACTCTATTTTTTTATTTGATATATAGAACTTTCTTCTAGTCCTTTTTTGTTAATAACTTTCAAGCTCGTTAGTATTGTTAATTGTATATCTTTATATGTTAATAAATTAATTTGATTCAATTAATTAATAATATCTAACTGATTAAAAAAAAACTCTAAAGACATATATCAAATTATTAAGAAATTTAGTACTTTTATTTTTCGAAAACCACTTAATTGATTGCATATGGTGCAAAGGATAAGACCACAATTCTATTGATACGTTTTGCACATATAATTCGTATAATATATATTTAGAATTCTATACTAATTAAAAACTACATACATATAGGTAATAGGTCATTTAATTTCATTTAATAAAGTCTAAAAATTTAAACACTTCTTGCGATCTAAACTAGATTAGATAATGATCTCGTTGATTAATTATTTAAATTAATTTATATTTGTTACTATATTTAGTTAATTACCGGAATATGTCGGTTTCTGGTATTTGTAGTCACTTAAGAATTTTCATGGTAATAAATAAATTTGCAAGAATTATGTAACTAAATGTATGTGAAAAAGAGCACTTTTCACACCAGCCCTAACAGTTGTAACAAATTATATTAATAACAGTTTATTATTATCGATAATGTCTATAAATGTGTATATACTCCATATAGTGTATTGAACGGTAAACTTTAGCCGTGGTAAAAGCTTTTTAAAGCGCTGATCTAGATGTCAAATTGTCGGTAGCCTAAAAACTATACTAAAGGAATTAAAAGCCGTTAAATTCCACTGTTCTCATCAGTGCTCTGAACAAAACCTTAATTTAATACAGTATCTTGTTCAAAGATCATCACGCCTCATAACGGTAACGTCAGCCAAAAGATACGATGTACTTCAATGAACAATAACGTTATACGGATATCAAACTGCAGGTTACAGATAACGGATCGTGGTTTCAAACTGGACTTCCGCTACATGTGTGTGCATTTATTTGACATTGACCAGATACTCGTATATGACCAAATATGCATATATGTATTTGATTATTACCCGACTGCGTCAGATGTAGGGTAATGTTTTTCGTACATATGTATGTTTGTTACCCGACAAACCGACTGTTTGTTTGTTATCACGACAATATTGATATCAAATTAATACTAGTAAATAGACCATGCTAAATACTTTTATATATTATAATACTTTTACCTGACTATTTTGATGAAATTTCATATAGGGGTTCTTTATTTTAATATTTTTTACAATGTTGCTCGTTTTTTAACTTTTACATATCGTAGTATAGTAAAAAAAAAACTCTATACTAATATAAAGCTGAAGAGTTTGTTTGTTTCGTTGAACGCGCTAATCTCAGGAACTATATATATAGGTTCGGATTGAAAATTTTTTTTTGTATTGAATAGTCCATTTATTGAGGAAGGCTATAGGCTATATTAAAACGCTCTATTTTTGTTTTCTTAATTTTGTCTTATGTAGTAGCGAGTGAAACCGCGGGACACTGCTTGTATTATATACTGAACATTCAAATATTAAATTATTGCATAACGATTATCTTAAAAGTAATGGAATGAATTACAACCTTTTACACAGCGGGTCCGTAAATCGCATTAGGCACATATGATAATTCAAAGTTTTTCAAAGTTAAGCGTATTTTAAGAATTTATTATGACTTCCCCCAACGGTATAAGCAATCTACATGTGAAATTCATTTATTCACACTTCTTCAATAGTTGACTATATTTACAAAATTATGATTCTAGGAGGACATGGCCAGAAATGAAATGAACCTCCTTAAAACTGGACCGGAATTATTTTTAAATTAAAATATAGATTAAAAGTTATAAAAGGTAGTAAAGTACGAAAGCAGATCCTATATGTTATTAAATACATTGGTGACTTTCTTCCACCTTTGGACAATACAATACTCAAAATAATGTAAATAACAAAACGTACTAGAAATGAAATGCAGGAATCATATACATGTATAAAATTTTTACGTTTCCTTTTGTCAAAAATATCTTCAATACACTGACAACATGTTAACAATTTTATTGAATTAAAGATGACTCGACCCGATTCGGTGAAATGCGTATAAAATATCCCAATCACCTTTTATGCCGGGTTCCCTAAAAAACGAAACAAACGCGCCTCAAGAAATCATTATAATGCCCCCACTTTCAACGGTAAAACTCGATACGTTAAGTATTTCCTTATATCAAAGGGTCAGTTGAAGAGTTCAATTTTTTAGATGAGTCGAATCGATAAAATGTACCTACAATGTAATCGATATGATTATTTGTACTTGAATTTTCATAATATGTTGCTTAAAAACAACAAGTTGAAGTAGAATACGAGCATGCAATCCATTTCGTAGTGAGTGGAGACTTCTGACCATGGATATATATAATCAATTTCATATAGAACAGGAGTTCTATACGAAGGTGGTAGAACTCTTTGTGGTTCGATTCTGGAAGCACCACTGTCACCTATTTCTGCCTAATAACAGCAGTGTTACGCGCTGCTGTGTTCTGATCTGAAGGGTGTGGTAAGAGAGACATACTTTTCCGAGGCATTCCATCTTAGTCCTCAGGGGTAGCAACACATCTGTGGCTAACCTTGGGTGAGACTT
>MOOZ01000204.1:38268-55655 GCA_002930495.1 Cecropterus lyciades | reverse complement strand
CAAACAAACAAACAAACAAACTCTTCAGCTTTATAATATTAGTATAGATTAATATTCTAATTTCTCATATAATTTCTCATTATGTATCAATTCTTCTGAGAAATAAACAAATCTATACCCTCAATCAAACAAATTCTTCAGCTTTACAATATTATTAATAGAGATAGATTATTCAAACATCATTTTTAAAGTATTACTCTTACCAAACATATTAAGATAATGTTCTCATAACAAAAAGTTAATGATGACATGTAGAGCGCGTAATCTTTTTTAACTTTTTAACCGGCTTTATTATGTTGTTTATTATAGATTGATGATTGAATTCACCTAAGATTAGCCACAGATGCGTTGCTACCCCTGAGGACTAAGATGGAATGCCTCGGAAAAGTATGTCTGCCTTACCACACCCTTCAGACCAGAACACAACTGCGCATAACACTGCTGTTATTAGGCAGAAATAGGTGAGACGGTGGTGCTTCCGGAGTTGAACCACAAAGAGTTCTACCACCTTCAAATTATAATTTTATTGTCATAGCATCGCATCTGCATGACGTAATACAAGTAATTGTTTTTTCCCTTTACAATTATTTGTTTTTAAGTTGTTCGGTATTTTGTTTTTATAACAATTTATTTTTTTATTTTCTTTTACTTACTGTTCTTTTTATCCCACTGCGTCAGAAGGAGGGTAATGTTTTTCGAGCGTATGTATGTTTGTTTGTATGAATGTCCATTTCTTTGGCACGCGCTACATGCCAAACGGCTTGACGAATAACGTATTACATATCATTAGAACCGTCACAGTTTGCAGAGTTATTTTCCCGACGCCATTTTTTTAACCATATAGCCTATATCAGGCTATATGGTTTAAAAAATGGCGTCGGGAAATAGAGGGAAAAGGGGAGGGACGATTTTTTTTAATCACGACAATATGGGTATCAAATGAAAGCTAGTAAATAGACCAATATAAATATATGTATAATACTTTTACTTGACTATTTTGTCAAAAACTCATATAAGGGTTAAATTAAATATATATCATTATGAACAAAAATTTCGTTTTAAGCAGTCGGTTTTTTTTTATATTTTAACGATGTTACTAGTTTTATATTCACTTTTCTTATATATATCCTTTCTTTATCCTCGAGGAAAGAACGTTCTTAAACGTCATGTAACATGTTCATTATATTCATTCCCTTTTTCATTACTTCGAATCTGTTCATTCTAGTTATTTTTCAAGTCTTTCTGACATCTTCAACCTGTACTTTAAAAGTTAGTTTTGGAGGTAAGGTTTGTATATCTTACGGAGGCGCAATGATTAGAGAGGAATGCAAATAGATGCGCACGGGCAAAGTGCCAGTTAGTGCAACTATACTCCAAGAGCCCGCAATTTTATACAATACAATACATATTTATTGTACACCAAACACAAACATTTAACAAAAATAAAAGATATAGAATGTAAGGTACAACAGTCGGTATTTTCGTTAAAAAAGCGATCTCCAGACAAACTTAAGAGTGTCTGAAGGAAAATCCCGAGAAGAGAGGGAAGGTTGTAAGAAATAATAAAATGACGACTTAGTAATAGTATACGTATCAGCAGCCAATGTAGACGTAAAAATAGATAAAGGATAGAAGTTACAGAAGAAACACAGAAAGGAGAGAAATACAATAGAATACATGGAAATCCCTTCTGTTGCTTTTTAAAAGAATTCAAAAACTGTGTATGACGGATAACTATCGGTAAGGAATTCCATTAGCGCATCGCCACTGAAGTGAAGGATCTACCGTAGAAGGATGAAGAACAAGGAGTTAAGAGGGAAAGATTTTCATTTGAGTGAAATAAACGTGTGCCGTGAGAGAGATGCAAGTATTTGAATCTTTCCATCAAGTAGTTTGGACTGTTTGAACTAAACAAGATACAGTGTAAAGCAGAAAGAATATGAGTAAGTCGAAGTATGAGTACGAAGACGAATCGGACTTTAAAAATGGCCACTTGAGTTTCATACGATGCTCAGTAATCTTTAAAAAAATCTAAAACGGAATTAATAGGGTCATTTTTAGGTGGTCAACACTCATGACAGCTGAACCCGAATAGCTGAAGTGGTAGTCGGCTGGTCGCATTTATTATAAAACCGATTTGTTGTAAAACCGATTTGACAGGTGATAGAACATAAAAAATTCTCCGTGGTGAGTTACTACATGCGCTTTCAACTACTAGGAACTAACGTAGCGGGCTCTCAGCCTATCCGCGGTCAATGGCAAGGTGATCATATAAAAGACCCACGTTCATGGGTGCCCACTGCAGTTGCCGTCATCCTCACGGAAGCACGTATGTACACATTTTTTGTATTTATATATTTTTCGATTTTTTATTAATCAACAGTATCATTATGATATGAATGAAAATTTCATTTAATTTATTTATATTATTTCGTAGATTTTAATCAAATAACAAAATTATGATTATATTAATGAAAATTTAATTGGACAATTTATAAAATTTGTAATACATTTATAATACATTTATAAATTAAATTTATTTCAAAAATTTAATTTAATCTGAAAATAATAAGATAGTTTTGATAGCTTTATTTTTATTTTAACGAAAATTAAATTGGAATGTTTATAAAATTTATAATACACTTTGAAATTTATTTCAAAATTTAATTTAATTTTAAAATAGTACGATAGTTTTGATAGCTTTATTATATTGAAATATCAGATAAGTGTGTAAATCTTACTTAATATTAGAAATGTGAAAGTTTGCGTGTGTTTATTACACTTTCACGCAAAAAATACTGATTGGATTTCGCTGACCTAACCTAAAGTAGCAAACAGATAGTTTGTGACCTGGATTAACACAGGATACTTTTTACCCTGCTACATGACCCAAGCGGGCGGCGCCAAGGGAAAAAGCTAGTTAAACTAAAATTAAATTTAATGAGAATAAATATTAGAACGTACAAGTTTAGAATTAATAAATAAATCATTTAATGTACCTCTCTATTTTGAAAAGTTATATTTTTCAAAAAATTTTGAGACTTAACTTTTCATAGATAACACAAAGTATTTCCTTCTACATATAAGTTTATATTTTTTAATATCCATTTCATTTTTAAATAAAAAAAAATCATATTTTGTTATTTCGAAATAAATAACTACTTCACATAGATTAAAATAAAGACTAAACGTTAAATCAAGATACGGATTATAAATATACTAGCTTATTCCGGCGGCTCCGCTTGTTTCGGTCACGTTTACCTCGGTAATGAGTCCCAAGTGTTAATCCAGGCCATAAATTATCTCTGTGCCAAATTTCAGCGAAATCCGATCAGAATTATTGGCGTGAAAGAGTAACAAACACTTCAAAAACTATTGCATTTAATATTAGTAAGATATTCAATCCATTTTTCATTCTGTTTTGGTTAAACGCGATTTCCAACAACAGACAAACAGACACAAAATTCTAAATTGATAGAAATGTCTGTTATTAATTATTCTCAGTTTTTTAATCTATGCTTTTTTGCAAATATATGACGAACATTTCAGGAACATTAATTTTATTATGTCATCAATGAATGAATAACGGAACAATACAATACATAAACTTCAAAGAAACACTTGAAAGTAAAAGAAAAAAGTTTAAGAATCACGTGAAAACTTGAGAGTTGAAAAGCAATGCGTACCTCGTTGGAGCGTATATTTAAAAAAAATATATATTTAAAATCACGTAATACCGGATTCGCAAAAAGCGGTGTATATAAACATGACATTTAGAGAATTAAGTGTGTCTAATATAAGTACCCGACTCACGATGTGTGGTTTATAATTTATTTTTGCCGATAATTAGACCCACTGAGCATCATTACTTTCCATGTTTATTAAGAGAAATCAAGAAAAAACACCCAAAGAACTTTAACAGAGAAGATGGTTTTAAATTAGCGCAAACGTGTAATCCAGTGGTTAGTTTATGTAAATCACAAATAATGCAAAATTCGGTGCGTAAAGATACAGTTAGTGTTGTGTGTCGTGATATGGAACCTAAAAAAGAAAAACGAACTAGACGTAGGGTAGATAGGTTAATCTAACACTAGTGCTTGTCAACGGTTTCTCCCGCCACCGCAGTTTCGCCGTGTCCACGATCCATGTAACTGGGTCGAAATATAGGCAAAAAGAAATCAAAAACCACATATCGTGAGTACCCGTAACATATTAAGATGTATCAATTCCGCGATAATATTAGTCTGAGGTGTGTCTGTTTGTTACTCAATCATGGAAGGACCACTGGTTCGATTTACATGAAATTTTGCATAGATGTAGCTGGCTAGCTACCTGATAGTGTCCGACTGAAGCTTCAGCTTCGGCTTTGCCTTGAGCCACCTTCGACCAAAAAAACCACCTTCGGCAAAACCGTCGGCTTCGGCCAAAATGTCCCAGGTTACCATTTACCATACTTTTCCGAGGCATTCCATCTTAGTCCTCAGGGGTAGCAACGCATCTGTAGCTAACCTTAGATGAGACTTCGATCTTTCTTCGATCGATTACAGATGTCCATGGGCGGCAGTAGCCACTTACCATCCGGTGGACTGCACGCTCGTTTGCTACTTTAGTTTAATAAAAAATCGTTGATTAATTCCTTAACTTCATCGTATTAATCTAACCTTATTTTTTTACTGTACCTCACCTTTTCATATTTATCGTTTACTTTAACTCCGTAACGTGATCTGTAAAAAAACCGCTGTTTAGGGTAAGGCTGCCTTTTGTATTGTTATTTGTATGTTTCTTTTTATTTATACCCAGCTGAAGTAACCGTGCTTCGCAACGTGACAAAAAGTTAGATTTTACTCGTTACCCGTTGGACGTACATGAAAAGTGTGTAATTAAATGTTACCCTAGTATATGCCATCAAAAGTATGCTATTTTTAGCGTTCTCTCTTTATTTAACAGGAAATATGAAAGTCTGAAACCAAAGGCTGTAGTGACGTCACTAACCATCGCCATCTTTAAATAGCGAAAAATATCGAAATCAAAAGTAGCCTAAAGATTGACCAGTTAAATAAGCTACATCCATGCAAAATTTCATGGAAGACAGACCAGTGGTTCTTGCGTGATCAAGTAACACATGGACACACACTATCTCATTTTTATACATTCGTATAAATATAGGTTTCTGGGTGCAATAAAGTGTTTTATTACAGTGATAGAAATCAATCGCAAATTGCAAATGGCCTATCATTTCCGATATTGTTTTTTATACTAGTATCACATCGATAATCGCTTAGTGTTTTGTGGATAGTTCAACGCTAATTACATATGTAAGTAGAGTGGCTATGAGGTGCTGAAAATGAGGACAGGTGCCGAAAAATATAAACCAGATAGAGGGGGGACTGTCCTGAATAATTTCAATAATTATTTATTACTAGTACTTTTTAGGGTTCCGTATTCAGACGGTAATTCGGAGGCCTAATTGCTAAGACTCCGCTGGTCGTCTATCGGTCTGTCCATATGACCGTCACCAGGCTGTATCTTATGAACAGTGATTGCTAGACCGTTGAAATTTTCACAGATGGTGTATTTCTGTTGCCGCTATAACAACAAATACTAAAAACATAACAAAATAAATATTTAAGCGTGGCTGTCATACAACAAACATGTTATTTCCGTTTTATAGAAAATGGTATGGACCCCTACATTCGCGAGTCCGACTCGCACTTGGCCGCGTTCTTTTAAACGCTATGAAGTCAGTTCAATCACATGTCTTGACAAAACTGATTGACAAGACTGAAAATGTCATTATGAGTTCAAAGGACTTTAAAAGGTGATGTCACTGATAGAACTAAAATCAACTTCGAATATATAATTCTAGTCTAGAAAATATATTCTAGATTCATTTCTAGATAACGCGGTTATAAACTGAACAGGCTTTCATTCCTTAAGACATATGTTATAGTAATATATAATACTAGCTTTGACTCGTGGCTCCGCCCGCTTCAGTCACGTTCACCACGATAATGAGTATCCCATGTGTTAATTCAGCTCATAAACTATCTGTTTGCCAAATTTCAGCGAAACCCGACCAGTAGTTCTTGCGTGAAAGAGTTACAAACATACATACATCCTTACAAACTTTCGCATTTATCTGTATATATAATTTTAGTAAGATACTAAGATTTTTTTATATTATGGAAGTCGTAAACGAGCATGCAGTCCACCTGATGGTAAGTAGCTACTGCCACACGTAGATATCTCTAGGCAGCTTCATATAGACGAGGAGTTCTATCTGAAGTCAACACAGATCGCGTCACATGAAAGTTGATGGCTCTCTTCCATGTGAGCCGGCCACACTTCTACACTGAAACACAAGCACTGCTTCATAGTATATTACTTCCTCGATCAAACCATACTAGTTCTACTTTAACATACCTGACAGCCTAAGGGTTAAAAAATCAAAATAAAAATTATACCGGATTATGTCTTCTGAAGCCTTCTCATTCTGAGGAGGAAACCGTGCAGTGCGTAGGACTAAACTGTCAACATTATTAAAAATAATAAAACAAATTAACTCGACTTGTCATATGTCACAATCCGTCAAGCCACTACGGCTTGACGGCGTGCCACAGAAATAGGCATACACACATACAAACATATACATAAATTAAAAAAACATGACGCAGTCGTGTAAATGACGTTGATGGCTAAGGAAAGTCTCATTCAGAATATATAGTTTGGTCACACTATTATAGCGAATAATCGTGACGAATTAATCGTTTTGTGTTTTAGTTGGAATGATTAATTGATCAATCATATAACTGGCTTTCGACCACAGTTTTATAGTAATTACCGTTACCAAAATTGGATTTACCGCTGTAATATATCCTGTATGTAAAGGTGAGTCGTCGCTGTGTACGCTAATCGCTAATAATAATCAATAGCTAGTTTCAATGGACCCCTGTAGTTACATTTCTATTCTCGAAACGAGTAAAATGTGAAGATCATATCTAACTATGGAAATTTCCGTTACGACTGAGTTCAATGAATTAATAGTTTTGGAATTTGAAAAGTGATTGGTTAATGAATAAATTAATAGACAATATCTATATAAAGTTGACGACCAAAAAATACCATCAAATGTTAATAATTTTGACACTGGTGTCTCTGTGATTTGACAGCCAAAATAAAAAAATAGCTTAATCTTAATATCTATCTGCGTACATTGATAGGTGAGGCCACCTTTTTTGCTTTTTAGGGTTCCGTAGCCAAATGGTTAAATCGGAACCCTTATAGATTCAAATTTTGATTTTAACAATAGGTATATCAGGCTCCTTTTATCACTATTTTGGGGGGCACGCTTATTTTTGAATCTATGTCCATAATTTCTGTACCCCTCCCTACCCCTTGCCAAAAGGTTTTGAGAAAAAAATGAAGATTTTTTTTTAATGTTTACAAACATAATATGTAATAGAAATTAATTTCGTAAAAGGCGACGCGGTAACAGTGTTCAGGAAAGATAGACTACATTATGTAAATTGATAATTTTGATCGATTACAAAAACGAAAGTTGTTCTAAGGTTACCAAAAATTTCTTTTTTTTTTTTTTTCATTTTTGTTAACTCTTTTTTATTTTTCGATATTTTCGTAATTGCCTTTGGGTAGACTGCTAGCCCCCAAATGCCCAATGTGTCCCGTTAAAAACCTAACCTAACCTAACCTAACCTAACCTAACCTAACCTAACCTAACCTAGCCCCCAAATGCCCAATGTGTCCCGTTAAAAAGCTCCGAATATTACCTACCTACTACTACTGCCCCGCGATTTCATTTGCATATAAAATAAAAAAATAAAAGTTGGTTTTTAAAAATGTTTAATTCTTTGAATAAAATTCAATTCACTTTTACTTCGATGCGATTTCATATGCGATATCTATACTATTGGATATAAATACTAAGATGATAATAAGCATCCTGCAAAATATGTTTTTACTAATATATGCTATACTGATTATTCTCGATGCTCCGCCCGAATTGGTCAAGTTTACCACGGTTATGAGAATCCTTTGTGTCAATCCAGGTCATAAACTATCTGTGTGACAAATTTCAGCGAAATCCGACCATTACTTCTTGCGCGAGAGGAACAAACAGACATACATCCATACGAAGTTTCGCATTTATATTAGTTAGATAAAATCTATACTAATATTATAAAGCTGAAGAGTTTGTTTGTTTGTTTGAACGCGCTAATCTCAGGAACTACTGGTCCGAATTGAAAAAATCTTTCGGTGTTAGATAGCCCATTTATCGAGGAAGGCTATAGGCTATATCATCACGCTAAGACCAACAGCAGCGGAGTACCAATGACGAATGTTTCAAAATCGGGGTTTTTTTTCTAATGAGAGCTTCCGCTGCATGCGCTGCGTAATCGGTTAAAGTTTCGTAAAAATGATGTATGACAGAATTGATCCCCTATAAAAGTTCTAAAAAAAGTCAGCGACAGCATATGTCTATCTTTTGAGGTAAACTCACTGTACCCTTTTATATGCTAACCACATTTGTTCCAAAATTATTTGCGAAGTTGTTTTTATAAATATAATATTTATTCTTATCCAAATATATACATAAATTAGTTTTTTTTTGTAGTAACTAATACGCGGGTGAAACCGTGGGGCGCAGCTAGTTTCATTATAAGTTTGTTACTTTAAATTCAGATACGGTGAAATTTCCCAACAAATATTTTATCGATTGGCTGCTTAGAACCGGAATGGAGGCCCTTAACCGGCCCTCAAAAGCTAAGACAGTTAACTAACGGTACTGGACCTTAATTGTATACATGTGTTGCGCAATTTACCCATGCTAGGGCTGCCTAGGGATTTGTACACAAAAATTATTAATAAATTTGTAATATAAATAAAATGAAGTTGTTTTTCGAGTTTTGTTTTGAAAAAGTAATAAGGAAGAAGAGAAGAAGAAAACAGTTTTAAAGAAAGAAAGAAAGAAAGAAATTATTTTTATTCACGGTTTTACAACACATTACACTAATAGTTAAGGAAAAAAAAATTTTTTTTGAGTAACAATTACGTAAAAAATAATAAAAAAAAGAAAACACAAATAAGCAATAATAATAAAACAAGTAAGCTAATAAAACAAAACAAGCTTACTAAAATAAATATAAGTTAAAAATAATAAAAATAAAAACATAATTATAAAGACATATTGTGCGTGTAACCGTGCTGCAGTATACCGCGAAAAGGCGGGCACTCAGCTTATGCAGAGGTCTGTGGATCTCGGCGCTGATTTTCAGTGACGCCCACTGAAAGAACTTAAAGAACTGTGTTCTTTATTTTTGCTTTTTTTATTATAATTTAAATTGAAGAAGTTTATAAGTAATGCTGATTCGAAACTACACTTCGTTTTAAAAACACCAAAATAACGTCTTCTTCTATAGTTGAAACCTAGAATAAACGAGGTGGTCTGTTTTAACTACGGATGCACTACCGCCACGCCAATTTCTGCCTAATAACAGCAGTGTTCTACGCTGCTGTATTTTTATATGAAGGGTGTAAGGGACATACTTAACCGAGGCTTTCCAACTTAGTCCTCAGGAGTAGCAACGCATCTGTGGCTATCCTCAGGTAAAACTAATCTTATCTAGAGTTCATTACAGATGTCCATGGGCGGCAGGAGGCACTTACGGGTGGACTGCATGTTCGTTTGCTACTTCAATATTGTTTAAAAAAACTACAATTCGTTTAAAACATACTAAAGTGATGTCTTGTCGACTCAGGATTTTCAACTATAAATAGTTGAAAACCCTGAGTTCCGAACGCATCTTAATAACAAATACTTCGAAATTGAATTCTGTGTTAAAACATTTAGATTGGACGTGAGAATTGAGGAAAGTGTGTTTATAAATATTATTGAACACGATACGAGTTGTAATGTAAGCATTGAATTGGGCATTGTTTGAAAAACCGTTACGTTGTGACGGAACTTACCGTTATTAGCAGTTACTTTCTATTCGATAACAGATGGCGTTGTTTAGGATAGTTCGCAACTTGAATAACTTTTTAGGATTATTCGTGTTTTAAAAAATATTTGTACTATGTTAAAAATACACACGTTTACGTACATATCATTATGTACGTATGTATTTTTTAACATAATTTTGCCGTTTTTTTCAATCAGAACTTAGAGTTGGGCTGTCTTAATTATTTTTATTTGTTTCAGAAACGCTATAAAAGATGGCGCTGAGTTACGTAAGACGATTCTTCTTATTATTATTAGCAGTTCACTATGGAACTGCGACTACCTTGCTTAGATGTAAGTATTTTATGTATTTAACGCTAAATGTAATTTACATGGATACATTCAACATTTAATTAATTTCGTTTTGTATTTTTTAGCAAAAAGGCAAAACGGTCCTACCAATATTTTTTCTATAGGAAATGGTGAACAATGTACAGGCTCCGATAGATCAACCGGCGGTGTTTGTCTGTCTAGAAATCAGTGTAACACACAAGGAGGCAAAGCTATTGGTTTTTGTGGAGTATTTGCCACGTGCTGTTCTTGTAAGTAATTTAATTTCATATAAAATCTCTACAGCTTGCAATATTCAATTCATTGATGGATTACTAGATGTCGCTCTCTTTATTTTTAGTAAATGCTTGTGACATCAGGACAAATACGAAAGTGGCAGTTTTTATCAATCCCCCGCTCAGCAAAGAATCTTCAGGTCTTGAATGTTCGTACAGTGTGGAAATAAACAATAATAACGTATGCCAAATAAGAATCGACTTCGAAACGTTCAATTTGGCACCACCAACTACTGTAAGTTTCTGCTACTCGATACTAGATGTCGGTTTGTCAGAAAATGGAAATATTTTATTTATTAATATAATTTTATTTTTATACTCTCAGGTCGAACCAGTAGAAAATGTAACACAAAGGCCAGGTTATATGTGTAGAAATGACATTTTCCAAGTTGTCAATTTGCAAGGAAATTCTGAAGTTCTACCTCCACTTTGCGGAGATAATAGTGGGCAACATAGTAAGTTTTTTCACATAAATTTATTACGTATCATACTACAATATTTAAACTCATTCTTATTGTAAAATATAGGGCACTATCGTAAAAGTATATTGAGATTTGTTATATACTTCTCGAGGTCATGTTAAATGTTAATTTAGTAAAAATAAATTTCCCATAAAGAATTCGTTACAGTAGACTGGATAAATTCCAACAAATTGAAGCTATATACGCAACTTCTAAAATACCTGATCGAGACCGACCGTTATTTTTTTTTGTCGCATTTTTATGTTCATATAGGTTGAGCAGTAACCCAGATATTTATATTTACTAAATACGTTAAATGTATTTTTAGTTTACACAAAAGTGAACGCTTCCACCAACAACCGCGTGTTGAACATGCGTTTCAACATTGCTGACAGAATCTCGCAGCCCAATCTCCCTCAGGCCACCTGGAAGATAAAAATCACGCAACTAGAATGTTTCAACACGCTGGGGTGGGTATTTCATAAACTTGTGATTTAATTAAAGCTAACAACAACAGTAGTGTTAACATAAAATTGGCCATATCTTGAACAATCTATAAAATAAATAATTAACAATTATAGTAATGACGTTAATTGTAGTTTTTATATGTCTTATGTACAACCTTATATGTTTGTAAAACAAATAAGATACATTCTTAAAAGCAATAGTAAAAAATAAGGGCATTTGGATTTTTATAGTAAAGTAAATTGGTAAAGTAAATTATTCATAAATTCGTTAATAATAACGTAACAAAAATATGTGAATCATTATCCTCACTTATAAATATGCATGATCGACAAAAACAAGCATATAAATAGCTTATTATATTATTCTTACACTTTTACTTTTTTTGTATTATTACAAATATAAAAATGTTAAGGTTCTATGACTTATAACCCGATTTCCTCGATAGATGGCACTATTTGAAATTTTAGTTCTGCTACTACATACTAGATGACGCTGAAAAATGTTATTGCAGTTGTCTATTTATTTAAATGAACGTTAATTTAATACTTCGTTGCAGAAAATACCGTGACGGACTATTTGAAGCTATAACATCTTCTTTGCCTTCTACTCCACTAACATCCACAGCTGACAGAGACGAGTATCTCATTGGTAAGTAAAATCATTAATCGACGTTTATTTCTACTTAATGACAGCAGTGTTATGCGCTGTTGTGTATATACACGATTTTTCATACTCCTAACAACGGTTGGGAGTTTTCTGAGAAGATTTGTAAAGTGGGTTAAAAAACAAACAAGTATTTCAACCTACTGTAAAATCCTCTGTTGTGATAAAAAAAAATACTTACTGCTATAATTACTTTCAATTTACTTTTGTCTACTAGCAAATTTTATTTCATCTCAATAGAAAGTATGACTATATTTTTAGCGATAAACGATAAGATTTAAATAACAAAAACATCATTTTGTAGCACCTCCCGGCTGTCTGCAGTACTATCCGGATAGAACTGGATTCTTCGAATCTTTCAACTACAATCGAGGAGCTGGGCCGTACATAGCTAACTTGGCTTATGCTACCTGCTTTAAGAGGACTCCAGATGTTTGCGGCGTTAAGTAAGTATTATGACCAAAAAAGATCCTATTTTTTGCGAACTAAAAAATATATTAATAGTTTGATATTATAAGCTTGCATGTAGTACAGCTATTTCTTACTAGATGGCGTTGACAATATATAAACTGCGGATTTATCTAACATAAAATAAATTTAACTTTAAGTTATGGTTAATGAATTTGTTAATTTACACAAAGTAGATGACAATTATTATATACATATATGTCTTGCTAGCTCATGAATAGGTGATTTAAATTTTATCCACAGATTAACTGCGGCAAACTTCGACATGGCGTTCCGAGAAGAAAACAACATGCATCTCGACACAGACTGTCAGATCAATCCAGTCACACAGGGGTCGCCACAGTCTGAAGACTACCTCTTCATCCCCGAAGCTGAGACCGCTGATGGCCTCCGCGGCTCCAAGTTTTGTGGGAGCAGCGCCACTAACCAGATTATTGCTTGTGAGTCCACGTTTATTCTACTAGCTGAAGTATTCGTGATTCGTTACGGATCATAAAAATAGTCGCTATCCTGAAATAGTCCAAACATCGAAATCAAAAGTAGCCTATGAATTGACCAGATACATAAGCTACATCCATGCAAAATTTCATGAAAATCGGACCAGTGGCGCTTGTGTGATTGAGTAACAAACAGACACACACCATCTCATTTTTATTATTAGTATACAATATGAAAAAAAAAATAAAAAATATTTTATTCATCTACAATTTGGGTATAAACAAACAGTGGTTGAGGCCCATCTTTGAGCGTTTATTTGCTCGTGTTGGGAGAAAAGAGAATATAGATGACAAGTTTACTTTCTAATGCGGTAGAGTCCTTCGTGGTTCGATTTCTAAAGCACCACTTCTACATCTAGGAATGCATTGGCGACTCTGGTGTTGCAAATATCTATAGACGACGGTGACTACTTTCCGTCAGTTAACCCATCTAATTGATTGTTAGGTTTAAGTTTAAAAAACATCTGATTCTGTCTTTATAGGCCGAGTTAAACGCTGCTGTTCTAGGTAAAAGGCTGTGGTAATGTGTTTTGGGTAAAGGCACTTTAACGCGAGTTTTTTTTCTCTAGGTTAATAAGTTATTTTTGTGCTTGTTGTGTGTATTTTTGTGCATCACTTAAAATCAAATCTAGTCTTGACTAAGTAAATATAGTGCGAAATTAACTTGAAAAATAAATTACTGAAACCAATTCAAAATAATTATTAAGTGTCTTAACATATAAATAAACACGCTAAACACGCTTTCTACACTCATAGCCCCATAGTAGGATTTTCTCCTGTGTCGTGGGTGCCATGGACACACAAAGACTAATACACAAACACCCAGACCCAGAACAAAAACATAACCCTGGATTCGCTTCTTTTGGTACAAACCGTCGATTTATCTATTTTAAATATAATTAAAGTAAACAATTTTTTTACAGCGACTCCCCCAGGTCCTCTCTACGTGCACTTCCATAGCGACAATCTGGTAACGGAAGGCGTAACTGAAGCTGGTTATCGGTTTAACTACAATGTACTTAACAACTGCTATCCTAAATAAGACGAACATTGTGTAACATCCAAATAAAATTGAACTGATAAAGTCTTTGTCGATTGCTGCTTTAAATAAGTAAAGGCTTTTACAGACTACTTATTTTATTTTTATGCCAGTTTTTTACATAATTATGCAATAATTAACTAACCATAATTGATTGGTTGAACTGAAATAATCAGAATTGAAGAAAACTATAAAAAAATGAATGATGATTCAATTAAATAGCTTTATAGTATAATTTATATTGAAAATACATGCCATTATTATTTTATTAATTTAAGTATGTTTAGATTATTTATTATAAAAATATCTTTGAAATTTCTTGTCAATAATGCATTTATAGAATAAAAATTAATAAGTGTTAATGATTGTGTAGGAACTAATAATAGCCAGTCGTAGCATAATACTCAAACTTTAATTTTGTAACTATTCGTATTTTAATATATAATTATTTATGTTACAATACAAAATAAACATTTTAAAAAATAATAATAGTGTAATTATTTATCAACCTTAGTAACTCTTTTCTTTTTATACCTTTTAGTTCTTCTGATAACAATTTTGATTGTACTTGTACAAAATTACTCTTTAATTTTTAAATGGCCGAAGATACTTTTATCATTTCAAACACACTTAAAATTAGGTTTAAAAAATTAAAAAAAAAATGGAGAAAAAAATTAAATTGGCGCGCTTTTTAAGTAAAAAATTATAGCGTAATGTCAGGATTAATTAAATAATCGTGTCTATTAAAGAAGTAATGGGCTCCGATACAGTATGTATTTGTATACTTTTTAACAATTAAGTATTATAACTAAGTACTACCTACGTAACATTTTGTTTTCCTGAAGGAAGGTCTTTTTATTTCTGATTTATATTATTGTTAAGAAGTGGCAGGAAATAAAAATAAAGCATTGATGAGGTTGATCAGTCGATCTTTGTTTTAATATTTTTAACAATATTACATATTTTACTTTCTCTTCCATTTTGGGGGACGGAGTTTAAAAATGTTTTTGACCTGTATTTACAACTGAACGTCGGACAAACAATGCATATTTTTAACCGACTTCCCAAAGGAAACAGGTTATAAAACAACTAAGCGTCGTTTTTTATTTATCTTCAATCCGGTAACATTAAAATTAGGTACCCCTATATAAGTCTATATGAATAAAAATCAATGTTTGTATAAGTATATATATATATACGTAGGTGGTAGAACTCTTTGTGGTTCGACTCCGGAAGCATCACCGCCACACCTATTACTGCCTAATAACAGCTGTGTTATGCTGTTGTGTTCTGGCCTGAAGGGTGTGGTAAGGGAGACATACTTTTCCGAGGCATTCCATCTTAGTCCTGGGGGTGGCAACGCATCTGTGGCCTTAGGCGAGACTTTGATCTTACCTGAGGTTGATTATAGATGTCCATGGACGGCAGTAGCCACTTACCATCAGCTACTTCCATACTATACTAAAAAAAAAGTATTTGTCCTCTATAAGTTCCGAAGCCAGATTGTGCGTTCTGAGGATGCCCGCGAGGATTACTGGGCCAAAAAAATGAATATTCGGATATGTTATTTCGCACTCACCAAACTTGAGTTCTTATACAAGCTACGAAGTAAAATCGTTAGCGCAATTGAAAATAGGGTACAGCGCCATCTAGTACCGACGACTGCTTTCGTAATGCAATTTTTCAGGCGAGTTTTTAATTAGCGATTCTAAAGAATTTTTACTTCAAAAGATGTGTTTTATTTTTATTTCTTTATACTTTGTGACATTGCAACACATCGAGTACAGCTAGTTTTAAAATAAAAGAAATATATTCCTTATTAATCTTTTATTATTAAAACATTACACAAAAATACATTTTGTAAACAATACAATATTTATAAAAAATACATTTTAAGTACATTTAAAATACGATTTACATTATAAATGCAATAAGTAACAAATAAATGACTATAATATGAATTTATTGTAAAAAAAAAACGTGCGTTTTCGTAACGTCATTATTGCTATATTGCAAATAAATCAAAAAACCAAATTCATTTTTTTTCGATAATATTAACTTATTTTTAAATATACATTACATAAATCACAAAAGCATAATTTATTTTTATTCTATGCATTAATATAATAATTGCTTGCAACGAATGTTCGGCAAACAATCGGTATTTTATTTGGCCAGTCTTGTGGTATTCGTCGTAACACCGAATATCTAGGTACTATTTGGCCGAATACTGAATAACAGATGTATATGAGTACACAATATTTTAAGATTGGACATGCGTGTCAAGATCTTTCGTCCTAAAAGGGGTGTTTTTGAAATAATGTCATTCCTCCGTATCCCCATCTTTTAATAGAAAACACCTTACAAATGATGAATCTAAAAAAACACATTTGATTCCAGCGTACGTTACTGTTGCGTATGATAAAACATAAAAATTTAAAAAATAATTATCTCCGAGAATATTTCTTTTATCTCAGGAACAAATTAGTTAATGCAAATTAATAAATATTACACATTTTTCAAGATTACCTTAAAATTTTCAGAAACAAATTCACAAACAAATTATTTTTTCGCATTTTTGTCGAAATTTTAAAAATATTTCGACATATTCCTGAAACAAAACGAAGTCAGTCTGTATACTATAAGTACTTACGTTATATATTTTACCTAAACTCCGATTAAATGCACTCTTATATGTAAAATATATGTACAAAATTTATATTTTTATTTATACTATCATATAATATATTTTTCATTTCGTTTCATTTTATATAAACAATCTTTAGAATATAAATATTTAATAATTGAAGGCAACCCTTAAAAAGGACACTGATGGAATATCAATAGTAATCTATCTAAGATTTGTTCTGTACAAAGAACTATCTTTCATTTCATTTCACAAATAAAATGATTTTTTAGTACACATGTTAATACCGATATTTTTTTCATTTCTGTATATACATTTGGTAAATATATGTATTTTTTAATTATTATAGTTTATTCTAAATAGTGTTATATAAGAAATTGTAAATAAAGAAATTTAAAAAAAATGTAATTAAAACACATACATCGATTATTAAAGTTATGTTCTTTAGAAAATTGATTAACAACCGTATTTCTATAGTACACATTCCTTACTTATTCAAACTTGTAAACTTTTTAAACTTTCCTATCAACATGTCCTATAAAAAGTACATTTATTACGAT
>MOOZ01000202.1:301739-313256 GCA_002930495.1 Cecropterus lyciades | reverse complement strand
GACTGAGCTATTACAACGACCACGCGTGCGCTTGAGACGACATAAAGCTTCCTTCTTTCACACACATATACTACACTTACTAATGGTAAGTGGCCACTGAAGCCTATGGACATCTGTAATCAATCACGACTAAGATAATAGTCTCATCTGAGGTTAGCCATAGATGCGTTGCTACTTCTGATGAATAATTTACAACGCCGAGGATAAGTATATCGCTCTTACCACACCCTTCAGACCAGAACAAAGCAGCGCATAACACTGCTGCAACTAGCCAGAAATAGATGTGGTTGTGGATCTGCTGGAGTAGAACCAAAAAGCTCTACCACCTTAGAGCACCTTCACCAACTGATGATAAGTGACCACTACCACGCAGGACATTGTTAATCGAATAGGTAGAATAAGTCCTATCTGAGGTTACCTACAGGCTTCCCTATTCCTGGACTTAAGTTGGAACGCCTCGGATGAAATGTTTTTCTTACTACACCCTTCACTTCAGATCACAGCTTAAAACGTGGTTGTTATAAAGTAGAAAAAGGTGTGACAGTAGTGCCTTAGAAGTCGAAAATTGTATTTTCTTTTAAATTGCCCCTTTATCGTTTAATTGCAACTAAGCCATGAGCCAAACATTAATTGCAACATGAGCGACATTATTGTCCCACTGCTGGGTACGGGTCTTCTATCAGAATGAAAGAATTTCAGGCCATAGTCCACCGCGCTAGCTAAGTGCGGATTGGTAAATTTCGGCCACCCTTGAGAACTCTTTTTTTTACAGAACTCTCAGGTGTGCAGGTTTCCTCACGATGTTTTCCTTTGCCGTTAAGCAGTGATAATTAAATTCTCTCATATTTCACATGTTTACTAAACAATTGGAGTCCCGCATTTAACTCGAAAAACCACATCAATTGTGGAGGAGTAAATAAAAACCAGAGGTACTAATAAACTTATTATTACCAGAAGTCAGTTGGTGACCGCAAACTGACCGCAGAGCAATAAGGGTCCCGCATGAGGGCTTACTTCAAGTGGTGTTTTATTACATGCCACAATCCCACTCTATAGATATGTTAACGGTTTTGTTTCACTTAGCAACCCTTGATTTTTATGCTTAAGATGTTGAATTTAAAACTTTTTGGTTACATATATGATTCTAGGCTGATACATATTATCGCGGAACTGATACATTGTAATATTTTACGGTTATGGTACTCATGATATGTGGTCAAGCTATTCCAGATTATGTAAATCACAAATAATGCAAAGTTTGGTGCCTAAGGATACAGTAGTGTTGTGTGTCATGGAACCTAAAAAAGGAAAACGAACTAAGCGTAGGGTAGATACTCCTTGGATTCGCCGTGACCACGATCCATGTAATTGGGGCGAAATATTAGCAAAAAGAAATTCAAAAGCGCGTATCGTTAGTACCCGTAACATATTAAAATTGTGATACATATTTCTGTTTTATAGCAACAGAGTTAAGCGCTGCTAGGTGAGGGTGAGGTTAGGTTAGGTAAGGTAAGATAAGGCTCGCGGTACCCGTGGTTCGCCTTGCAAGGACGGGTGAGGGCGCACGGCGGGTTATTTTAGTGGGTGTGGGCCCCACACTACCCCGTTGTCTCCCCAGGCGACGGGGTGTGCGGTTAGGTACATATTTTCCCGCCAAAACAAAAATAAATAGGTAAGATGAGGCTAGATTACTTAGAGAGTTAAGTCGATAGAAGCAGTAACATACCAGTGCTCGACTTAAAGTAGGATTTTAATTTGTGTTTCATTACAGATGTTATAAATAACTCTCAGTAGGTACTTACCATAACAATGTCCGTGCAAACCTTTTTTAATAATATGCAAGGGGCAAACTAGTGTGAAATCTACCAGATAGTAAGTGGTTACTGCCGCTCATGATCAGTAATCAACCCCAGATAACATTAGAGTACCTTAAGATGGTCACAGATGAGTTGCTATCCCTATGGACCACATTGGAACGCTTCGGATAAGTAAGTCTCCCTTACCACACCTTGCAAACCAGAAGAGAAAAGCCTTTAATACTGCTGTTATTTGGTAGCATGCAACGGGGGTGCAACCGGAGTCGAATCACAAAGTTCTAGACTGAGCAAGTAAATTTACGGTTCTTGTCCTTTAATTCTATTACATTAACGTTTGTAGTGACAAGAGCTATATAATTTTGAATTATGACGCCTGTGAGCAGAAAAGAGTAAAAGGATTTTTGACGGTATGACGAAATCCAACTAATAGTTTTTGCGTGAGAGACAAAAACACATCCTCACAAAGTTTTGCCTTTATAATAGTAAGCAGTATCAATGAATAAGTTTGTCTACGATCTACAATTTTTTGTGTGAATTATAAACACAAATGCAAAAAGTGAATACAATGTACCCTCTATTGATCCCAAAAACAGGGGTTCCGGGATGGGTGCCCGGCGGGAACAATGTTTTTTTTCTACTAATTCGAAACCGTTAAGGGCAGTGGCTATAAAATTTGAGTCCGAGGTAAACATTTTTTTAAGGCCTTCTGTGACTCATTCATGAAGAATTTTGGAAAGTTTTTTACAAAGTGTTAAATGTACAGTTTACTGAACCTTTTGTACGAGTTTATTATGTTTTTTAAACAATAATTGTTTATGTTTTCGCCTATCATTTTTAAGAACATTGCAAGCTATGAGCATCTAGTAACATTGTGAAAAATATGCTATGACTGCTTAAAACATTATTTTTGGTTATAATGATATGTTTAATTTACGCTTTATATGACTTTTTGTCAAAATAGTCAAGTAAAAGTATTACAATGTACCTATTTACTTTTAGTATGAGCTATTTACTACCTTTCATTTGATACCATATTGTCGTGATAGTAAAAAAGTCGTCCTCCCTCCCCCCTTATTCCCCTATCCACAGGCGTCATTTTTTAAAATTATATAGCCTGTGACATACTTCACAATCCGTCACGCCGTATGGGCTGTAGCGCGTGCCAAAGAAATGGACATTCATACAAACAAACTTATATACATGCGTTCGAAGAACATGACGGTAAAAACGGAAACAAAAACGTGCAATGTACTATAATTATTGCTATGCGTGTACAAAAACATAAACAATGATTGTTTTGAGAAAACAAGATAAACTCGTACTAAGGGTTGTTCACATTAGTACAGGTTTATTGCGTTTTCTAACAAGTAACATAGTTAAAAATATATAATATCCGACTGCCTAAAATAATTAGCAAACGAGCATGCAGTCTACCTGATAGTAAGTAGTTACTGCCGTGTGGACATCTGTAAGCAACTTCGTATAGAACTTCTATCTGAAGGCAATCACAGATGCGTTGCTACTCGCGAGAACTAAGGTGGTCGCCTCGTATACAAGTGAGCCGGCAACCACACCCTTCCACCTCACGCAAGAACTGCTTCACGCTAGAAAAGGTGTTGCCTTGGTACTCTCCTTGGTCGAACTACTCTGGTTCTAACACCTTTTGAACGTTCCCGGTCTTTCAACTTTTGCTTGTAGAAATAATCTAGGCTCTAGGCTTACAAATTGTGAAATAAGCAATGTTTAGCCCATGAAATTTTCAGTAATTCCACATAATTACTACTCTACAGAGATTGATCAGCCATTCAGACGTCAGAATGGCCGGTAAACCTTAAATGTTTAAATTCTTTCTATTTATGAAATAAGCAATTCCTTAACATTATAAGCAAATATAAGCAATTAATAATCAATTATAGGCACAATTTCAAAGCTAAATGTGACTGCTGTCCTGCAGTTCTGTCGTTCACAAATAGTCTATCAGAAATGAAGAATATGTTTAGTTAGGATTCAAACTCCGGCAAGACAAACAACTCGATGATGTTTATGACCTCTGCTGTGGGTCTGGGTGTTTCTATTGCCTTAGAGCATTGCACTTACGATAGAAAGTGTGTGCCAGCTCCGACGCACGATTGGAGTTTACTTCTTAAGTACGATTGTCTTTTGGCAAAGGGATCTCCCGCCAGGCTAGGTGATCATGCCTGGGGAGTGCCTGGCTCGTACTGTCTTGGTTGGGAACTTGTATATATGCAGGATGTTGAGAAAACACCGATAGCGTGATTCAAAATACGGTGATGTCATCTTTTGACGAGTAGCGGGAGGTCGTCACAGTTTTAACAGGCGCAATAAAATTAAATTTAAATAAGTTTCCAATATTGTAAGCAGCGCCATCTATGCGACGGATGAAAGAACTTGAAGTAAGTTTCAGTTGTTGTAAACAGCGCCAACTATAAGACGGATGAGAAAACTTGAAGTAATATTCAACTACGCGACAGATGAAAAAGGAAAGGCGCGCACAATAGGTTGCGCAACAAAAACGTAACGTGGTCATTCGGTCACTAGACTGTACTCCTCATATTTTTCTTATATTTTCCGGGGGCCTTATATGAAGATCGATAGTTAAGGAGTAAACTCCAAAAATCCTGGGACTATTATCAAAAAATATATATGTATATTATGGGACACTGTAGCCCAGCAGTGAGACTCCAGGGGACAGTATCAGTAGTGTCCAAGCAGTAAACAATATCAGTATGACAAATACAGCCCCTATATAAACAATACAAAAAAACTGTGACAAAAGGACTCCACAATTGAGTCATGACCACCTCGTGGTTAGTGGGAATGGATTGATGCGTGATCATTCTAGAAAATGAAGGGTTCCGTAGCAGTTTTAGACTTTTTAAATTACGGAAAAATTATTGGAGATATGTAGAACCCTATGTGATTCGATTTCGGAAGCACTATCTCCACACCTAGTTCTGCGTAATACCATCAGTGTTAAGCTTTGCTGTGTTCTGGTCTGAAGGGTATGGTAATTGACATACTTATCCGAGGCGTTATAAACTTAGTGATTAGGAGTAGCAACGCACCTGAGGCTAACCTCAAGACTCTCTGATCCTATCTGGGGTTGATTACAGAGGTCCATGGGCATGTGGCTACTGCCATCAACTGCTACCATCAGGTAGACTGCGTGCTTCTTTGCTACTTCCGTGTAAAAGATACTAAAGGCGTTGTTGAACAGTCTACATATATTTATAACAATCGCTTCCTCCATTTTTATTTGAATAAATATTTGTTTAAAGTCACGCGAATTAATTTTCACTACTTTCGAAAAATTTACTTCAATTAAATAAAAACATAAACCAGCAAAACATTAATACGGAACCCTTAAAAGTCTGAATCACACGAAAACGAGACACTAAATAGATAACCACCTATTATGACAAACGGACACAAAAAATCATGTTAGTGGTCACAGCGGTCACCACACTGTGCGAGCGACAAGCGGAGAGGATCGGAAGCGATCGGAGGAGAAGCGGTAAAATTGATAAACATATTTCTTTCTTAAAAAGATATTAAGTAAATTGTTATGAATATAAATGTAGTAAATATTTTAAAAATAAAAAGCTCCACTGGTCAGCTGCAATGACCCTTGTCATTACATGTACTTAACACTACATGTTTATATATAAATCAAAATCATAGCAAGTGACGCAATCGGGTAATAATACTTTTCGACATCCGCCAATTCTAATATGATCTCTTATGTATCGATCCCCGCTACCGTCTATGACTAAGACACGCGCCTGCAGGACAGTCGACTACACAATAAATCAGGGAGATAGCGACTCAAAGATGCACCGAACAAAAGTTAAGCTTAGAAATTCGAAGTTTAAGGCGAAGTTTGAAAAGGTTTTTGATTGTTTGAGTATCACCCTTTATGTATTAGTATACAATTGTATTAGTATTAAAACTATGTATTAGTATTAAAACCTTTTAACTTAACAGGTAAAACCACGTCAAAAACTAGTGATTTTGGCGTGGTTTTACCTGTTATGTTAAAAGGTTTTAATACTTTTAAATTGATAACGATTTGTATCGTCGTCGACCCACTATCCCACTGCTGGGCACGAGTCCTCTCCCAGAATGAATGAGTTTCAGACTATAGTCCACCGCGCTGGCCACACAAAGGTGTGTGAAGTCTACCAATTCCGTTTTTTAACCTTTAACTAACCTAGAAACCTTTTTTTTTTAAATTCATGATGTTTTCCTTCACCGTAAAGCAGTGATATTAAATTTCTAATTCACAAATATAATGGTCTTAATAGCTATCCTTTGATAGCCATATTGTCGTGATAATAAAAAAAGTTGTCACTGCTTCCCCTTTTTTCCTTATTTGCAGGCGCCATTTTTAAAAATGATGTACCCTATGTCACTCTCCAAATTGAGATGATTCTAATGATATGTCATACTTCACAATCCGTCAAGCCATTTAGGCTGTAGACGGCGGGCTACCGATAGATTCAGATGGCGCAGGAACGGTCGGAGTGGACTTCAAGGGATGATCGATGATAATAATAATAATGTACTGTATTATCTCATTAATTTACAACTATACATAAAGGTTAATGAAAGTTAATTGTGCAGAGATAAAAGGCTCGCAGAATCAGGAATCTGTGCAGCGCTGTTTTTCACATCCTTATTCCTCAGCTATTATGTGCGAATAAACAGGTATCCGCCGCCTTTTACAATACTTAATAATTAATTACATTTAATGGCTAAATAAAAACATATTAAATTAATTAAAAAAAACGCTTTCTACACTCATAGCCCCATAGTGGACACACAAAGACGAATACATAAACACTCTGGGTGTGAACTCCCAGAACAGAAATCTAAACTCATCATTCAGATGTCTGTCTGTCCGGGGATCGAACCCGGGACCCACTACGTGTCAGACCGGTAAGGTGACCGCTCCACCACCTGGCTCATCAAATCTAAATATGGATAATTATGTTCATTTGTAATACACTAAGTTACGATGTATGGGTAGACTCGAGCTAAGGGCGCAGTCCTTCGCCTTAAACGAAGTATGTAAAGACATTCCCGGGGCCGCACTAGTTAATGACCGCTACGTTGTTTGTTTATTTGGAACTAACTCGAGTAAATTGATACGGATATGCTCAGTGGTTACAAGTCCGGGTTCAAAGCCATGACATGTTATATTTAAACGTAATGTTTAACTCATCTATACTAATATATAAAAATGAGATGGTGTGTCTGTGTGTTATTCAATCACGCAAGAATCTCTGATTCGATTCACATGGAATTTTACATGTAGCCAATTAACGTGGTCACTTATAGCCTACTATTGATTTCATTATTTAACATAATTTAAAGATGACAACTATTTTTATGTCCCGTAGCAAAGCACGAGTACTTCAGCTAGTATACATATAATTTTGAAGGTGGTAGAACTCTGTGTTTCGTCTCTGGAAGCACCAACGACACACATATTTCTGCCTTATAACAGCAGTGTTATGCGCTGCTGTGTTCTGGTCTGAAGGTTGTGGTAAGAGAGACATACTTTTCTGAGGCATTCCATCTTAGTCCTCAGGGGTAGCAACGCATCTGTGGGTAATCCTAGGTGACGCTTTGATCTTACCTAGGGTTGAATACAGATGTCCAAGAGCGGCAGTGGCCACTTACTGTTAGGAGGGCTGCATGCACGTTTGCTCCCATACTAGTAGTTCCGTAGTAGTACGGCATAGACATATTTGATCGCCTGGTAATATGTAGTCAAGACTATCAAAGTCAAACTCATATGTAGTCCAGTCCAGATAATAGTTGTACTTCACGTTGGTTATAGATACACAAACACCCAGACCCAGAACAGAAATCTAAACTCATCATTCAGTTATCTGCCTGGCCGCGGCTCGAACCCGGTACCCACTGCGTGTCAGACCGGTATGGTGACTGTTCCGCCACGCGAGTCGTCGTAAATAATTCACAAGATATACTTTTTCAACGCGTTTCAACTTAGTCCACAGGAGTAGCCATGCATGTGTGGCTAACCTCAAGTAAGACTGATCTTATCTGACGATGATTACAGATGTCCATGGGCGGGAGTGGCCGCTTACCATCAGGTGAACTAAATGCTCGTTTGCTACTTCCATGTCACTAAAAAATTGTGTAGAACCTTTGGACTCCGGGTCTGAGTTTCAAACTCTCAAATTACGTAGAGAGCAGCATTGGAAACGACTTGGCTATTACTACTAAGTAATTTTTTACAAAATTTTTCTGACTTTCTTTTTCGTTTACGAAATTAAAAAAATAAATCTATACTAATATTATAAAGCTGAAGAGTTTGTTTGTTTGTTTGAATGCGCTAATCTCAGGCACGACTGGTCCGATTTGAAAAATTCTTTCGGTGTTAGATAGCCCATTTATCGAGGAAGGCTATAGGCTATATATCATCACACTAAGACCAGCAGGAGCGGAGCACTAATGAAGAATGTTTCAAAAACGGGAGTTTTTTTCTAATGAGAGCTTCCGCTGCATGCGTTACGTTTTTGCTTTATATGGAAAAACAACGTTTGCCAGGTTAGCTAGTGTGTAATAAAAATTACAACAAAATAAAGTAAGTAATTTTTATAACAAGTGATGTGTAGTGCTCACAGTACAATCGTGTAGTTAATTCAGTTTTTTCTACATGTTTGCTTAAGACATAAATTTTCATAGCGCGACTCAAGTGTTGTTCTATGATGTAGTGCTGAGGGACTGTCGCGCGCTCAACCCGAAACGGAATTTGTTATTTCTTTTCTTCAAAATATTTTTATAGCAAAATTTAGATCAGAGCAGAATAAAATTGTAGGAATATAAGAAACTATTTTTTTTTGAAGTAGCAAATGAACATGCAGCCCACCTGATGGTAAGTGGCTACTGCCGCCTGTGGACATCTGTAATTAACCCTAGATAAGATCAAAGTCTCACCCAAGGTTAACCACAGATGCGTTGCTACCCCTGAGGACTAAGATGGAATGCCTCAGAAAAGTGTGTCTCCCTTACCACACCCTTCAGACCAGAACACAACAGAGCATAACACTGCTGTTATTAGGCACACACACACGCTTTCGACACTCATAGCCCCACAGTAGGATTTTCCCCTGTGTCGTGGGTGCCATGGACACACAAAGACGAATACACAAACACTCAGACCCAGAACAGAAACCTAAACTCAACATTCAAATTTCTGTCTGGCCGGAGATCGAACCCGGGACCCACTGCGTGTCAGACCGGTATGGTGACCGCTCCGCCACGCGGGTCGTCGGCAGAAATAAGTGTGGCGGTGGTGCTTCCGGAGTCGAACCACAAAGAGTTCTACCACCTTCAAATTTATTTGAATGAAGTGCAAAGATATATATTTTTTTAGTTTAGCTAATTTACCAGCTTGTTAGAAAATTACTAATTAACATTGATTAGGTTTAAATTCGATCTCAAGGAGATTTGTTAATTATATACAAGTAAGAAACGAGCGTGCAGTTCATCTGATTCTTCAATATGTCGCTGACTTTAGGTTTCATGGACCATAGTAGCTACTTACCAAAGGACTACATGTATTTAATCCTTCCTTTTACCCGACTGCGTCAGAAGGAGGGAGAGTTTTTCGAGTGTATGTATACGTTATACGTTTGTATGTATTTTTGTATAAATGTCCGTTTTTTTTGGCACGCGCTGCAGCTCAAACGGCTTGACGGATTCTGACATATGACATTTCATTCGAATTGTCTCTGTTTGCAGAGTCTCATTGTCATAAGCTATATCATTATCATTATTATATTTAAGTATGGCGCCCGTGAACGTGAAAAAGGAGGGGAAAGTGAAGATTATTTTAATTATCATAAGAATTTGGGTATCAAATGAAAGCTGTATAATAGATGATTGAAAAATTGTAACACTATTATGTGCTTTTTTACGCAAATTTAATAAATTAACATAAAAACAAAGTATCTGACTGGTGATTTCAGTTTTAGCAGTCAGGTTTGTATTAATAATAATATTACACGTAAGAAACATTGAGAACATTAAAAACTTTGCATTGCTCGGTATGCTCCAAATAATTATACTCCATCCATAACTTTCTCACACATCGCATCGCACAATACTCACTTATTCAAATTCATCATAAAATGACTGAAATTTCATTAAAACGCCGTCAAATAAAACGCATCAGTGTGACGCCCGCACAATACAGACGGGCGTTTTTTTTATTTATTTTACAAATCTAATTATATCAATCGGAAATTCGCGATAATGATTGATGACTTCGGCCGCGTGCATGCTTGCTCGCAAGAGCCCAATTTTGTAACGATGCAAAAACTAAACTTTGAGTAAAAGTAAGTGATATAGCGTATAAAGTAAAAAGTATTGTTAAAAAATGAATATATATTTTGAATATCAAAAGATGTGTCACTATAAACAAAAATATATTGTTTTAATCATAATCGAGTCATTGCAACATCATCATAAAGTCATTGCAACTAATATTTTGCAATGGATTAAGTCCATTGCAACATATTGGTCTCTTTTTAGAAAGACCAGCCTATAGTCTACTTATGATGGCTGAAAAAACTCGTAGAAGCTGTAAAATCTAGAAGCTCCAACAGCAATAACACAGTTAAAAAAAGCGAAGCGTTCCTATAACAATGATCAATACTAATACACATTTTTTAAGAACATTAATGTCTTTGGAAGTGCATAAAGAAGCTTATAGATATTTATTCTGAGTTATACTCGTGTAATCATAACAACGAAAAATCAAAACAAATAAAATAAATTTTCAATGTAAAAACTGATAAAATATAATTATTAAAACTAAGTAAAAACTAATCACATAAAAAATAAGCACTGCAATACAAAATATAACATTTAACTTTTACTACGGTGAGCGTGCCCTAAGCCAGCCAGGTGTAAAACCCATCAGAACACAACAATGTTAATTTGGCAAGCCGTCTTCCCGAGGGTGATTACGGCGAAAAAAAGAAGGAAGAAAAGGGAGAAAAAATACAAGATAGATTCCGGTTAATGACCCCTTCAGCTGAATTTGGTGCCATTTTGGATCCAAGGTTAGGGGATGGTTGAGAGATTTTTAGATTTTTACACTCGCAGGGTAACGCAGGCTAGGATTGTTTTTGTCATTGGGCCTTTGAAAAGTCAAAGATTATTAATCATTACGCTTCTACACACATATAGCCCCACACTTTCACTATTAGTATCTTTATTGTATCTTGGGTGCCATGAGCACACAAAAGCTAATACAAAAACACCCAGACCCAGTAGAGAAACGTAAATTCATCAATTTGATACACAAAATATATAAGAAAATATCCAGATCCAAAAAGTAATCTAAATTAATCTATGAGATTATTTGCCGCGGTTTGATCTCAGGTTCTTTGAATTTCAGACCATAACGTAGTTGCTGTGCCATGCGTTAAATAATATTTACACATTAAGCATTGTTATTTAGCTCTCTCGGCATTTGTGTATAGCAATAGTCACCATTGATATAAGAGAGAAATAAAAGTAAAAGTGAGAACTAGTAACATTGTTAAAAATATTAAAACAGAAAAACTTTTTTTTCTTCATAATGATATATTTAATTTAACGCTTTCTATGAATTTCTGTCAAAATAGTCAAATAAAAG
>MOOZ01000202.1:278740-294743 GCA_002930495.1 Cecropterus lyciades | reverse complement strand
TTAAAAGGTGCTTCGCCCCAAAGGGAAAATATTCATTGTATCTACTTCATTTTGAAACTATGTACTTGGTTCTAGCTAATATTTTGCTTGCTGAAAAAATGGCAACCTTACTTATACAGTACTGTACATTTACGAGCCATTTTGCAACATTGTTCAATAACAGCTGTTTGAACATAGCTAAACTAGCTTATTACCGCGATTCCGCGCGTTTTAGTCACGTTTACCACGTTAATGTATCGCATGTGTTAATACAGGTCATAAACCATCTGTGTGCCAAATTTCAGTGAAATCCGACCAGTAGTTTTTGCGGAAAAGAGTAACAAACACACATATATATTTAAAAACTTTTGCATTTATAGTTATATTAATGACAAGCTGAGCGCCACGGTTATACTCGCGTTTAAAAATGTAAGTCCACATAGTTACATACAGCCGAAATTTAGGACCTTACGCAATTTTAACAAAATAGTTTCAGTATATTGTTTCAGTGAACATTGATAGCAACTGACATAAACGGTAGTACGGTAGAGCGAGCGCAGTTTCTTCGGTTTTAATTTTTTATGCGGAACCCTAATTACATTTTCTGAAATAAAATAGTTACACCTAAGTTACGCCTTATGCCATCAGCTACCCAACGGTGGAAGTCCTGTCAAAATCAGTGGTTTCAGAGATTACCCAGTACAAATAGACAGACAGACAGACACAAAAAAATTAGTAATTGATATTTAGTTATCAGTATCGTATATACTTCCATATGCATTTGGTAAAGAGTTGTTATTTTGATATTACACACAGACACTTCAATTTTGTTTATATGTATAGAAGATGTATAGATATATATATTTCGCCTTTATAATATTACTAGCTGAAGTACTCGTGCTGCGCTGTGGGACATAAATATATGCTATGCTATTACTTAACGTTCTCTTTTCATTTAAAATGGAAATACGAAAATCTGAAACCAAAAGGTGCAGTAGGATGTTTGAATACTGCAAAATATCGAAATTAAAAGCCTATAAGTTGACCAAGTAAATATGCTACATCCATGGAAAATTTCATGTTAATTTAGGACCAGTGACCATAGGACCAGTGGTTTTTGCGTGATTGACTAATAAACAGACATACGCCATCTCAATTTTATATATTAGTATAGATATAGATAGTAAGATCTTCAGTAAGAAAACCAATCAACCTTTAAGTGTCCCACCGCTGGGCACGGCCCTCCTCTCAGAGTGAGAGAGGTACGTCATATACAACTAACCAGTTGGAGAGTAATATTAAAATATTTCCAACCAACGAACTTTTCAAGTTTACTTCTGGACAGTTTATTTAAGGTGGTAAAACTTATTGTTTGACTCCGGAAGCACCACCGCCACACCTATTTCTGCCTATTAACAGTGTTATGCGTTGTGTGCTAATCTGAAGGGTGTGGTAAGGGAGACATATTTTTCCGAGGCGTTCTAATTTATTTCACAGGGCAGCAACGCATCTGTAGCTAGCCACAGGTGAGGCTGACCTGATCTGGGTTAATTACAGAAATCCATGGGCAGCAGTGGCCACTTACCATCAGGTGGACTGCATGCTTGTTTGCTACTTCAATGTATGATAAAAAAATGTCGTTGGGACTATTTTAGATACATTTTATCGTATACGTAATAATGTATAGTATGTATGTGTAGTAATATACATCAGTTAACAGTGCTGCTGTTATTAGGCAGATGGGTGTGGTGCTTCTGGGGTTAAACTACAAAGAGTTCTACCACATTTAGGGAAGAATAATGTATTAACACCGTTCGCGGCTCAGATTCTAAGTCCTTGGGAGCCAGAAGCACTTGATTGTAGCACCTTGTAATAATAAAAATTCATCATTAATTCGTTTCCCCCTTTTGCTGCCTATCTAAAAACACCATATATAAAATTTATACAGCCTATATCAGTCCGTAGTTAGGCCGTAGAGCGTGCAAAAGAAATAAACATACATACACTAGAACAACACAACCCCCATTCTGACGTAGTCGCGTGAAAAATACAATGAAAACCAACTCCCAAAATAAATAGAAAATAGACAAAAAGTAATATTTAATTTCTTACGCATATCTACTCAATTAAGTCATTAATAAAAAGCCTCTATAATTTTAAAAAGTCATTAAAATTATGAAACTTTTATTCAAAAACTTAATTTAAATTTAACGTTAAAACTAATAATAATGAATTAGACTCCACTGTTTGAAAGTTGAGTATCCATAATTTAATCCAAACACCTCGTTATTAATAAAACGTTAAACAGATCGAAAGCAAATACCATAATTTTATAATCGCCCTAAAGTGCCTATCCATGATTCACTGTTCGAAGGCATAGCTCACAGGCCCCTATAACGATCTATAGATCTATAGATCTCGCGTCTGATCGTTCAAAGAAATCATCGGAAAAAAGTCAAACGAGACAGTACCATAATGCATGCCATTATATCCGTCTCCCTCACTCGTATTGTGTCGTAGCGGTGCGAGCGAGACGACGCAGTTTTTATTGAAGTATACACATTTTAGAATTACCAGTCTTGCACGGCACGCGGAACAGGGCGAACGTGTTCGAATTGGGATCTTGTTTTTTTAGTGTATTTGCTGAAATTTAGAAAAGTTGACAAGTGTGATAAACGAGGACGTCGGTTAAGCAGTTTTGGATGGAATTCTGTGTATTGTGCTGTATTGAAGTGGTGTGAACTCGGATTTGGCGAGATCGTTTCAGAAAAACGGTGGGTTTTTCATTAATTTTTAAAATGTTTATTAATACACTTCAATTTTACCAGAAATGTACCATTATTAATGGTAAAACAAGACTAATAACTCAGTTTTTGCGTCGGCAACGACGTTTGATGATATTTTTATGAGTACAGTATTTTTTCTCATATTAATATTTATTTATTTAACAAAACTGATAAAGTGTTAGCCTCAAATTAGTAATTAAAACGCTAAAATTCAATAACATACTATTCAATAACACTCCGAGAAATTATTGACTTTGTCTTACAATTTCTCGATAGTACAAAAATAACAGATATTGTACGAAATGAATAAATATATTGAACCGTCAATAGGAACAATTCATCATTTTACCTCAAAAATAAATATTACAAAAAATATAGTTTTTTTTTTTGTATAAAAAACTTTTAATATTTCGTACTAACTACTAAAATGGAATAATTTTGTAACATCATTTATTACACAAATTTGGAAATCCAAAGTTGTTTTAAATCAAGTAGAAATTGCGAATGCATACATAAGTTATTAATTATCTCTATTTATCATGAATACTGCAAGTATGTTCATGACTAAATAAATTTTAAATCGAGAGAACGTGATAAAATATTTGTAAACAGGAATTATGAAATACTAGTATATTCCCGCAGCTCCGCCCGCTAAGTTCACATTTACCAATATGAAGAATTCCCTATGTGTTATGTACTCGTATAATCTTAGTCATAAACTATTTGTGTGATATATTTCAACTAAATCCAATGATTAGTTGTTGTGAAAGAGGAGGTAGAACTCTGTGGTTCGACTTCAGCATGACAGCAGTGTTGTTGTAGCATTACTGTGTTCTGGTATGAAGGCTGTGGTAAGGAGGGACACATACATATCCAAGTCGTTCCAATTTAGTCCTCAGGGGTAGCAACATATCTATGGCTAACCCTAACATCAGGTAAGACTGTTTTTATCTAGGGTCGATTATTGATATTCATAGGCTGCAGTGGGCACATGCCGTCAGGCCGACTGCATGCTCGTTTGCTACTTCCATATTATAAAAATAAGATAGACTTCTTGCTACGACGTTGCGCACTTTCAAGTAGCGATATTAGTTTACAATCTATTCTGATGTATAACTGTGCAGAATTTTTAGCTGCAGGTCTAAGATAAATAAAATTTGCAAAAGATTTTTTGGTGAAATTAAAGTAGCAGATGAACATTCAGTCCAACTGATGGTAAAGTCACTGCACCCATTAACATCAGTCGTCTTTACCACACTACATTTCCACTGCGCTTAACATTGCTATTTTTAGGTCGAAAAAGATGTGACAGTGGAAAGAAAATAACCCAAAATACCACCTTTAAATCGTGAAGGGTTCTATCACCTAAAACTGTGGCTTAAACATGGGTATTTGTAACCAGCTTCACATAAAACAGAGGGTCTCCGTCAACCCATTATTGCCCCACTGCTGGGCACGGGTCTGCTCTCAGAGAGAGTTTCAGGCCATAGTCCACCGCGCTGGCAAAGTGCGAATTGGTAGAATTCACACGCCTTTGAGAACTTTTAAATAACTCTTAGATGTGTAGGTTTCCTCACGATGTATTCGTTCACCGTAAAGCAGTGATAATTAATTTCTAATACGCACATCATTTTAGAAAAATCAATGGTGCGTGCCTCGAATTCGAACCTCGGACCTTCGATTGAGAGGCAAAGTTTCAACCATTCGGCTATCTCTGCTCGCCTCACCTGAAGGCAATTACAGATGCGTAGCCACTCCTTAGAACTAATATGGTCATTTAGGTATAAGTCATGCTCGTATCTAAAGTCACCCGACATCTACACCCTTCCACAAACGCAAGAACTGCTTCACGCTAGAAATAGGTGTAAACGCTCCTTGCAAGTCAAGGAGAATCATTTCTTGGGATTGATTATTGATGTCCATGGATAACAGTGACTTGCCAAAAGACAGTTTATATATATAGTCAACCCGCGTGGTTGAGCGGTCACCATACCGGTCTGACACGCAGTGGGTCCCGGGTTCGATCCCCGGCCAGACAGATATCTGAATGATGAGTTTAGATTTCTGTTCTGGGTCTGGGTGTTTGTGTATTCGTCTTTACGTGTCCACGGCACTCACGCCACAGGAGGAAATCCTAATGTGGGGCTATGAGTGTAGAAAGCGTTTATATATCGGGTGGTTATAAAATTATCATTTTCATGGTTTGTTTGATTTTGATTGTTATGATTCTTTTTAATATATTTTTTGTGGCGATTATATTTAGTGAAACTCCTATCTTATTTATTCTTATTTTTATGATTATGATTATCTTTAATGCAGATGTGTGTTATTTCTGTTCAAAATGAATTCTGTAAATAATCTAATCGTAAGATGATAATTTTGATTTGATTTTCTACAACGTAAGAAATGCATAAACTTCTCGCTTTTATAATAGTTTTAATGCTCTTTTTTATAATTTTTTTAATTTGTTATTAACACTTTACTTTTTTATAATTTATTCAATTTGTTATTCATATTGATTATAAGTCTTATATGACTTATTTGAGGCGTTCTAATTTAGTCCTAAGGGGTAGCAACTTACTTATGACCAACTTCAGGTAAGATTCTGATTTTATCTGGGGTTGATTGTAGATGTCCATGGGCGGCAGTAGCCATTTACCATGATGTGGACTGCGTGCTCGTTTGCTACTTCGATCTTATAAAACAAAATATCTTTGAGCGAAACCAAAATCAAATAGTCACTAATGTGACGTGAAAAGTTGATGATACGTCTATTAATCTTTACAGAGCTTCAATCTCTTATAGCTCATGGTTAGGAGCCCATGGGGCTCTTCAAGAAAGATGTCAAAGAGCTCTCCTTCTCCTGGTGTAGCAAATGTCCATAGTCGACGGTGACTGCTTTCCATTAGGAAGCCCGTTGCCTTATCGTTAGGTACAAATATAAGAAGCTACAATCAATTGTCCACTACATTTTTTGCCCACCGTTGGGAAAATGACGATAGTTAAGAACTTGAAAGTTTTATTACGACTAGTTTATCCGGTTTCAAAGTATTGACTTCAAATAATAGAAATACCAAATAGGTTTATTCATAGCAACAAGAATGTTGATTGTAGGTGGTAGGTATTCATAAACAACCAATATCGAGACGAGATATATGGATATAAACTTCTAATATACGAAAGCAGTATTAGCTATCTGTCATTACATTTTTTTAATAAAAATTCCACCGTCTTCTTGCTGAATCCCGCACTTTCATCCATTTTTAAAGATTTTTATATAAGATTGAAGTAGCAAACGAGCATGCAGTCTGCCTAATGGTAAGTGGCCACTGCCGCCCATGGACATCTTTGAACAACTTAATAGAGAACAGGGGTTCTATCTGATCACAGATGCGTAGCTGCTCCCGAGGACTAACATGGTCGCCTCATAAAGTGAGCTGGCAACCACTGGCTCCACCTAGAAACTGCTTGACGCTAGAAATAAGTGTAGCGTTACATACATACCTTCCCGCTAAATTGTAATAACTTTTGATATTAGTGGATGGAGTTAATGAAATTAACCCAAAAATGTACCTTAAAATAAAGGTGCAGTCATATGCTATATCATATGACACAAATAATATTCTTCTATACAGTGTGAATTAACGTATTTATTGTATAAGAAAATATGATTTTTCCGCGGCACGTTCCATATCTGTAGATGTGAACTAATCGTCTTGAAACCTACTAAACAAGTTCTGATGAAACTTACACTGTTCCTAAAGTTTAATCTATACTAATCTATAAAAATGAGATGGTGTGTGTTTGTGTGTTACTCAATCACAGAAGAAGCACGATTTATGTGAAATTTTGCATGGATTTAGCTTATTTAACTGGTCAGTATAAGCTACTTTTGATTTCTATATTACTTAAAGATAGCGACTATTTTAGTGTCGTCACTACACCCTTTGGTTTCAGACTTTCATATTTCCGGTAAAAATAAAAAGAGATCGCTAAAAAATTGCAAACTTTTGATGGCATATACGAGGTTAACGTTTAATTTTCTATCCGGAAGGTCCACTTTTCATGTAAATTCAAAGGTTAGCGTAAAACCTAATTTTTTTGTCACGTAGCGAAGCACGGGTACTTCAGCTAGTATAATAAAAGTAAGAAATGACCGTCCTCACTTCAATAGTTACCAACAATTGCGTTGATACCATCCTCGTTCTAACTATAGACGGGAAAAAATACCTTGAACAGGACTGATTTACTGTATTTTTTAAATTCAAAATTAATCTATTATTCCGGACCCTCCTTTCATCCCCCTATGCTATAAGGGAAGGAAGCATAGGGGGTGAGATATTCCACTTAGCATAGAGAGAGGAAAATTCCAGATACTTTAAGCTATTATTTGATGAAAAGAACAAAGGCTGAATGCCCAACAAAGACTGCTCAGGAATCGAAGCTGGATCCCCAAAATGTAGTTTTAAAACTACCAAAGTCGAATGTAGTTTTAAAACTAATCTATCACCCTCTATGCAAACAATATTAGTCTATTGTTACTTATTACTTTGTGCACAAGAAATGCAATTTTAATAATGGCACGCTTCACTGGTTTTCTTAGAGCACTTTTTGTGTATTGCAAATATATATATACATGTACACAAAATTGAAGTCTATCTATCTGTCTGTAATTTCAAAATAACTTTCGAAACAGTATCCCAAGAATTGGTTATATGCAAATAATTAACAGAAAAACATTAGTAACGTTGGACATAAAAAGCTTTATTTCTTTTGCGACTTTTTGCGTAGAAGTGAAACATAATAATCGTTATTTCGCAAATACCAAACTTAGACCTTTTACAAGCTACGAAGTAAAATCGTTAGCGTGATTCGGTTAGGGGTACAGCGCCATCTAGTTGTAGCGCCGCCAAATTGATTCGTAATGCATGTTCGTTTCATCGAGTTTGAAATCACAACGATACTAAAGAAAATTCACTTCAAACAACTTTGTTACAATTAACCAAAGATAAGCATCAAATATTTAAATCTCGTAAATTACCCAGGTATCTTTTGAAAAACACTTAAAATTTTACAGAGTGCGTCCAGACAAAACTATGTGTAAAGTCTAGTCAAAAATCAATTGCTTATTCAAGCATTAGTTTATCATTACACTTTGTAAATTGCATCATGTCCTGCTACTAGTTCCGTTAGAAAAAAGATAGAAAAGAATATAATTCATTTGTGTAATCACAATTCAAATAAGTTGAAAAAACTTTAACTTGAATCGATTATTACAGTCTTTTTCTTTCTTTTTATAGCGTGGTTTCATTTTTTATATATAACTAAAATAGCAAACGAGCATGCAGTCCCACTGATGGTAAGAGGCCATTGCCATCCATGAACATCTGTAATCAACCCCAGATAAGATCAGTCTCAACTGAGGTTTGCCACATGCGTTGCTACCCCTGAGGACTAAGTTAGAACGCCTCGAATAAGTATGTCTCTTACCCTTTACACCAGAACACAGCGCATAACACTGCTGTTATTAGGCAGAAATAGGTGTGGCGGGGGTGCTTCCGGAGTCGAACCACAAAGAATTTTACCACCTTGTGTATTCGTCTTTGTGTGTCCATGGCACTCACGGTAATCACTGGTCTGAAGGGTGTGGTAAGGGTAGGGTAGGGTAAGACGTACTTTTCTGAGACATTTCATCTTAGTCCTCACCGTGCGTTGCTACCAACGCATCTGTGGCTAACCTTAGGAGAGACTTTGATCTAATCAAGGATTGATACAGTAGCCACTACCATCAGATGGGTTGCACGCTCGTTTGCTACTTCCATACTATAAAAACACACCAGAGCCAGAACAGGTATCTAAACTCATCATTCAGATGTCTGTCTGACATGGAATCGAATCCGGAACCCTCTGAGTCAGACCGGCATAGTGACCGCTCCGCCACGTACGTCGTCAGTCAATAGAAGAAAACATAATGTAATAAAACTTAAACATTGCTTATGTTTAATCCAACAAATAAAACTTTTTCCCAATATAACCGCTCTAAATGGGTAAAAGCGCCTTATTTCTACACAGGATTTATCGACACCCAGACCCAGAGCGGTCGTGGGACGTCGATTGATGTCCTCCATTGAGGCACTTCGGACGTAATGTGAAACTATTTGAAAGGAAAGCTTGCAGATCCTTTGTACCACGTGGGTGCGTTTATAGAGATGCCGAACTCTATATAAGTAACACGTAACTATATAAGAAACATGAAAATTACTCGTTTCTACATAACTAATATTGTTTTAGCTAAAGATTTGAAGATAATGTTTCACCAGACCAGTGTAGTTACACCGAGAGGTACCACTGCTACACCTATTTCTAGGGTGAAACTAGGGTTTCTAGGGTGGTTGCCTGACTGCTTAAACTAAACAGGGAAATGTGTATTACATCCAAGAAGTATATTAAAAATATATAATCTATATTATATATCGGTGATGCACAATAATTACAGCAAAATCTACCATAACTACGGTTATCACCGCGTACAGTACGTGATAATATATTTTTATTTCTGTTTTAATATATTTCACTCTGTAGATTTTTTTTTCTGTTCTCAATTTAAGTAGTCGGGATTTTTGTTTGTATAAAAACATTTAATTAGGATAAATCTTTCAACTGCGCGTTCTCCGCTTATTTCTCAAATCCTTAAAAGGTTAAAATTCAAACATTCCCAAAATTATAATCATTAATTTCGGCTTAAAGACACAGAAACACAACTTAATTAGTGAGATGGAGATAGCATCAGTTCACTTTGCTTCAAAATTAATTAAAATTAATTTATTTAAGTGGATAATTAGCTACCTGTTCGGATAGCTAACATTAAGGCACTTAGTCGATGTTTTATAAATATTTTGAAATTTATTAATACTTTCTTTAATCTATACTATTTATACGAATATTATAAAGTTGTTTGGTTGAACGCGCTAATCTCAGGAAATACTAGTTCGATTTGAACAGATATTTTGTATCGGATAGTCCTTTTAATGAGGAAGGCTATAGGCTATAAAACATCACGCTATGTTTGTTTGTTTTTATGTAGTAGCGTATTAAAAAGCTAGTGGTGAATATTTCGTTACAATATGGTTACTACATCTTAAATTAGAATTATTACTGCCAGTATAACAGTAGTGTTACGCACTGCTGTGTTCTGGATTGAAGGGAGTGGCAAGAGTGACAGGAAGATCTTTCAGAATAAGGCCATAGCCTCCCGTGCTGGCCAAGTGCGAATTGGTAGACTTCACCACCCTTGATCTTTTTGAAAAACTTTTTTAAGGAGTAATAAGACTATTAGTAATAGAGTAATAAGACTATTCTGTTCTTCATGTCAGAAAATTCTTCAAAAGTGTTGAAAGATGTGTGAAGTCTAGAAATTCGCATTCAGTGAATGTGGCAGACTATAGTCTAACCCCTTTTCTGAGAGAAGAGTAATAAACATACATACATCCTCACAAAAATTCGTATTTATAATATTAGTAAGACTACTAACATTTTCGAAATAATTTGACTAAATTTGAATTATGAAAATCAATTAAAACTTAAATACTACATCAAACAATAAGCCTATAAACCATTAACAATCAGAATGAATAAGGTTATTGGATTATTGCATTTAATTTAGACGATATAATTAAACGTTGACAATGGTACAACGTTGCTCAATAAGCCATTTCGATTTGAGACTAGACATGAGCTGTGTTCTAGAAATCAATTTGTTAATTATCTACACGACAACTGTAAAGATTGGTGCAATTGTAAGCGAGTAATAAGCTCTACTGCAGCTGCAAACCGCGTAAGTTTGTAAATTCTTTTTTTTACCTAGATGCAGCAAATATGCCTACAGTCTTTGTGACGGTAATTGGATACAACAGTCCATCCTATCCTTTTGTTTTGGTGACGGAGAAGAAACCTTTAAAAGGTACAGTAAAGCCTTGGGAGAAACTCCGGGTTATGTGGGATTTTTACCCACTAAAACTGCACTGAGGAAGCTCTGAAGCCCCTAGCGCGGCACCCCTCACGGGAACGACTCGTCCCTTGTGGTACGTGTAACTGTCCCCCTGTACTTTCCGGTATCTGCGACGACATGCCACATATACCGTCCTCCTCGGGGTTGCTAGGTGGGCGGTTCGAGTTCCCACTAGTTTCTAATCGCCTCTTTTGACAGCAGGGGATACTGTAGCCGTATTCTTCTGCTCGGCTACAAGGGGAAGCCCTAGATGCTACCCGTGAAGACTAAGTTTAAAAGCCTTAGATAAAAAAGTCTTACCGCACACTTTAGACTAGAACTTAACATTGCTGTTATTAAGCCAAAATGGATATGGTTGTGTGTCCGGAGTCGAACCACAAAGCATCATAATAAATTGCGTTTCTTTAAAAAATCTATGTCTATGTACGTATTTCTTTTTTATTTTTTAAGGCAGATCGTCCAAAATTTTCAAAATATTCGAAAATTGGAAGATTACGTTAGCACTGAACAGAGGTAGGAACAAGCATGAATGGATGGTAGATTTTTACTTCTATCAGGGTAATGCCGGCATGGTAGATAATTATTTACAAGTCATTCTGAGAGGAAATCTGTGCCCAGATTGTAATCATTTAAACTCAATTTTAATTCCATTATCTTGACTGTTAATGATGTGACTCATTTGTGTTAGCGAGTTAATAATCAACCGCTTAATATTGATTCGATCTTTAGTTTTATTTATTTAACGCAATTGTCCTGATTAATGATATCGCAACAGTTTTTATTCCTCATCGGTTAAGTTTATTCAATTTTATATTAATGTTTTAAGTATAAATGTCTCTAATATATATAAATGGGCAAAAAAGAGGTGTTTGCACCTTAAAGTAGTTTTTGATGTTATTTTCTATAATTTATTGCCCACGCGTTATTGTTATGCAGAACTCAAATTAATAGCTGATAACAGAATTTAAAATGAAATAAAAACAATAAAATTTGGATGAATAGGTAGGTAGCTGTCGCTGAACGTAAATGCTCGTCAGGGAAGAGGTCGAAACAAGCATCATGGGTAGACTTCGGTTGTGTTTCGTTGGAGATCCCGGAGTCCATCACGTAACGCTGGGAACCACCCATGTGGTCGTCCACATGGGGGGCTTTATTGTGGTGGTAATTCCCACATAACCCGGCGTCGCTTCACGGCGTGGTATCCCCCTCGAAAAACAGGTAACTGTTTAGGATTGATCTGTTAGAATCCTAATGCGGGGCATAGGGGGGTTTAATTGTGTGAGGCGCTATTTTATTTTAGTAAAATTATATGACTTATCACCATGGACGTATACAGGCGGAGACCTTCGAACCCATAGGATCATCTTATGTTCCTTTTCATAGACTTTAGAGACTCTGTTCTATATGAAGTTACTATATGAGGTTACAGTCCATGGACGGCTGACTAGTAATGATATAATAGTGACTAGTTAGCATAAGTTGGACTGCATGATCGTTTCCTACATATCTTATAAAATAAAAGTCCTAGGGAGCTAATCTTAATTTTATACCCCTATCTACCACTTAGACAAGCCCCTAGCTACGACGCTGCCCCTAAGGGGACTTCAAAAATCAAATTCATAAACAAATACTTTCCCTGAATCATGATCTTAAATTATTCTAACAAACTGTTATTTTAAGCCTTTTACGCTGACACACGATTTAGTCACTTACATACTGTAGATAAGGGAGTATTTCCCTTAACAGTAGTCACAATGACATAGCTAAGGCTATACAGCAACCCGACCGTATCCGTGTCAAAGGGCAGACGGAATTAAAATTTGAAAAATCTGGCCAAGCGTGACCCTTGGTCCTGGATTAGGGTTCCGTTTGTTTTACGCAACCTTTATTTAAATGTTTTCAAATTCATACATTAAAAGTATTATTCATTGACAAACTACTAATATGATGTTTTATGCCTGAAAAAAAGAAGAATGTAACAATGTTATATTTTAATAAAAAATAATAAAAACATTGAAACCCTTGGGGTTAAATTATCAAAAAAATCAATAAATGTTTGAGTAAACATTTATCAAGCTTTTTAAATGTCAAGTTACATCTTTTAAATGTTTTACTCACATTTAAAAAAAATGTATGTATCTCTATCAAAAGTAATTAACAGTTATAATTATACGAATAATAACTTTTGATAGAGGAGATCAATTTTATTGAAATAAAGACTAGATTGTCACGTCAAGCTGTGATCTATAAACATATTTCATTCTTTATATTAAATTCAATAGTTTTAGTTTGATGCGAATTTAAACACAAAGACAAACAGACAAAAATTCTAAAATAAACTAAATCATTCAATTATTTATAGGTAATAGGTACGGAACTCTTAGTGCTCGAGTTCGACTCGCGCTTGGCCGATTTTTTGCTTTGTGACACGTTTAAAAATAATAAAAACAAACAGACATGTTTTGTTTTACTCACATCTTATGACATGCTAATTGACATAAATGAGTCCTCTACGATTACGATTTCTACCAATTCACACACCCCGTGAACCGCTTTAAGGAACTTCGTTCCAAGAAATAGAAAGATCTATTATTTCTTATTATAAGCCCGCCAATCTTGTTTTGCCAATATATATAATGCACAGACACGCAGAAATCTAATATTTATTATATATAAGGTCTAGTACAATGCCTTAACCGTTGGATAGGTACCGTCAAATCACACGGAACCCCAACGATAGCTATCGCCGTCTTTTGTGCCGCGTCGTGACCCCGCGGACAGCTCGTTGCGACGTCTTCACACTGCCGGCGGTTACAGCGTTAGCATTACCTATTTGATGTGAAACATCTTTAGGCGCAGGTAAACCTGATTGTTGGCGTGGTGATACATTGTCGGAACTATTAACTATAGAACAAAACTAAGCGGGCTGCGGTGTTACTTCGACTTAGTGCGTACGTAGATGGCGTTATTTTCATTATGCTATGGTCATAAAAATCTAGTTCTTCTTTCTCTGCTACAAACATTACTCTCCTTCTGAAGTAGTCGGGTAACAAGAAAACTCACCAAATATCTTATAATTGAACTTTTTAAAACGTCAATTATTCTACGCCCTAGTAACCGCGCAGCGTGTGTACGCGGCCTTATACCTCTTTATTGTTACAAATACATTTTTAACGACAATCCTTTTCATAGAATTCCCACGAAACGCTTCGGGCTTTATATCTTGGACAATATAGAAAAACTTACGGTCAACGTTTATTGGGTACGTTAATATTTTTCTTTGCATTGACGTCAGTGTTTTAAACTTAGTACTAGCTTTGCCAGGAACTCCTGCTTCGGTCAAATTTACAATTGTGTTGATTATCCCATGCGTTAATCCAGGTCATCACTACACAGTATAAAACAAAGTCTCTTCCCGCTGTCTGTCTGTCCCTATATATGCTTATGTCTTTAAAACTACTCAAGGGATTTTTTTAGTTTCGTATATTTTTCAGTTTTTATTAACTTTGACACAATATTTAATTTGGAGGCGCTACGAAGTTTTCCGGGTCAGCTAGTAATCTATATGTGTGAAAAAAAAAATTCAAAAATTCGATTCGTACTCTTTTGTAAAAGAGTAACGAACATACAGCTCTCCTTGCATACTTTCCCCTTTCTAATATTAGTAAGAGTATAATTTTCCTTACAAAGAATGGTAATTTTACCAACTTGTCATATTTATATAAATCATTGAAGTAACAAACGGGCATGCAGCCCAACTGATGGAAATTGGTCACAGCAGTCACTGAGGTCGGCCTCCTGGTCGGCTTGAGGTAGAACCCCCGTCCTATATTAGGCGACCATCTTACTCCTCGAGAGTAGCAACGCAATTATATGAAGTCAAAAAGAACCCAAGTTCTATATGGAGTTGCTTACAACTGTCGGGTGGCAGTAACCACTTACCATCAAGCGGACTGCATACAGACAAATGTCTGTGAGCAACTGTGACCACTTATTATTAGGTTGACTGTATGCTCATCTATACTAATATTATAAAGCTGAAGAGTTGATTGTTTGTTTGTTTGAACGCGCTAATCTCAGGAACTACTGGTCCGATTTAAAAAATTCTTTCGGTGTTACATAGCCCATTTATCGAGGAAGCCTATAGGCTATATATCATCACGCTAAGACCAACAGGAGCGGAGCACCAATGAAGAATGTTTCAAACATCGGGGTTTTTTTTTCTAATGAGATATAAAATTTCGGTTAATGTATGTCACGTTACATTTCTTTTAAATGCGGGTGAAACCGCGAGCTCAGCTAGTTAGGTGTATAAATCTTAAAAAGTCTAGTAAAAAGTATAAAGTAATCAATTTGAGTGTTTATACGCAAAGGATTCAAAAAAGTTTGTTAGCATATATAAATACAGCTTGAGGTTTTTAACAATAACTTCGATTTTATTCATACACATTTTATTTAAGCTCAGAAATATTTATAGCTAAAATAAATATATAGCAACTCAGATCAAGATATTATTATCTTCATTTGCTAGTTGAGGGCAAAAACTCAGGGCAGTCACTTGTCAAAAATAAAATGTTTTACATGTTCATCATTTTTTTATGTTATATCAGTTGCAATTTTGTATTTAAAATGTTTTGTGTCAGTTTTATTTTGTTAATGATTTTTATCTCTGACTAGTTGGCCCAGGGCTTCGGTTAGAAGTTTTTTTTATTAATTATTTATGAATTGTCAACCCATCCAAAAATATGAACCTGTGTTTTTTACTTTGAAATATAAGAAGGTATAAGATTTTTAATGTTTATAACCTTAGTATTTATTTATTTTATTTTGGACACAGAAATACAGGTAGATATTAATGCTAAAATTTTAGGCTAAAATTGGTAGGAATGCATTCCATCGTCCCTAGAAATTGCAACGTATTTGTTTATTTCTATTATCAATTCAAAGGAGGTAAACAATCCTTTATGTCACTCTCAGAGGGCACCACCCCCACATTTATTTCAGCCTTATGACAGCAGTGTTAAACGCTGCTGTGTTCTGGATAAAATGGTATGTAAGTAAGACATACATCAAACCCTTCCAATTTAATCTATACTAATATTATAAAGCTGAAGAGTTTGTTTGTTTGTTTGATCGCGCAAATCTCAGGAAGTACTGGTCCGATTTGAAAAATTCTTTCGGTGTTAGATAGCCCATTTATCGAGGAAGGCTATAGGCTATATATCATCAC
>MOOZ01000202.1:267690-278712 GCA_002930495.1 Cecropterus lyciades | reverse complement strand
TTTTTTCTAATGAGATATAAAATTTCGGTTAATGTATGTCACGTTACATTTCTTTTAAACGCGGGTGAAACCGCGAGCTCAGCTAGTATTCCATAAGATTCAAGGGTAGCAACGCATCTGTGTCCAACTTCAGGTAAGACTTGCTGTTGATCTTAACATTCTTGAGTATGAGTGGCAGTCCATGGGTGGCAGTAACCACTTGCCATCATGTAGATTCGTTTGCTACTTGACCTGATGAAAAAATAACTTATCTTATTAGGGGTTGATGGAGGACATAACTGTCCATACGACGGCGTCTTTCCATCAAGTGAAAGGCTCATTTGCTATTATATTTAAAAAGTCAGTAAGTAACAACCCTAGCTTCGTTATTGACAATCGTTGCGATACACAAAGATAAGAACTACTAAAAAGACTCGACGAGGCGCGAATAATTCTATACTGAACTATCTTCCTGCCCTCGACTTTACATCATGTAATGGTTTCATGCCACTCTTTTCCTGTGGATGTCTCCACTATTTTTTTTATCAGATTGAAGTACTAAACGAGCATGCAGTCCACCTGATGGTAAGTACAGGCGTTCTATCTAAAAACGATCACGGATGCGTTGCTGCTACAGAGGACTGAGATGGTATATAAGTGAGACGGAAACCACACTCTTTTAACGAAACGCAAGAACTGCTTCACTATACAAATATATGTGGAAAACAAGCTATAGAAAATAACTATAGCCAACAGAAACAAAAAAAATCAAAATGCAATAATTTTGTAAGTGTAAGTAAGTTGTACATATGAATTTGAAATCGCATAAAAATTAAATATCATTATTGTAACGTAACGTTACAGCGTAACTGTATCCGTTACAAAATCCGTATCACCAATACTGTTTTCTTTTCATGGCACACGTAAAGTTTCACATCAAAATAGCAACATCAAGATTTGAACAGACAGACTTAATATTTTATGATATTAGAGATATTTTTTAAGATTGCAGTGCGGCTGTCAGATCAAAATGGGCACTGACTTGTCAGTTGTTCCGCGGAACGAAAATAACTTAACCTTTAACTTGTGATAAAAGAACAATCGGAAATCAAACCGAGATAATTGTATCTCGGTTTGAATATCAAATAATAGGTATTTTGAATTGAAGTGGCAATGGCGTCTTGTTTATAAATCAAATGTAGTCAAGCTTTTGCATAAATGTATCTGTATCTGTGCCAGAGAAAATGGATATACATATTATTTTTGCTAATCTGGCAACTTTTACTATTTTTTTTTAGAAAAAGCGAGATCTGTCGATAAATCTAAATTTCAAACAGTTGTTAGAAAATTGATTAATAAACTTTATTTTTTTCTAACACATGTTAGAAAATTGATGAATAGATATCCAATTTTCAAACAAAAAAATTATAGAAAGAAAAATCAACATAGGAGAAACGCAGGAGATTTATCGATAAATCTTTGATCTTCGATAATTATTTTTTCTTACAAATTTTGTATAAAAAGTCAGTTTGTAAAAAATATGACTTATACCTACCAGTTTTTACTATGGGCACATATATTTCTCGAAAAATGATTGCAATCGATTATAAAGCCTTTTAATGTTGATTTTTATCCGACTCCGTCGAAGCCTAATGCGATATTATTCTAACCAGTGTTTGTAAATATGTCTGCTGGGTATGTGATGTCACTCAATTAAATATGGCATTCTAAAAAGACCAGAAAGTCACCCATACAGAAATTGCACTCAAACTTATAACACCCCTCTTTTTGCGTCGGGGGTTAAAAAAAGTAAAAATAAGTCTAATTCAATACTTTTTGTAGTACTTTTTCTTTTCAGTGAATTATTTTTAAACCCTCGACTGTTGGGTTTTATAATAATTTATTTAGTTTATATCGTATTTTATTCTAATAGTTTGTGAGGAACGTACTAAGAAGTTGCAAATAAATATTACAGCCAGGTCAGACTTTTTGGTTTCTTAATAAAATATACGATTTTCATACACATCCTCCTAAGGCTTCAAGTACCGTAATAAATGCGTCATATGACCTTCATAAAAGCGAAGTGGTGGAAACAAAAATGGTTTTTGAATAATAAAAAACACCTTAACACAAACTGAACATATTGGCATTGGTTTTGTGTCAGATTTGAGCAGTACGTTGGTTCAATAAATTTTGGGAATTTGAAATTCATTAATGAATGTTCATTTTATGATGTAAACATGTATGAAGAAATGATTTTAGATATTTCACCCCTAATGGGTCAAATACTAGAATTATAGCCTGTGTATGCGACATCGGGGATAACCGCTACTTTTATTAGTTTGCTGTAGCAAACACGCCGTGGTTAGTGGTCACTGCCACCCATCAATATCTGTGATCAACTCCAGATAGGATGGGATAGAAAGACCTACCTATCTAAGATTAGATTCGCCTAAAGAAAGGGTTGTGATGCCTGTGGCATAAGTTGAAACACCTCAAGAGTAAATCAATAGCTATCCACATAATTTATAAAATACAGTAATATGTATCTTTTTTTTCGTTTAACTACTTTTGTCTTAACGACATAATTATCTAATCAAGTTTTCTAATAACTGTTGTAATTTTTTCATCGATTTCAACGTTTTATTCAGAATTTTTCCCGTGAATTTAGAACTAAATTCTACATCCTCTTTATACCAAGACTTAATATAAATAATCATATTTGTAGTCTTAAATGAATTGATGGTCTCAAAATTGAGGTTACGTATAAAAGACATCAACGCAATAACGTACATCTGAATGCAAAGTAATGCAGGACGAATTCTAAGATACTAAAGGCTTGGGCTTGTTTTAAAAGGTGTGTCATATTTTTCCACTTTTGTAAATGTACAATATAAATAATTTGTCATACAAAACGGCATTTTATTCGGTCAAATGACTTTTGTCCTTGTTTCTCGTACTTGTTTTGTTTTTTTAGTTGGGACATTCAAATGCAGGTTTTATAACTATTAAATGACTAATATTATTTATTTAATTTCCTATTACTGCGTTCTAGTTTAAAAGGCGTGATACTTTTAACTTAGTCTTCAGGGCGTCCTGTGGTCGATCTCAGATAGGATGCTAGCTTATCTGCGATTGATTACAGATGTCCATGGGCGGCAGTTGCCACTTATCATCATGGACTGTAGTACTGTTTACTATTTCTACAGTATAAAGACCTTATTATTGATAGCTTTATACAGGTAGCATCAAATAAACATAAATAATAACGCTTTCTACACTCATAGCCCCACAGTAGGATTTTCTCCTATGTTGTGTGTGCCATGGACACACAAAGACGAATACACAAACACCCAGATCCAGGACAAAAATCTAAACCCATCATTCAGATGTCTGTCTGGCCGAGGCTCGAACCCGGTATCCACTGCGTGTGAGACCAGTGTGGTGACCACTCCACCACTTGGGTCATCCAACATAAAGGCTGTCGAAGTCTGGTTTTGACCTTCATTTGACCCGCACTGCACCAAGAAAAAATTATTTACCATTAATCAATCAAATAATAAATTCATCATTATTCATCCATTATTTCCTCATAGTTTCAGAATGATAAGGGTTTTTATCATCCTCAGGACAGCAAATATGCGGTGCATCTGAGAATAAGGCACTGCCACCTACAGGCATCACTACATAGTGTAAAACAAAGTCGCTTTCTCTGTCCCTATATCCCTTTGTATGCTTAAATCTTTAAAACTACGCAAATGATTTTGATGCGGTTTTTTAATAGATAGACTTATTGAAGAGGAAGGTTTATAAATAATAGCTCCTAATTTGATTGTAAACGAACCACGTGGCGTGTACACCGGTGGTTTGAGATTCAGTGGGTGACGGGTACGATTCCAGGCCAGACAGATCCGAATGATAGTTATGTTCTGTGTGTTCTAGTTTTTGTGTTTTTGTAGTAAATACATAAGTATTTCCTTGATACCCACGTCACAGGAAAAATCGTAGTGTGAGGCTTAAAAATATTTTCTGATATAAACCATATGTGCAGTTACCACGAACTAAATTGGAATATCTCAGATAAGTATGTCTCCCTTACCACATCCTTATCAGACCTGAACACGACACCCTAACATTGCTGTTATTAGGTGTGACGATGTATGTAATATTTGTATTGTAATCAATTATAATTTTTTAAATACCATTAATTAATAACTGTAGACAATTATAACTGAAGTCGTTAGTAATTAACCGAAATATCGATTTAGGCTTAATTCGTTATTCGTGGATCGAATACCTGTTGTTCCCGATCGTGATAAAAACCTTCCAGTCCGTTGTAGCTAATGACAGTGGAATCTTTGTATGGGACGGTATGTGTTCCCCGAACGATGGCGATTGGCTACAATTAGACGTTTTGTGCTGAATTCGTCGGCCGCTGTATTGTTTTTAATTGTTCTCGGTTTGGGGTACCGTCGAAACTTGAGAACTACTAGTTGCAAATAACAAGGAATTATTATGAAAACAAAGTCTTGACTGCTAAAACAGAAATTAGTACTCGAGTTTTTGTTTGCATTATTTTTTGTAATTAAACGCTTTTTTATGGTATGGGTGTTTGTGTTTTCGTGTTTGTGTGTGTCCATGGTATAAGTGTACACAACGTTAATCTCAATTTTCCTAAGAAAATATCAGATTAAACTGAAATTTGCTCGAGTCCATCTACTACAAAAATAACACATTTTCTTAAATAAAGTTAATTAACGTTATTAATTAAGTTAAATAAACGTCACGAACAGGACAGTTCTCACAGCTAACGACGTGGGGTAACAATATCGAGTTTCATCCAATTTGTTCATTCGCTTTGATTGTCCTAATGGGCCATTAATACAAGAAACGAATAGGAATTGTCATATAAATATAATTTAGGCGTCTGTCTATACTTTTAAATAAATTCTATTTTCCTTAAAATGACGATCAATCTATACTTATATATAAAGAAATGATGGTGTATGTCTGTGTCCGCTTTAAGTTAAATTGTTACACACATACAGTTTTATGCGCTGTTGTGTTCTGGTCTGTAGGATGTGGTAAGGGAGACATACTTTTCTGAGGCATTCCATCTTAGTCCTCAGGGGTAGCAACGCATCTGTGGCTAACCTTAGGTGAGATTTTAATCTTACCTAGGGTTGATTACGGGTGTCCATAGGCGGCAGTAGCCACTTACCATCATGTGGACTGCATGTTCGTTTGCTACTTCCGAACTAAAAAAAAAAAAAAATTAAAAATTTTTGCATGGATGTAGCTTGTTTAACTGGTCAGTCTATAGGCTAATTTTTTCGACATTTTTCGCTAAGAAGACGCCTTTTTTTATTGACGTCACTACACTCTTTAACTTAAACATTTAATTTACTATACGGAAGGTCCTTATCACTTTTCATATACCTTCAACGGTTAGCGAGTAAAATCTAAATTAGCTAATAATAAAAGTCTTATTTGTTGGTCTGTCAATTGATATTGGTTTATCTCGGCAACGACTACAATAGGCATATGCCTATAATATTTCTGCTTAATAACAGCAGTGTTATGCGCTGTTGTGTTCTGGTCTGAAGGATGTGATAAAGAAGACATACTTATCCAGGCGTTCCAACTTAGTTCTTTGCTACCCGCAGAGAACTCTCACCCAGGTAACAATTTTATCCAGGATTGATTGCAAATGACCATAGGCAGTAGATTGGATGAGAATGGCGAGGAAACTGATGTTAAGTGGCCACACTTACCATCAGTTTCCTCGTTTTATTTATTTATTTTAAGAAAAATAAAACGAGTGCAATTATTTCTAACGCACCGCACGAACCTCGCAGGATCCATGTCACACAAATACAATCATATAAACACCAGAAATGTTAATTCGTGATTTTGATTTTGTTGCAAGACAAGAAGTTCCGATTAATATAGTCGAATAAAGTACCTATCTCCTTCTTTTAATGTTTTCTTTTATTAAACTGAAAATTTAAACTGACGTAAAGCCAACTCACAAACTAAAATTTTAATAAAACGCAAATGTAAAAATATAAGTAACATTGGTTTTCCTATTTTTTTTTAATCTCTAAAAATTGATATAGTAGAATTAATATGGATCAAATATTTCATACGACGTCATGCGTCAAGGCTAGTCAGTTATAACCGATTAAGTTAAAGACAATTAAGCGTATAATTCAAACATTTAGCCTTATTTACACCTTCGATTCGCTGGCGATATGGAAATACCAACCGATAAATTGGGTAGCAGTATCACTCCGAGCGGTAATAGGACTAGAGACTGTGGGACGATGGTGTCAAAACATACAGCAATATTTTTTGGTATCATATAACTCTTATAAGTTATGCAATATATTACAATTACCATATTTCAACTCAAATGTACACAAGTAAATATCATTTATCTGGCGATACACTAAGGCCATGTTTCCACCGTATAGCGGTATTGTTATATTGTAAACTAGCTGCGCCCCACGGTTTCACCCGCGTATTAGTTACTACAAAGAAAACTAATTTATGTATTTATTTAGATCAGAATAAATATTATATTTATACAAACAACTTCGCAAATAATGCATTATTTTGGAATGAAATTTGGTTATCATATAAAAGGGTACAGTGAGTTTACCTGAAAAGATAGACATATGCTGTCGCTGACTTTTTTTTAGAACTTTTAAAGGGGATCAATTCTGTCATACATAATTATTACGAAACTTTAACCGTTTACGCAGCGCAAGCAGCGGAAGCCCTCATTTAAAAAAAAACGCCGATTTTGAGACATTCTTCATTGGTGCTCCGCTCTTGCTGGTCTTAGCGTGATGATATATAGCCTATAGCCTTCCTCTATAAATGGGTTATCTAACACCGAAAGAATTTTTTAAATCGGACCAGTAGTTCCTGAGATTAGCGTGTTCAAACAAACAAACAAACTCTTCAGCTTTATAATATTAGTATAGATGTCAATGTGTAAGTGCCCCCATAGACCTATACAATGTAAAGACATTTCATTTAAAAGAATATATACGTACGATACAAAAATATTGTTAAAATTTAATCTATAAAAAGGTTTCTTTCACGTAAGGATACTTGGTTTAGTAGTTTCTTTTTCATTTCTAGCAAAACTTATTGTTTAAACTTTTAATTTTATCTTTTATGTAAGGATTAATAATGTCAACCATTGAACCCACTGTGACTTCCTTAAGAAAAATTATTATTTCAAGCGAAAATTTCGCTTATTGCATAGCGCTTGTCATGAGACGTCTGTAACGAATACGGGCGAGCAGAACAACTATAATATAATCGATACCGTGTGTTTTTATGACGAAAAAATGTAAACATCTCTGATTTTACGAGCGACGCTGATTTCTTTATTTGTCCAACTGTGTGGTGATTTTGCTTCACAGTAATTTAATTTATAATTCGATTAACAGTCAATGATCAATGAGGTTGATTAAATCACACAACTCGACTATTTTCTTGTGATTTTTTCATTGAGGACCCGCGTCCCAAAGCGATTATCATACCGGTCTGACACGCAATGGATTCCAGGTTCAAACAGACATCTAAACGGTGAGTTTAGATTGTGTTCCAGGTCTGGGTGTTTGTGTCCATGGCACCCACGACACAGGAAAAAAAACCTAGTGTGGGGCTATGAGTGTAGAAAGCATTTTTAGAATCATTCTAGGCCATAAACTATCTGTTCGCTAAATTTCAGCGAAATCCGACACATCTGTTACATCTGTAAGGTTTTAATCGAAGTTTATGTTATAAAGTATCAGTAACTTTCCAAGTCGACATGTATCTTAGCCTTACAGATGCCAAACACTAGTGTTCTAGTTAAAAGGTTTATTAAGAGATAGAATTACACGCCACTAAATCCTCAGACATAGCAATGTGTCTGTAGCTAGCCTCAGATAAGATTTCATTCATACCTACTGTTAATTAAATGTCTATTAATAACAGTAGCTTATGCAGAGGCTATCATCAGCGTAGCATAAGGTGAGTTAGAAGTATAATGAAATTACAATAGGGAACATTGTTTCAAATATTTGAACAAAAAAACTCGATTGTTAAAAAGGTTTTTTATTTATTTTCATAATGATGAAATGATTGTTTTTGTAATGATATGTCATATGTAACAATCCGTTAAACTGTTTGGGCTGTAGCGCGTGCTAAACAAATGTATATGCAATTATTCAAACATGCACATGCACTTTTATTACGGTTAATTGAATATGTCTATTAATAACCGTAGTTTATGGCTTCATAGCATCTGGTGAGCTAAAGGTGCACATTCATTCGTTACTTATAAAAATATAATTGACAGAAAACCATAAATAAATTTGGCTTTCTGCACTCCTACAACACCTAAGCTTCACACTAAGATTTTTTCTGTCGTAAGTGTCATGGATACAAACAAAGGCAGATACGAGTACACAAAAATAAATACTTAAGCTTTTGTGCAGTTTTTATGAATATAAATATGACCTGTAACAGAAAAATGTGATGGCACACTCATACGTCGATAAAGAAGTTTCACTTAAAAAAAACAGACGCAGGAAAGATCCAAATTCCTCACTTACATATCTTTTCTTTTATAAAGTAAAGTAGCAAACGAGTATGCAGCCCACCTCATGGTAAGTGATCACTGCCGCCCATGGAAATCTGTAAACAACGTCATACAGATCAAAGGTTCTATCTGAAGTCGATTACAGATGCGTTGCTACTCCCGAGGACTGAGATGGTCGCCTCAAATGATAGAGCTGGCAACCACACCCCTCCACCGAATCGCAAGAACAACTTCACGCTAGAAATAGTGTTCGACCATCACTTTGTGTGGGAATCAAACCTAGAACTCACTTTGTGTCAGACCGGTATAGTAACCGCTCCGACACGTGGTCCATTAGATAAAAAAGTAATAAAAGCCTTATAAACTGTGTTTTACTCCTTATAAAATAAACTTTACTAAATCTTTTTCTAAAATGACATGCGCGCAATAAAACAATAACTTCCAACCATGATATGATATAGGACAATATAGCCAAGTATCCAAAACACCCAGACCACGTGATAGAGCCGAGCGGAGAATCGAACCCGTATTCTCGATAGCATCGCCCGACCGTCGGTATTCCAAAAATTTTCTACCCAGATAGCGGGTAGCGTCAGCAGAGACAACTGATCGCGTTTTCGTAATTGATTAAATTTTTTGACTGCGTCAGAAGGAGGGTAATATTTTTCGAGCGTATGTATGTTTGTTTGTATGTATGTCCGTTTCTTTGGCATGCGTTACAGTAAACTAAACGATTTGACGGATTGTGACGTATGATATATCTATTGTGATGTAGATATTAGAAGTCTAAGTCTCAGTTTCTAGAGTGATATATGCTCCATATTTAAAAAAAAAGTGTGTGTCAGTTCCGACGCACGACTGGAGTTTACTTCTTAAGTACGATTGTCTAAACAGGCGCAATAAAATTAAATTGAAATAACTTTCAGTTGTTGTATTCATTTTTTGCAAATATATGCAATATACAGACACGGGAAATTTTCATTTTCATTACATGTTTACTTAAATAAAATGCAACGTTAAAAGATTTATCTCCCGACGCTACAAGCAAGCGTCAGCCATATCATTCATGCTTGTATGTATACCTGTGTTCCCGACTTTTTTCTTTTGGTCGCTGGGGGCAGCGTTAATGTGCGTATGTAGTTTTAAACTTAAAGTTGTAACTTATCGGCGGAGGCATCGGCAACCTTTTTTCCAAGTTCATTTTTCTAAAAAATGTTACCGAGCCCTGCCCGGGATTATTAAGTTCCCGGATCGGCGCCGTAATTGGGAGCTATCGCTGATTTGTTAATTATAGTTCGGAGGATGCTTTAATTTGATAATTCTGGGCTGTTTTTTTTTGTTTTGATTTTGGACAAATATCGCTAAATATTTTGACAGGAAGACGTGATGTAAAACAAGTTTTTAAGCTAAGGGGTGGTATTTTTATATTGAACATAACTGTCATTTGGGTCTGACTGAAACCCTTGTAGCCCTTTATGATTATGTGGTGTGGTAACTTAAAGTGGTAGAACTCTGCGATTCGACTCCGAAAGCAGCACTGCCCCAACTATTTCTGCCTAATAAAAGCATTGTTGTGTTTTAGTTTGAAGGGTGTGGTAAGGGAGACATACTTATCCGAGACGTTCCAAGGCGTTTTTGCAAGGTTTCTATAGTCGGTACTGTACGATTTTATGTCCTAATCATTTAGTAAAAAAAAATTGTATGTGTCCTTTAATAAAATATCATTTTCCACAAATCTTTAAAGCAGTTAGGTGCTTTATTTTTATATTTTTTATAGAATATTTGTCGTACAATTTGTACATTTTTTTTTTCGAAAAGTTGCTTTGCTTTTGAAGACACTAAACGCGGGTGGGCAACAGAATTTCTAGCCTCTTGGCGAAGTCTTCACGACAATACAAACAATCTATAAGCAATATAGTCATAACACACAATTATGACCAGTAATGCAATACGAATAAAGGTGATAATTCCTACATTACGCCTGAGTGACATCTTGAGAGGGTCTGGAACAGAAACCATAAAGTGTAGGGCCGGTTACAATGCATACTTTAATCAGTGGCTAAACTGAGTTACAGTTAAGGAACACGTAGTATTAATATTTTAACGCATTAAACACTTTGCAATGTTTTTTTGTCCGACTACGTCAGAAGGAGAGTGATGTTTTTCAAGCATATTTATGTATGTATATCAATTACTTTGCTACAGCCGAAATGGCTTACTGGATTGTAACATATGACATAACATTAGAATCGTTTCAGTTTTCAGTGACATAAACTATATAAATTTAAAAAATGGCACAAGAAAATGGAGAATAAAGGAGAACGTCTTATTATTATCATAATAATATAAAATGAAAGCTAGTAAAAAGACCATTTCAAAAATATTATAATACTTTAAGGTTATTATTTTAACGAAAATTCATAAAAAAGACATAATCA
>MOOZ01000202.1:159169-172567 GCA_002930495.1 Cecropterus lyciades | reverse complement strand
ATGGAACTTTAGTTGCGTCTATGTAAAATTAATCGGTTTTTGTCTCTCCAAAAAAAAATCCAAAAATGACTTACGCGGTGCTAGAACTTAAGCGACGATATGTCAAAATACTAGCTTGTGGTTTGGTGAGAGACATAAATAGGATTTCACATAAATCAGACCAGTGCTTCTTGTGTGATTGTGTAACAAACAGACACACACCATCTCATTTTTATATATTAGTATTGATTGATTGTTTTAATAATTTGCTCGCCTTGGATCATAACTAAATCAGTCGGGTGTTACATACAGATTTGCAAACACCACTGTACCCAACAAATACATCACCTTACTTGTAGTTGGCACCAATCCAAGCTAAAGGGGTGATCCCTTTAGAAAATAAATACATGAGACAGCATCACCTTACTGGTGGCCGGTACCAGCGTCACACCGGGCGGCGCCTTCACCAGCGGCGGGTCCAAGCCGCCCAACTTCCGTATGGGTTGCACGTTCACGCTGATCGCGTACAGCTGGAACTCGTGCTTCAGACGCTCCGGTACCGGCACGTTTTGCAGGTAGCTGGGGGGAGTGGGGGGAAGGTGATGTTATGTAACTCTTTTTCGTTTATGTGTAAAATAAAACTGCATATGTGTGTAACAAAATAGTAGGAAGGTGCGGTGACAACGGGCTTGATGTGAGGAGGTTTGATTTGAGGGGTGCGAAAGGGAGTGAAGTTATGTGAGATGAGGTTGAAAGTGAGATAAGGTGAGGAGGAGAAGGTAAGTGCAATGCAGTTACAAGGGGGAGGTGAGATAAGACGCGGTGGAGGGACGAGGGGGAGAAGATGCCACTTCGCGGAGCTATCGTGATGATTAAAATAATTATGAACATAAACTTTACCAATCACAAGTTTACATTTAAACCAGCACTTACGCAAACGCCATCAACTTGGCCGATGTAAAGGTGAGCACACACGCGGCGCCGTCATCCTGAAATTATAAACATACTTTATTATAATACTGAATTAGCAAACAAACAAACAGACTATCTGGAAAGTGAACACTGCCACCCATGGATATCTGTAATCGAACCCAGGTAAGATCAGTTTAACCTTTTATTTTCGAGGGGGAAACCTTCAAAAGGTACCTGACGCCGTGGGAGCGACGCCAGGTTATGTGTGATTTTTACCGCACTAAAACCCCCCCGGTGACCGTACTCGGCGCTGCGAAGAAGACTCCGGGATCTCCAGAGGAAAACAACTGGAGCCCTCAGAGCGCGTTGCCCATCGGGTTCCGCCAGGTGGGCGGCTGGCGGGCTGGGCCCACCGCACCGTCTGGTCTTTAGGACAATATGCGACCACGCATACCGTCGTCCTTCTCGGGATCGACTGGCTGAACGGTTCGAGCTCCCACTCTTGCCACCCACAACCCCCTAAATCCTTTTTGGTCGCCTCTTACGACAGGCAGGGGATACCGTAGCCCTATTCTAATCCCGGGACTACAGGGACAAGATTATAGATTATTATTAGAGATTAGATTGTAATCTAAAGTCGACCACACATGCGTCGATACTTCTGAGGACAAAGTTGAAAGGCATCGGATAAGTACGTCTCCCTTGCGTTGCTATCCGTAGTGAATAAGTTAACAAAGTTTTGCTTACGTATGTCTCCCTTGCCACACCTTTCAGCCCAGAACATAACAGCGTAATAAAGCCGTAATTTATCAGAATGGAGAATACGAGCATGTGGTTCCCATGTGAAGTCGATGACCGACAGATGCGTTGGTATTCCTGAGGATTTAGATGGTCGCCTCATATATAAGTGAGCCGGCAGCAACACCCTTTCATCTCACGTAAGAACTGGTTCACGCTAGAAATGGCGGTGGTACCTCCCCGGTCGAACTGCACTGGTTCCACCACCTGGCCAAGTGGCACCTGTGACCTAGCCTTTAAAGTCGACCCACAAAGGGTTCTGGCCTCTTATCTGTGCATGTTGGGCGAGAGGGGGGGAAACGGGGTTAGGGTGGTGGTAACTGTGCTGGTGGGGGGAGAAGGAGGTGTGAGGGTGGTGTACCTGCGCGTCCACCCGCAGCCCGGTGGGCCCGCAGGCGTGCGGCTCCATCATGTAGAAGGCGGGGGAGCCCGCCACGCGCCACACGGCCACCGCGTGCGGGACCGACCACAGGATGCCGTGGGTGTGGGCTTCGAAGAAACGCTCCAGGGCACATCTAGTGGGGACGGGGGGGGAGTCTTAGATGTCAAATATGCATGCTGATGCCACGGGAAATGCACTAGGAATACGACACTCACGATAAAACTAATATTGAAATAGCGTCGCCCTGTTTGTGTCTTATGTGTAAGTATATATCATATCTCACATATGTATCGTGTGTGACATATTTTTGAGAAAATCTCATGTGTGTCTAATGTGGGTATTTGTGTCCCTTGTGTAATACGTCTGAGTATAATTATGTCATGTGTTAAATGAAGATATGTGGGAGAATGTGTCGTGAGTCTGAGTAATGTCATACATGTGTGATATTATGTATTGTGTGTCATAGGTTGAATAAGTATCAAGTGTGATATAGTATCACGTATGCCGTGACACTTGACATATCACACGCTTAATATTATATTCATGGGTTTGTGTTTATGTAAAATATATGCCATATTATACATGTGTGTGTCATATGTGTCATGAGTGTCGTGTCAGTGAGTATTTGAGTGTGCGTGTCGGTGCGTGTGTGTGTACACTGCGGCAACCTGACGGTCATCTCGGCGGGAGTCCTCTGCTCCAGCTTGCCGGCGTACACCTGCTGCAGGTCGTAGCGCACGTAGTTCACGCCGAGCACGAAACGCTTCAGCACCTACACGCAAACGTACCCACAATAATTATAAGCACGGGAATAGATTTTCTAATTTTCTAAACCCCTTCCATAATTTCGGTATACCTTGACTATTTCCAAAAATATAATATTTCAGTAAAAAATGTAGTTCTGAACATTCTATCTTTAATTAAACGCTAAACCTATAGACGAGATATCATGTTATCTGTAGATGACGTCACACCTCAACATTACATGGAAAAATAACCACCAGATGCTACAATAATAAGGTTGTGAAATTTTGATTACACGTTGTAATGAGCCCCTAGAATTAGTCCGTACTATACTAGGGGGATCACTAGCAGTACGGTTCCTTACCAGAGATTAGTGACTAGCTAGCGATCCTTTACTGATAGTGATCCCCTGCCCGCTCGTGACCGTCTCTACTGCTAACGAGCCTCTACGACTAGCGACCCTATACGACCAACGACCCCAGCAGGCTAGCGACCCTCTGCCGCTGGCGGCCGCGCACACCTGCAGCGGCAGCAGCACGTCCTCGCCCGGCCGGAACTCGTAGCCGAGCGCCAGCAGCGACGCGGCGAACAGCTGGCAGCCGGCCGCCATCACCTCGTCCACCGTGCGGCGGCTCCACAGGTGCGGCCGCCGCACGTGCGACATGCACGCCGCCACTATCGCCCCGCACGACGACTGCAGCAGCGCGTCGCGCGTGAACCTGCCGGGGAGAGGGGCTTCCTTGACACTGCTCCACGTCGCACGCTACCCCGTAACAATGTGGACTCACTAGTTCACTACATACATTATTAATACTCACAAACATACATACTATACACACACACATCCATACATACATTCACACTAAATAAACGTCAAGCGTCGCCGGACAAGTGCCGCATGACCGGTCGCTCAGTGCATTGGGAACGTAGCAGAGTCCCGTTTGCAAGCGCCGCCCGGCAGTCGACTCACGCGCACTGCTATTGAAACCCGTGTCGCTCGGCTACCGCCACTCGCTCGCTAACGCCCTTGTTTACACGCTTTTAATAACAGTTCTTTAGCGTTCTTCCTGTCTTTCATATCTATTGTGTCCGTGCCACTTGTTTTCTTCGCTTGTGACTTTCTACTGTATACCTATTGCGCTTGTTATAACCTCTATACTTCGCGTGTGACTTTCTTGTGACTACCCATTCTGCTTGTGCTCGCCGTTTCTTCCCCCCTTCTAAACTTTAGTAATATTTCAATTATGATTTCTACAGTAACTTTTTCTTCCGTGTGTGAGTAAAGTAATATTGAAAATGTTTGCGTTCGGCTTGGAAGACCTCCAGTACCTTCAGTACAGGGACAGTAAAACAGTCGGTACAACATGTTCGGACACTGACTTGACGAGGTCCGGCGGGCGCGAGCCGCGCAGCACGGTGCGGCCGCGCGCGGTCTCCACGAAGGCGGTGAGCACCTTCCACTCGTAGCCCTCGTCGGGCACGGCGCCCTGCGCGCTCACGGCGCCCGCCAGCCGCGACACCTCCCAGAACACCTTCACCGACGATATCGAGAACCTGGAAACATACACCTCACCACGTTTAACACTTTTTCGTTTCGACTCACGATACTTGTAAGTCAAATTATTTTCTATCTAACCGAGGTCTCTGACAATAAATTTGAGGATGTGATTGATGTCTCGCGACAAAATGACTAGAGTTGATCATGTTATATCATACGATGAAAATAAGAGGATCTAATGCAAACCAAATTGTATGTATTTTTGGGAGTTTTCAAAGCGTGGTATTAAAGAGAGTTATCCCTTTTACTAAGAAATCGTATTATAAAACAGAGACTACGTTATTAGGAGTAGTTTTAGGTTGGCGAAATTTTGAGTTCGGTTTTTCGTTCTCATACAGCATACAGTTCACACAATGATGAGTGGTCACCCTCTAATAAAAACGACAGTCCTTTTCTCATTAACTTCCCTTTGCCCTATCCCTTTTTTCTGTTTTTTTTTTCATGAATTAAACAATATTTAACTACGTTGTAACAATATTGTACAAACTAACAAAATTACAACATTTGATCCAACACCCATCCATCCATCAGCCTTTCAAAGTCTCATACGTGAAACAACTATTTGCAATAATCCCTTTGCCTGGCAAGCGTGTTAGTGACCGCTGTGAGCATTGATGTTCCACCGGAAGACTAATCTCTTGGAAGTTGTCCCTCAGTGCTCTTCCAGTACATCCACAGAAAGACAGGGTGCGTGCTATCCAACACCACCGCAACCTGACCCTGTGGGTTTGGGCCGTATGTCATATAGCACCGTACACACTTGTTACTCCCCGGGCGAGCCAGCAGCCCCACGTTGTGCGCGAAGGCCTCGGCGAGCTGGTCCACCGAGGCCAACACGACCAACGCGGCGGCCCCGCCGGGCGAGGCCTTGCCCGCGGGGCCCGTCGCGTGCGGCTCCCACAGGACGTAGGCCTTGTCGTCCGCAGCCCGCCAGATGCCAACGCAGTAGTCCTTAGCGCATAGGACTCCGTATTTGTTCTGCAAAACATAAATTTTAACAAAAATAAAATCGAATTCCATGTTGGTCCGATTCAAATATACGTTGGCTTAGACGGTACATAGACAGTACATAGTACATAGACACGAAGTCGGCGCTCACCATACTTCGCTAGATCACGACGACGAAATTATGTTCTACGAGTTCTTCATAATAAATATATTTATACACGTATATACGTGACGTAGATAACCGCTTTCCTTGAGGAAGTCGGTTAAAAATAAAATAATTTAAGTGTTGTCAACTAGAACATGCAAACAGTTTACAGTAGGGGTGTGCGAATAATTCCAACCTATGAATCATTCGTTTCAACTTATTCGATATTTTGCGAATTATTCGCTGAATTTTTAATAATTCGAAAATTCGAATTTAGAATCGAATATTAACTTTCGACTCGATTCTAAGTTCGGTCACCCCTAGTTTAGTGTAATTGTCATGTTAAGTTCAATATCACAATACACGATGAAGGTGACCTAAGTTGTCTAAAAAAAGTTATTGTTTTTGACGTTTTTTTATGAATAATGGTACGGAACTCGGGCTCAGGGTCCGAGTCGCACTTTTACTTTTTTGTGGCAAAGAAGTCGGTTGAATTTTTTGCTAAGAAAAAGTAGATATATATATTTTATTTTTCAAAACATGCATAATTTTGCCACATTAATAACACAAAACTCACAGATTCAAAGAACCTGGCGATGCCCCGTTTCAGGTTCAAGACCGCTCCGCTGTCGCCCGCCTTCGTGTCGCCCGTCACCACATCTTCCTGTATCTCCAGCTTTATCTGGAAAATGGGGGGGGGATTAGAGGGGAGAGTGGAGGGAGGTGAAAGGCTGAAGGGAGAAAGTAGGAGTAAAGTTACATTAATACACTAAATTATTTGTATGACATTACATATTTAGTTTTTAAAATCTTGTTTGCCTGTTTTTATTCATTCTGACAGTTTCGTCATTATTATTGTAATCACTTATCGGCTTAATATCATGTACTTCAGCAGGGAGGACTTAGAACATGTAGGGCATCCACATAACAACCTTATTTCTGTCTAAGAACAACAGTGTTATGCGTTGTTGTGTTTTTACATACTTTTCTGAGGCATTCCATCCCCCGACTTTGATCTTACCTAGGGTTGATTACAGATGTCTATGGACGACAGTAGCCACTTACCATTAGGTGGGCTGCATGGTCGTTTGCTACTTCCATACTATAAAAAAAGTGTGTCTCAGTTCCGACGCACGTTTAAATAAGTTTCGATCGTTATAAACAGCGCCATCTATGCGACAGACGAAAAAGGGAAAAGTGCGCACAATACGTCGCGCACCAAAACCGTAACGAGGTCATTCGACCACAAAATTTTACTCCTCATATTTTTCTCATACCGGTCGCCTCATATGGTTTGATAAGGCGTAAACGGCAATAAAGTGAGGTGGCAACCGACATTGAAGCTGGTGACGTGGAAGTCTGCGGCGAGGTCGGCGGGGCGCACGCGCGGCGGGCGCGCGGCGCGCGGCAGCGACGCCGTGTACAGCCGGTCGCCGTACTTCAGCACGGCGTCCAGCAGGGCCGGCTTCCAGAACGTGTACGGCTCCACGTGCTCCACCACTATGCCCATCACCGCGTTCGCTGCGTCCTGCAGGGCGGAGGCTTGGGCCTTTAGAATGCTTCGTTTGACCGTTCGTTGGTAACTGACAGGATCCGAGACGAACCGATGTAGGTTCGGTGGGTACTTTTCAAATGTAAAGAAGCTTCCTTCCAATAACATAAAAAAAATAAAAAAATATATTTGTCGATTAGTGGAAGGAAATTGCGGTGACGTTACAGTGAAACATGCGTACTATTAATTTTCACTTTCTTACGATGAAGAAAAGCTTTATACAGAAACTCACTACGACTATGGTATTAAACACACAGCAATGAAAGTGTAACGGGTTTATCGACTATTTGAAACAACCCAATTAGAGGAGTATTATGTCCAGCATTGAAACTTAAAAAGCTTATGAATGGTACAGGCGAATTGTGAAAAAATTTCAAAGGTCAACATTGAGACAAATTCGGTCAGCGGTGGGAGTGGTAACCCGCTCACTTCATCCGTATAACATTGACATAGCATCGCCCCTCTAAGTTTCTCTGCTGTGGATCCCAGGTCCAGCACTGGAAACGACGTCAATCCATTGGTCCCATGCCTATTTATAGGACCGATGTCCATCAGTGAGACCTATGCCCATCAGTAGAACCCATGCCCATCAGTGTAAACCGTGCCCATCAGTGGGATCCTTGTTTCAGCAGCACACCGCACACCCACCTGGTTGTCCCTGTTGGGGTTGTCGAGGAAGTAGTTCTCGTTCTGAGCGACCCTGCCCCGGAGGCTGGCGGCGGAGCGCCCCAGCCGCGTGAAGTGCTCGCCGAGAGCCGCGTCCTCTACAGGCTCGATTAGGGCTTCCTCTTCTGTGAAACACAGGAACACTTGAATTTTTCAGTCCACCTGATGGTAAGTGATCAATGCCGCCCATGGACACCTATAAACAACTTCATACAGGACAGGGGTTCTATCATGAAGTCGATCATGGATGCGTCGCCACTCCCGAAGACCGAGGTCGCGTCACTGCCACACCTATTTCTAAATAACAGCTCAGTGTTATGCGCTACTCTATGAAGGTAAGGTGTGGTAAGAAATATATACTTATCCTTGATGCACCAAATTAGTTCTCAAGAGTATCAATACACCTGTAACCAACCTCAGGCAACTTACAGGCGTCCATGGAACGCAACGGTCTTTATCATGAGATGAACTGCATACTTCTTTTGCTACATCAATTATAATTTTAAAAAAATGTTCTTTCTTGATTAACTCCGGACAGTGTGTCGTTTATTTATACCTTTATCAAAATCAAAAAAAAAAGTAAAATTTTTCAAATAATGAAATACAAGGAGAAAGTTTTGACGAGAAACTTTCACCTTGTATTAAGCAAACAATATTTTGAAAATTTCCCAAAGAAATCATAAAATAAATATTGTGCTATGTTTGTTTTGATATTATGTTTCTTTAAAAAAAATACGCAAGGTGTATTATCCCACAGAAAACGCAACATATTTCCTACTATACACCCTCACCCTCCTCGCCCGCGGCGCCCTCCTCATCGCCCCCCTTGCCGGCGGGGGCCTTCTTCTCCTTCAGCACGGAGGTGAGCTCGTTGGTCACCGTCACCGGGTACAGCTTGTACGGCGCCAGGCATTGCTTCGGATCCAGACCGCCTTGGATTGCTGGGGGATAATGTTTTAATTTTATCAATCGTAAAGTGAGAAAGGGACCGAATTTAAAATTTCGGTAAATTAAATTAAAAACTCGAAACTACTAATAACATAATTATAGCAAATTAAAAAGTGACTCCCCAAAATGCGAGTAAATTTTTTCAAGTAATTTTTCGAACAGAATAATTGAAGTGAAAGAAATGTTAGTGAACGAAACCGTTCTCCAATGAACGAACGAATGAACGGCCGTGTAATGTTACGTTTTGAATTTAAGCTTCTTTTGCTGTGATATAAAATTCTATGAAATGAAAATACGTTACGAAAGCAGTTGTAGGCGCTACAACTAGATGGCGCTGTGCCGCACATCGTGTGTACCCGTAACATATTAAAATGTATCAATTCCGCGATAATACTCTAAAATCATAAAATTAAAATTATTAATTACATTGTGTACGAAAGATATTTTATTCTTGTATTGTTCTGTCAAGTGAAACCATTTTATTTGTACGTATAGGGCACTCACTAAGCTTGTCGACGAACTCCTGCGGGCTGGCGAACACCATGAGCACGGGGGCCGCCTCCGGGGGCACGTACTCGGGCTCCGGCTCGGGCTGCGCCTCGCCCTCTGACAGACAGTAGGGGTGAGCTACAGTGTGTGTGCGATAACGTGCCGGGCCATACTCCTCTATGTCTCCGGGAAACGCATTAAATGTTATGACAAAAACGCAGCTGAAGCGATTAATTTAAAATTGAACCTACCCATATTATATGACTTCAAAAGGAATATTCTCGATCATCTGTCGAGGTTATGCGCTTTAATTGTGGGTGTCATTCGATTACGTACGTCAGCCGTAATTATAGAAGACCCCCAAATATTTTGTACATCTAATTGGAAAACATGTGATAAATTACGAAGAAATTGTTTTAAATTTCTCCAAACAAAATTCGACCGGATAAACCATTTAACAAACATTTCTTGACTCATCCTTGGAACCCATCTCTTGATCGTTGAAAGGGGACACGAGTATTAGTAATTGACAGATGTCACTAGTGGCGAATTGTGGATCTACTCAATGCTATTATCTGTTCTAATTGATGATCTACTACAGAAATAAGGTTGTTATGGGAATGCCATACACGTTCTGTAAGCCCTCCTGCTGAAGTACATAAGCCGATAAGTGATTACAATAAATAAATAAATAAAGGAGGACCCTCACCCCCGCCGAGTTCCTCGTCCTCCTCCCCCGGCTCGTCGCCTCCCTCGCCCGCCATCTCCTCCTTGAGGCGTTGCAAGCGTAGCTCGTCACCTGAAATTGTGCATTGTTTTCAGTCAAAAATAAAGTATACAAATGTAAAATATATCACAAAAATCGGCACAACCATTTAAAATTTACGTGTGTAACATATAAAAAAGAGAAAAAAATAACAGTCCAAATTTTTTGAGATCGGTTAATAAACGATCAGTAAACAGACATTATGTCGTATTAAAGACTGTCCTGAATTAATTAAATTAGGATTTCAAGTAGGATTATACTTTTCTGGAAGTAACAAATAAAAATGAATGCTACTTCGTATCAAATTCAGCAAATACATCTCACCGTTACATATCCTTCTTCTGACAACTCTACACCATTCTCTCTGTGGAGTGATTAGCTAACGCTAACGGTAATCCGTTTGCGACCCAACTCCTTCCTGTACTCGCTGCAGCAACAGACCCTGGGTCCTCCCACTCGCCCTCCTATACGGCCAGTGACGATATGGTGACACGCATCAGCAGGTCGACTGGCTTTCATTAACCTTCCGAGTTCTTTACTTGGTGGCAATCGTCTCACTTACCTTCCTGTAGCCCACGCAGCTCTCCTCATCTCCAATTAACCCAGACCCACACGATCGTGTTCAGGACCCACTTTAACACGAGCATCCCAACTCACCCTTATTCCTCCACAAGGTAATCACTTGCACTTGAACCTAGCGTCTCCCTGGCCCCTTTGAGCATTCACTGTAAGGTGCCCTCTTTTATCTTGCAGCACTTGCTGTAGGGTGGCCTTCCCTCCTCATCCTAAAGCTTTCACTATAAGGTACTTTCCTTATGCTTTCCTGCCATACGCGCAGTAGGTGATGGTGTCCAGCTGGCAGTGCCACCAACTGGCGCTGGTGGCCGGCTAATGGTAGTGTCCAGCTGGTGGTGGTGTCCAGCTGGCGGTGGTGGCGTGTTGTGCGTGTGGAGCACTGACCGCGGGCCAGGCGCTGGCGGGTGAGCAGGCCGCGGGCGAGCGTGGGCGCGGCGTCGAAGGCCACGAGGCGGCCGCCGGGCGCCTGCCACACGCCCAGCTGGTGGTAGTCGCCCAGCAGCAGGAACACCTGCTGCGGCTTGCTGCTGTCGTACCACATCTTGAACAGCGCGTCCTTTATCTCTGAAACAGAAATACGATATTATTGTGACGACCGGCGAGGTGGAGCGGTCGCCTCTGACACGCTGTGGGTTCCGGTTTCGATCCCCGGCCAGACAGATATTTGAATGATGAAATTAGATTTCTGTTCTGAGTCTGAGTGTTTGTGTATTCGTATATGTGTGTCCATGGCACCCACGACACAGGAGAAAATAGTAATGTGGGGCTATGAGTGTAAAAAGCGTTTATGTTTATGTTTGTTTAATACTGCTTACATTCTTGTACTGTGGCTGAACCCTCAGTGGTAACAACGCATCTGTGACCAACCTCACATATCCTCTCTGGGATACATTACAGACTCCCAAAACCAATAATCACTATACTATAGCCAGTGATAATTCTATAGCCAGGACTCACGCTTCATTGGCTCCTCCTTCTCCTCCTCCTCTAGCTCCTCTCCCACTTCGTCGTCACCGCCACCTTCTTCCTCCTCCTCGCCACCCTCCTGTATATGAGCAGATTTAATCACAACATTTAAAATTTTGATCTTTCAATATTTTATACTTATTTTTTACTCACATTCTGACCCTCTATTATACTCTACTCTAGCATCTATTATAAAAACGCTTATTCCCACGGCTTCGCCCGTTGCGGTCACGTGTATCACGACGACGATGCATATCCTATATGTTAATCCAGGTAATAAACTATCTATGTACCAAATTTCAGCAAAATCCGACGAGTAGTTTCTGTATGAAAGAGTAACAAACATACATAAATCCTAACAAACTTTCGACTCTATAATATTAAGTAAGAATATTATAATTATTAAAAATACAACGCTGTGACGTTCGTAGCGTCACACGTCAGCTATCACTTGTAAGGGTGGCCACTCACCCCAGCGGGCGCGTCGGGCAACCTCAACGGCAGCCGGATGGGTTCCCCGAGCTCGATGGAGAAGGTGTTGGCGCCCATCTCGAACTTCTCCGTCAGGTCCTCGGGGCCGATGTCCTTGCGACCAGTCTTCTTCACGTGGTTCAGGTAATATTCAGCACCAGCATCTGGAGAATATTGAAATCAATATTATTCCCCAGATGTATATTGTGTTACTTTCCTAGCTCGTTATTGGTTAAGTGGAAAAATGTTTGGATAGATGTTCCCAGGGAAAGGATGTTGAGAAACTTATGAATGATTTTTTAATGTGTTGTTAAAGATTTTAAGTCCTCAAGGACATATATTTGACGACCCGCGTGGCGGAGCGGTCACAATACTGGTCTACTACGCAGTGGGTCCTGGGTTCGATTCCCGGCCAGACAGACATCTGAATGATGAGTTTAGATTTTTGTTCTGGGTCTGGGTGTTTGTATACTCGTCTTTGTGTGTCCATGGCACCCACGAGACAGGAGAAAATCCTACTGTGGGGCTATGAGTGTAAAAAGCGTTTAAAGCGTTTATATATATTTAATTATAATTATAAACTGATAAATGTGTATAATTATTTCCGGGGATAGTAAGCGTCCAATGATGTTCATGAAAATCTGTTAGCAATTTCGTTATTATATTCCTTCTTTATAGCATGGAAGTAGCAAACGAGCATGCAGCCCAACTGATGGTAAGTGGCTACTGCTGCCTATTGACGTCTGTAATCAACCCTAGGAAGAAGCCACAGATGCGTTACTACCCCTGAGGACTAAGATGGAATGCCTCGGAAATATGTCTCCTTTACTACACCCTTCACACCAGAACACAGCAGCGCATAACACTGCTGTTATAAGGCAGAAATAGATAACTAAGGTAGTGAATTATGAGTATAATTATATTCATCATACAAGGATGTAAGTGTAAGTCTTATTTGTAACTACACTGGCTTCACCATCTGCCAATAAGACGGTGGTATTTACTCAGTTGAACTAAATTGGTTCCGATCCGGAGGCAGTGTTGAATAAAATATTGTAACTGACATTTTGTAAGTGTCGCTGTAAGTCTATGCAATATGAACACGTTACATTTAATCTTATTTCATTTCATTTACATGCGTTTGTATGTCACGAGTTTATTCTTCTTTTGGAGTTTACTCCTTAAGAATCGATTTTCATATAAAACGCTCGGTATGAGAAAAATATGAGGAGTAAAATCTAGCGATCGAATGACCTCGTTACGTTTTTGGTGCCCACTTGTCCCTTTTCCATCCGTCGCACAGATGGCGCTGTTTGCAACAACCGAAACTTACTTCAAGTTTTTCCATCTGTCGCATAGATGGCGCCGTTTACAACAATGTATTGCGCCCGTATAGACAATAGGCATCTGCTCACCCAGGAAGTTGTACATGTGGTCCTGGTGCATGTGCGGCGGCGGCGCGGCGGCGCTGGCCGCGCAGAAGGCCGCCGCCGCCGGC
>MOOZ01000201.1:208692-222099 GCA_002930495.1 Cecropterus lyciades | reverse complement strand
ACACTATATAATGTCTTATTTTTATATAGCCTGTAGCATAATACACCTAGGTCTTGTTTGGACCAGCACAATGTCAATGAACTTGCAACTGACTTCACAACTTCCTTTAAACTGATGACAAAGACGGTGTTGTTGTCCCTTGAAGCGCACAATAAGATAATTGAGTCTTCAAATTAAGTACATATGTACTGTATTGTTAGTAAGCTTTACATACTCTTTTTGTTACTAAGCCTGTTTAGGCTTTAGTCAATCATGCTGACCAAGTTTGGGTTGAATGGAATATTTAGGGGCATGTAGGATTCCTCGCGATGTTTCCTATACATTAATATGTTAAACTAGTTGATAGTTAAAGGCCTTTAATTTGACAACGAATAGTTTCATTTGATTTTTTTCTATAGTTTAAACTCTTTTTTTTTAGTGGCCGATCCGATTTGTAATGAAGTCCATGGTTTTATTTTAAGCATTATTAAATAACTAATCTGATGACATGATTCCTATAGATTTTTTTGTCTTCACAATCAATTTAAGTTAGATCATTCCTCTTATCTTAATAGATATTTGTAAGCCGAACTGTCTGCTTGCCAGTAAGTTGGTCTAACGTAACTTAGTGGCAGAATAAAAAATATATGGATCTATTATTTCACAGATAAAAGTTTATGGCGATATGGAATCATACGGAACTATAATTATATTTTTATTCTATTATATAAATATTGTATTTACCAACCCGCGTGGCGGAGCAGTTACCATACCGGTTACCATACCTGACACGCAGTGGGTTCGATTCCCGGCCAGACAGACATATGAATGATGAGTTTAGATTATTTTCTGGGTCTGGATGGTTTTGTTATTATTATATGTTTATATATATAGCATGGAAGTAGCAAACGAGCATGCAGCCCACCTTCTGCCTACTACCGCCGCCCATCTGTAATCAACCTTAGGTAAGATCAAAGTCTCACCTAAGGTTAGCTACAGATGCGTTGCTACCGCTGAGGACTAAGATAGAATGCCTCCCTTACCACACCCTTCAGGCCAGAACACAGTAGCGCATAACACTGCTGTTATAAGGCAGAAATAGGTGTAGCGGTGGTGCTCCCGCTGTCTAACCACAAAGAGTTGTACCACCTTCAAAAGTGTTTGTGTATTCGTATTTTTGTGTATATGGTACCTACGACACGGGAGTAAATCCTAGTGTGGGACAATGAGTGTAGAAAACGTTTTTATTTATATGGCCCATGAGGATGTCTCTTATTTTAGATAAGACTGATAGAGATTCAGTCGTAGGCGAAGTATTCCTCCACCTCCGCTAATTGATTCATCTCAAACTTTCTCATTAACTATGCAAGCTAACTCTGTTGTAATGCAAATACATTAATGTCTAGGATGACGCACAACCACTGAGAATATAGTTCAGCCGATGTATTGTTTGTGATTTGAGGTGAGGTGAGGTGACGATTTGAGGAAGTCTGCATAAGGAAGGCTCACACATTTATTGTGACAAAAATACTGTATCAAAATACGCACACTTCCTTGATTTAGTTGTTCTTTGTTATACTTAGAGTCACGTGGTCGGTCTGAACCGTATGGTTTTGGTCTTGAATAGCAACAGTCCCTCTTTTCTGTCCCATGATTGGTCACAGGAGGCGACTAAGGGACAAAATCAGATGGCAGAAATATCTGTGTAACATCAACTTCTACTACACTCATCAAGCGTGCCTCTTGGCAAAAACCCTATAAGAGAAGACCTATGTGCAGCAGTGGGAATAAAAAGGCCGGTGGAAGGATGGCTCCACATAAGTATGGACGAATATATACTTGTGTAGATGGCACACTGTTCATAATATCATCACAAAACATCACAAATCTAGTACGGTGATCATTTGCCAAATCTATACCATGTAATAATTAGTTTAGAAGGAGTGGAATTATTGTTTTGATCTAACGTGGCACGGCATGTCGGCGACCTGTCCATAATTGTCTTAAAAGATGTGTGAAGTCTACTAATCCGTAATAAGTCACTCGGCGTTAATGACTAGTGTGTTAAGTCATAAGTTCACAATAAATCTACATGAGAACAGATAGAGGAATTGGTTGTACTATGTAATGGGATGGTAAATGTTTTTAATATGTTACGGGTACTCACGATATGCGGTTTTGAGTTTCTTTTTGCCGATATTTAATTCAAAACCGCATATCGTGAGTACCCGTAACATATTAAAATGTATCAATTCCGCGATAATATTAGCCTAAAATCGAATGGTAAATGATGTAAATCACGATCGTAACGATGATTGATTTTGATCTTCTAGATAAAATATTAAAAAGTGTGTGTGTGTGCAATTGACACATGGCAGAATTGACACTTAATATTAATAAAGTATTTCTGAGCATAAGTATATTAAGACTTATGTTTTTAAAAAAATGGATTAGGAATCACTGCAGCTCATATTCGGACATCTTATTCCGCATATACTTAAACTTAAGGTCTTATACATGCTACAAGTAAAATCGTTAGCATGGTTCAGAAACGGCTACAGCGCCATCTAGTAGTAGCGTCGATAACAGCTTTCGTAACGCATTTTTGATTAATCGAGTTTCACGACTCTAATTAAGTTTCACTTCAAAAATACGATTTTGAAAGGTGGTAGAACTATTATGATACCATCCGGGAGATGCCACCATCTTGAGTTTAGTTTGGTGTGAGTGGATGCCGGCTGAATTTAGTAAGAGGCGATCTTAGTCTTTTGGAGAACCAACGTATCTGTAGTGGACTTCAGATGGAATTTCTACTATATGTGGAGTTAGTTACAGGTGATCTTGGGCGACCTTGCCTGTTTGCTACTGGTAATATAATAAAAAAAGATTAAAACATAGTCAGACCGGAGTACACTTATACAGTAAACCAAAAACAAAATTTTAATTAAAACCTCCAATGATTTCCCAATAGTCGCCCTGCGGTATCAAAAAATAAGCAGGAAGTTCTTGCATACCTATCATTTAAATATTAGATTAAATTGATTTCGTATCTCTCAGAGTTCAGTAGATACGCTGTCAACGGGTGTGTTTTCACTGGTCATATCCGGCACGACATTGATGTCGGCCCATTGATGCGTAACGGGCACTCACTATATGCGGTTTTAATTTCTTTAGTGACGATATTTCAACCCACTTACATGGATCGTGGTCACGGCGAAATTGCGGTGGCGTGAAAATATTGATAAGTATTATTAAATTGATAGATCTAACCTTCGACTAGTTTGGTTTTCTACATAAATATTTCTATATAGGGAGAAGAAATTTCAGAGATTACTCGCCCTTTTTCCGCTATTCGCCTCTGTTCAATTTGCCTATGATGTAGCTACGTCCATTCAAATACACAGTAAAGTATATATTTTTATTTTGTCATAAAAATGAAACGCCATAGAAGGAGACAGAGGACTTATACCTGCCTTTACTATTGGCTGTTGTAAATAAAGAAAGACAAGTACTGTTATTATATTAAAAACGTATTGTTTTCTGGTTTTATGACATTACCGTGGCGGTCAATGGAGAAGCACTCTATCTCGTGATATATATCTCTGGCCATGATTTGTGGTTGATCAATAATACATGTTAGTTATGACAGATGTGGTTGACAGTGCCCGTAACCAGTTATAGTTACGTTAGACGTTGAGTTCGTTATTTTTAATATTGCTGTATGTGTGTTGCTAAGCTGAACTGTTGAGATGAATATGATGAATTTCTTGTTCAACGAAGTGTTTTCAAATTTTGTTTAATAGTTATAATGCTCTTATAGAGTTCCTCATTATTATAAAAGCATAATATCCGACTACTTAAACTGAAACAGAAAAATATTTATTTGTAACGGTCTGTTTACTAACTTTCAGATGATACCCAATGTGTTATAGATATAAGTTAATTAATCAGCCACCCCTCTCCCCTTTTCTGATCAAAGGTGCCACATTTAAAAATATTATAGCCTATGGCACTCTGCAGACTGAGACGATTTTAATGATATGTCGTATGTTAAAATCCGGCAAACGGTTTGCGTGGTAGAGCGTGCCAAAGAAATTGACATTTATACATACAATCACATATACATATGCTAGAAAAAACACAACCTTCCTTATGACGTAATCGGATCAAAGGCAATTTGAAGAGTTTTCTTAATACTAAACTGTTATTTCGCCTCTGTAGCGAGTACAGCAACAGTGTTGCAGAGTTCTAGTTTGACAAGCCGAAAGCTAGACATACCATGTGGCGTTCTATGTAAGGTCAAGGCATGGTATAATCATAATAAAACTGACATTGACAGGTAGTTATAATACAACTACAGCCGGTAATAGAATTTTCTTACAAGTTTGCTATGAACATGATTACTAAAAAGGATTTATGGATGATCGTTTTTTCCTAGGGCTTAGTATTATAGAGAGCTGAGTTGATACAGCTAAACTTTCTATTGACACTAAAATAAAAATATGTTATTGTCATTCAGACCATATTTGGTGTAAGGGAGGTTATACACGAGCGACAGTTCGTGTCGACCACCGTCGCTGATTGTTGCCATCTGTCGTCGTTTTCGTCAGCGACCGTCGCCAACTGTGGTTGATAGTCGCCGCCTATATACACCGACCGTCTTCGACGGGTGCCAGTTGTCACAGCCTGTCGACAGCGATCATCTAAGACAATCGTAATTTACGCCGACTGTCGTCGACTATTGTTGCATAGTGCCACCGAGCGTCAATGGCGAAGATCGACGATATAAATTGTCGCTCGTGTATTGGCTCCTAACACCAAATTGGTCCTACTCAATAAACAGAGTCCTATCTAAGGTACATGAATATAATATGTACCATACTATATCTATCGTATCGTATACAGTATGCCGAATACTGTATCTATCATATCGTGTATAGTATATCATTTAAAATCACAATGATTGCTATCATTTTCTAGCAAGGTGCTCGAACGAGTATGGTTCGACCGGGGAGGTACCACCGCCACACCTATTTCTAGCGTAAAGCAGTTCTTGCGTTTCGGTAAAAGGGTGTGGTTGCTGGCTCAATTTTATATGAGGCGACCAACTTTGTCCTCGTGAGTAGCATCGCATCTGTGATTGACTTTCGAAAGAATCTCTGTTCTATATAAGGTTGCTTACATGCCCATGGGCGGCAATGACTGCTTACCATCAGTTGGACTGCGTGCTCGCTACCTCTAAATAATTTGATATAAAATATCACTTTTATGTATCCAGGTGGGTTCCGGCCGCTGTTCATCGCCCGGCACGGGACCCCTGTCTCCGGCGGACGGGCCGCGATGGCACGCGCACCACGCCCACCCTCTCCACCATGCTCTGCTCTCTTCTAGCGTCAAGAGGGGAAAGGATCTGTAAGGATTGAAATAGACTACTAATACATATCACAGGTTTTGTGCAGTAATACTTTCGTTTTGATTAAGACGCGTTGACGTTGACGCGCTTGTATGGGTTGATCAGTGTTTCGGTCTAGTCAATTTCCTAATTAGAGTCCAGTAAAATTAATTTAGTATATCGCGGTGGGTTCGAGTATGCATGTGAGTAAAGATTTGACTTGATCCCGCCGAGATGCAATCCAATTGACGTTTTAATGTGTCGTAGACATTTAATTTTTTTATCGATTTGACGAGTCATCATGATTAACCTAGAAGAATTTTGAGTCTATTTGGTTAGCCTACTGTGAATACCATAGGCAAACAGTATAATTTTTTCAACTGCCTTTCCGAATGTAATTAATTATCCGTAAAGCAATCTACATCAAAGCATTTAATTTATTTTTTATTTGAAAATATTTTACTTTTTCATGTCTGTCCAAATCAGAAACAAGGATATGTAAGTGAATATTACAAAAGGTTAAGTTTTTGCTTTGTGTTTTTCTAAAAGATATTATTTTAAAAATTCGTTTGTTCAGATAATAATACAATAGATATATTAATGAGTCGGCTAAAAATCGCATGTATTTTTCCTAAAGAATTATTAATGAAAATCAGTGCAAGTTAGTTTTATTTTGTTTAAATTGGAGATGGAAAGATAAAGCTATTAAGCGCGTTTGACTGGCTTGGCACAGTGGTTACCATTCTGATGCGTGCAGAGAATTCCCGGGTTTAAACAGTGAACGATCAGGGTATCGTAAAACATAAAAAGTTAAAAACAAAGCTGTATGCGTTCTACAGTGTCGTGTTTATTTGTTTCGTGTATATCCATAGCAAATAATAAAGCTTAAAGCACAGTATGGTTCATGATTACTGATAAGTCATCTGTAATGAACGTTCAATGACCGATAGCGTAAATGCTTTTTAACGTTTCTCAAATTGAAACAGTAAACGAGAACTAGAATGTATACTTTCCTACTGCTAAGTCTTGATTTTCCTACTGTTAAATAATAATACTCGTACATCCGTGATTTAAATGAAGTAAGACTAAGTCTTGTCTAAAGTTTGAAGTTTAATATTTCTGTGTTTGAAGAGCGTATCTTGAAATAGGCGTAGTGGTGCTATGTTTAGGCTAAGAAGAGGTCTACTTCTATTAAACTACTCATAGTTTATTAGTGAGGGGGATTTCGTAAACTTGGCGCGGCGTTGGCATCGTTGCATTTAAACCATAAGTTCTATCACCATAACATCTGTCTTAATAGCGGTTTACTTGTAATTCACCCGTTAGATAAGTCGTGAATAGCATACTGATTAATATTTAAAATAGGCCTACTTTTGCCTGCCGTCTTATGTGATGGTGAGCGAAAATGTAGTAATAATAACAGGCTCGGTGGGACGGTGTCTATTCACTGATTTCTTGAAAAGAAAAAACCGGCCCAATGCGAGTCGGACTCGTTCACGAAGGGTTCCGTACCATTTTCTATAAAAAACGGCAAAAAAATCAAGTTTGCTGTGCGGTAATCTCTCTTAAATATTTGTTTTGTTTTGTTTTTAGTATTAGTTGTCATAACGGTGGAGTTTCACCTGTTTAGATACAGCCTGATGACAGACAGACGGACAGCGTAATCTTAGTAATAGGGTCCCGTTTTTACACGGTATAAATTTATCGGTAGTAAAAACGGGACCCTTTTTACTCTTTGCGTATTGAACTCTACCAATAAATAAATTTCGGAAAATACTGACAACAGCAAAATATGATGCTTTTTTTCATTTAACCTATATTGATCAACTGCTGGGCGAACGCCCCGAATGCCGATATGATGATATGTTTCGCTAATTTTACAGAGATGGCCGAAGGTGGTCGGTGGCGTCGCTACCGTCGTCAGGTTACGGCACCACTCCGGGGAGTTCCAGTTTGTCAGTAAGTATCTTTATTCGGACACATGAAATATCATGCATCTAACTACAAATGCCTTGTAGTCCCTGAGGATATTCGATGTCGTCGGTCGATGGTAGATTTGATCATTCAACATCGATCGTCAGTTGTTACCGCACCTCTCGATCGGTAACGTCAATCGACGGTGGATAGGTGATTCTTTAGCGAATACATTTTTAATGACTAATGTTGGAGAATGAGATCTATTGTAAAGTTAATCGTCGATCAACGATGGTTCAACATTGATCGATCGTTTTTTTAATGACTTCGAACGTCGTTAATCGAGGACATCGATACACGATTAATCGATTAATTAGGGGATCCTTAATTAAGTGCATGTACCTTTTAAAATGAAACTTAAATATTACACAAATACTAAAATAGCTCCGAGTTTATTATTTATTACTAAATTATTTATGTTGGTGTTGTAAGTTGTTCGTTCTAAAACAAACGAATTAAATGTTTTTGTGATACGATCAAATTTGATTGCTGTTTCTAACATATTTGTTCGCTAACACGCTTTTGAATGTATCAGCTGAGTAATATCGGTCACAGAAAGAAAAATGCGATTTTCTTACACATAACTAGGTCACCGCCAGATAGGGTTGCCAACCGTGTTCTCTATACTAATATATAAAAATGAGATGGTGTGTGTCTGTTTGTAACTCAATCACGCAAGAATCATTGGCCTGATTTACATGAAATTTTGCATAGATGTAGATTATTTACTTAGTAAACTTAAAGGATATTTTGGATTAGAATATTTTGAAGATGGCGACAATTTTTATATCCCGTAGCGAAGCACGGGTAGGTACTTCAGCTAGTAATATATAGTGTGTATGTACTATATTTTGAGTCTGCGTACTAAATACTCTTGAAGAATATAGCAAAAATACTATATTATCGACACCGAAATCTAAAAAACAAACCTATCAATTCCAAATCTAAAGTGTATGACCGTGTCTTTACATTCGTTTAACAGAAGCATGACGCTTTTACTAGAAACGTAGAAACTTATTACAAATTTATTAAAATAATTGACAAGCACACATATTTATATCTACAACTCTACATATTATGTTTAGTACATTGAAAATACTATATGATTTATATGTGTACTTTATTTTTATAACTTACTTTGACTTTATCGACGAAATATTGACAACCCTATCGCCAGATGCCATCCGAATTGCATTCTAAAGTCGTAATATCACGGCGAGCTAACTCGGTAACAAGTACGCGAAATATATTTACGTCAGTTGTGAGTCAAAACTCATCAGTCTCCTGTGTGTATGGTTTCGAAAATTGCGATTTTTTTTTACTCATGTAAATACTTTATTAAATGATGTCTTTAGTTTGTATAGGTCTACAAGGGCAGTTACAAATGTTTTTCTTTCACTGTCAACGGATCGGATCACGACCTCAATTGAGAAGATTCGACAAACTCAGCGGGATTGTGTTTTTGTCGATATGCTGCTTTCCCTTATTTGTATAAGTAGATTCGTATTAATGACAATATTGTAATGATTTCTATAAGTATGGATTATTTATTTACTATGGTTTCTATGTCTGCATGTGTAATGTTATTTTCGTGAATTCACGCGTATTTCTTGAGCCTCAGTCACGTGGGAATATCGCATAATCTATATAAGCGAAGTAATAAACAATTTTGACTAATCGTCGTAGTGGCTAAAATTCTAAAATTATTACCATGAAATTAAGGAAAAGGTCATTTAATGGTGGATACCAACTCAGAATAATATTGTTTTCTATTCTACCCCTTAGGGTATTAAATGATTATAGTATAACACTACTGCGCCCCACGGTTTCATCCGTGTATTAGTTACTACATAGAAAACTAATTTATGTATTTATTTGGTTAAGAATAAATATTATATTTATAAAAACAACTTCGCAAATAATGCATTATTTTGGAAGAAATTTGGTTAGCGTATAAAAGGGTACAGTGAGTTTACCTGAAAAGATAGACATATGCTGTCGCTGACTTTTTTTTAGAACTTTTAAAGGGGATCAATTCTGTCACACAAAATTTTTACGAAACTTTAACCGTTTACGCAGCGCATGCAGCGGAAGCTCTCATTAGAAAAAAAAACACCGATTTTAAACATTCTTCATTGGTGCTCCACTCCTGCTGGTCTGAGCGTGATGATATATAGTCTATATATAGCCTTCCTCGATAAATGGGCTATCTAACACCGAAATATTTTTTCAAATCGGATCAGTAGTTCCTGAGATTAGCGCGTTCAAACAAACAAACAATCTCTTCAGCTTTATAATATTAGTATAGATACGAAAGAATCGTATGTTTCGCATAGCCTTTGCATACGGCACGGGCAAACGTAAGTGTTTCTTAATTACTTATTAAATTGGAATAGTTAAAGGTGCAAGCGGAATAAAGTTAAACGGCTACTTACGTTTGCTTAAGGCGATTACGTAAAAATCTATTTCAGTCAATTATGAATTTAAATACGTCACTAGTAGCACAGGGCCACGAAGAACGCGACCGGTGAGTGATGAGTATGATCGTTTGGCATGAAATGAATACCTTGCGGTTGACCTATATTTAGGTCAAGTATTGTATACACAAAAGTAAACAACATTAGATATTTATTTACGATAGTTATTTTTATAAATCGTTGATATAACTGGCCAGTTTTGAAGTATTTTTTTTATCGAAGAATTTAAAAAAATTCAAACGGTATTGTTACGGTACGGTTACGTATTGGGTAATGTGATAAATAAAATATTAAAAGTTATTTTGATCTGTGAAGGTAATAGTAGTAGTAGTAGTGTCACTAATTAAAATTGAGATACCAGTACAGATCATTGATTCTGCCAATCAAATATACCTTTGAGATCTACTCCTAAGCGTAGCCCTTCCCTACTGGGGATAGTTATTCTGTCCATAGTCACCGCGCCCGGAATGCGTGTTGGTGACCACAATAGACGTTGATGTTACAAAGGAGGACGTTGCTATTCATCTCCTAGATTTTGATCCGTACTCTTCTCCTACAACACCCACGGGAAGAGAGAGGGAGAGAGAGACAGAGCTATAGAGAATGAGGTGCAGTTCAAAACATCACACAGCAACATATTGAATCTTTACTTTTTAGATTTTAATTTAATATCAATACGCATCTCTATGGGGTGCAGGAGTAAGTTTACCTGCAATTTATAGATGCGTACGCAAGATAATCAGAAACGTATGTATCTATTAAAGAAAAGAAAATATTTTTAATTGATACGTCTTTGTTTAAACAATAATAAATACAAATGGGAATACCTAATTAGGATCATATGAAATTATGACGTTAATATGTTATCTAATGTGGTTTTAATCTACTTCGATTTGATTTTAATTATACGAGCGTCTTTGTTTCAAAACAAAATGATTAATGTAATAGGATTATACTTCAAAATTAATTATTAATTGCTTTATAAATCATTGAAAATTTTAATGTTTTCCATAGCTACAAAATAAGAAATTATGTAAACTAATGAGAAGACAACATTGGGAATATCGTAATAATTATATGAATACTCGTTTAAAAGGATAATTTTATCCTCAATTATTTTTGAACTTGAAATATAAATAATAAGCGTGATGGGGTCATATATTCTTAATATTTATGCTATTGATTTCAATTGATTTCAATGTAATTCGTGTTTCAATTATTTCCATACTATTTGTTCAATGTACATTGATTAATGTTTGCAATTGTCATCAATTTGTCACTAGATGGCACTTATAACATTGTTCCCCTCACGATGCGATAGATGGCGCTACGTGTATTCTGAAACGCGGTAATGAAGCATCGTTCATCATCGTATGCGGAGTTCCTTAAGTAGGTATCTAAGTGTTCATCATAGAGGTCTCTGTAGTTCCGATTTCGGCGTTTGCTCACTATCTTAATCCCACAGGTCCACCCGCTTCGGTAACGTTCGCCACGCTAATGAATATTCCATGTCTTAATCTAGGTCATAATCTATCTGTGTGCCAAATTTCAGCGAATTATGACCTCAAGTTTTTGTATGAAAGAGTGACAAACATAAATATCCTCACAAACTCTCGCCATTACAACATTAGTAAGAACTAATATGAGACTAGTAAAATATCGTATTGTAAAATATGAAGATTATTTATTATAGTATCGGAGGATTTCTATTTATAATTGCTCTCCGCACATTAAATAATTGTTTATAAATATAGCTAAAAGGAAAACTCAAGGTTTGGAAATTGTGGGCTGTGTGTCTACTTCAATATGTTTTCTACGTGTTATATTCACTCATCTGTGATCGATTACATTTGTCCATGGACGGCAGGTTCACTTACTATACGCTAGACTGTAACCCGTGGGCCACGAAACATTCGGTTCAAGCGTCAATCGCTCTGCGTTGCAAGCGTTAGCATTGAGAGTTAGAAATAAATATATGTGTCGGATCTTGTAAAGCCACGAAATTTCGCTGCAAAATGTAACGAAATTTACTGAAATTCGCTCAACAGCTTGCAGCGCCCAGAAATGTTTCGTGACCCTCGGGTAAGACAAATAGCATGCACTCGTATTTGCAACCGGTCTCCCGCTCATTAACTTTCATAAATGAAGAGCAAATGGTAACTTATACAAATAAATATAAAAGTCTAACACCGATTATGTAATACATTCATAATAGGTGATGGAACGTATATTATCCGGGGAGGTACCACCGTCACAGCTAATTCTACGAGTAGCGTGAAGCAGTTTTTGCGTTACGGTTGAAGGGTGTGGTTGCCGGCTGACGTTCATATGAGGCGACCATCTTGGACCTCGGGAGTAGTAACGCATCTATGATTGACTTCAGATAGAATCCTGTTCTGTATGAAATTGTGTTAAGATAGTCGTTTGCTACACAACTAAAACACACACACACACACACGCTTTCTACACTCATAGCCCCACAGTAGGATTTTCTCCTGTGTCGTGGGTGCCATGGACACACAAAGACGAATACACAAACACCTAGACCCAGAACAGAAACCTAAACTCATCATTCAAATTACCGTCTGGCCGGGGATCGAACCCGGGACCCATTGCGTGTCAGACCGGTACGGTGACCGCTCCGCCACGCGGGTCGTCAAACAACTGCTTTCGTAACGCATGTTCGTTTCATCGAGTTTCAAATCACAACGTAAATAAGTTTCACTTCAAAAAACCGCTGGACGCTGGTTTAGCGGCCACGTAGGCTTGTTCGCTAGTAGCACGTGGTACCAATTGCCGCAACGAGAGCGGATCGCGTGATTCATTCACTCGACAACTGCAACCGGACTCCAGCTAACGCTATGATGTATGATGAACACACGTTAATCTATACAAATAAATAAACCGATAGTGATATGTGCGTCATTTCAAAGTAACTGCCGTTTTCTTAGCGTGTTTGATTAATAGCGCAGTAGCGAAATATAATACGTTGACAGACTTCCCGAATGAAATATATTATCTATTCGTCGAATCATCACGTAAAGTTCTACTGAATCTTTCATGGTTTGACTATTTAACGACTTAGCTCAAAACATTTCCTTTTTTTGTTTAATTCATGTAAGTACGAAATCCAACCGCGTTTTTATTACAGTTATATCGTTTTTAATTGAAATACATTTTGCAGGTAATCTTACTATCGGTAATCTTATTACAGAGAACTACTCTAAGCTATGTACTTTTTGTATGTTCGATAATTTCAGCATAATTTTCACGAGATGTACCGGAAAGTTCTAAGAGTATTTTGAGATTTTTAGAAGGGTATTTTGAGAGGAATTGACTGAAGAGAAACCATGTTCACATTTTTTCAACAGGTTTATGACTACGGTGCTTTGTTTAACATGTATTTGAGAGTATATACACTATATTCATACATATACATACGATATTCCAACTGTCCTCAGGGGTAGCATCGCAAATGTAAAATAAATTAAGTATGTAATAAATTAGTACGTAAAGTAAATATAGTTCCTATCCAAGGTAGTATAAGGGTAGAGTCGCGTAAATACTTTATTAGGTAAGGTTACG
>MOOZ01000201.1:152158-169508 GCA_002930495.1 Cecropterus lyciades | reverse complement strand
AGCAGCCTCAGCTTGGCTGTGAAGATGGAGCTTTCAAATACATGAAAAGAGATGGTACTCAAGTACTTTGGCGAAGGTAAAATGCGAATGGTTGAATGGGTATCATGCACCATTTTGAGCTAATGTAAAATTTTATAGTTTTTATAATACATTTTGTTGCAAGCGAAGGACAAATGTCGGTTTCTATTCGAAAAAAAAAAAATTATAACCCTGATGGAGCAAACGTGCATGCAGTCCACCTGATGGTAAGTGGTTACTACCGCCCACGGACCACGGTAAGCAACATCATACAGAACACGGGTTCTACCTGAAGGCGATCACAGATGCGCTGCTACTCCCGAGGAGTAAGACGGTCGCCTCATATATAAGTGAGCCGATAGTAATTATATAATTAACTTCGAATTAACAATCTATAGTCTATTTTGGAAATATCTGTAACGCTTTTTATTTTTCCGATGTTGATGTGACGTCACTGCGATAGTAAACTAAAAATCGTTGAGCTGACATCACGAGCCGGTCAGCAGGCGGCTAGCGACTCTATAGAAAAATCAAAATAATGTTATGACATTTCAGTTTTATAAAATTGAAATAAGAATATTATAAGGATTATTTAGAACATAAGGCCATCCATAAAGGGCTATAATACCCCATTCCTTATGGTACAACTATGTCGATAAGAGCGCCATCTATGTTTCCAATCTCTTATCATGTACTTGAAGGGTGCGGCAGACTAGGCATCTAGTTTTTGTTTATGTAAATTAATAAATTATTGAGGCTTATGTCCGCTGGCTGGACAAATATGCCGCTAAATAGTATGCTACCGTCGAAGTCTTCAGCGTACATAGTACGAGTTTATTATGCTTCCTCAAAACGATAACCGTTTCCTTTTTTGTCCTTACAATATATGAATCATTTTATTACGTTTTCGTCTTCTTCTTTTCTTACTTTTTTTATGTTTTTGCCCGTACAATATATGGACATTCATATATTGAACGGACGAAAAACGTAAACGGTTTCGTTTTGAAGTAACGTAATGAACTTGTACTAATGGTACAGTACCAGTGGTAATAACAATAGTTTCGATGAGTGGTTGTCATTTAGTGAAAAGTTAACACCATGCAACTAAAATCTTCAGCTCTATTTAGATCTATAACCGCAGTACGTGGTAGATACGTATCAGAATACGTAATTATGTATGTTTAAAGCTGGTAGAACTTTTGTGGTTCGACTCTGACACACCGTCGCCACATAGATTTCAGCCTCATGACAGCAGTGTTAAGTGCTACTGTATTGTTTAATAGCGGTGGGGTAATGAGGTCAACCGCAGAAGTGTTTTCTGTGGTTGACCTCATTACCTCATGGTATATTTATAATCTTATCTAGGCTTGATCACAGGTCACTCATCATCAGGTGTTCTGCAATATATAAAAAAGAGTGGCGTTTATTTTCTTTCTGATGCGTGATTCCATAATCGCTGAGTATGTCTGTAAAAGATTGAGTGACGACCATTTGCCGGTTGTTAATAAAACTTGCCGTAAAACTGTGTTGTGTCTACCACCCTACATGTGCCACATATGGTGTAGATGGGATTTGAGCATTGTCATTTCATATGAAAATATAGACAACGAAAGAATATTTTTTTAATGACTGATTTAGTATTGCACGATTTTTTCTCAAAATTTAATTAAAATTGATATGATATTGTAAAAATGTTTTTAATAAACTAAAATGTTTATAATGTAAAGGATTAAGTCAGTGTTCTTGGATCGATTATTTGCGTATGCGCTTAGACCTATGTACGGATAAGGTTAATGTATGAGTAGCGTGGATTTCATCAGATTATCGTTAAGTTTCATTAATATTTTTATTGTAAAATATTTAATGAATTTGATGTTATCTATTTTTTAATATTATATGTTTTTTGTCTCTTTATATTGCAACTTAATCTTGAAAATAATATTTTTCTTCCTTTACCTATCTTTTTGATATGCGAATGGTACAAGTATGAGAGGATCAGAGGACATGTTTTATTTCCCCTTGAAACTAATATTTTTCTTTCTTTTGTTCTTAATCTTTTTTTTGATGTGTCGATTATACAGCATAAACTTAGATGAGCTGATACCAATCATCTTAATTTTGCATATATTGGGCTTGGATACAATTTGGATATAATATATACTATTTGGACTTAACGATAAGTTGGTGAAATGGATTCTTCTTAATCTATATATTATGTACTGTGTCCCATTTCTGACATAATTCCCCACGAAATTTGTATTAGTTACTATTTTAATACTCCTTCATATACTGTCAAATGTTAATGTAAATATGTTATCGCTTATTACGCTCGTATTTCTATGATAAACACTCACTCAGATATGAAACTTCATGATTTTGAAGTGGGAAAGGGACGATCAGAAGGGCTTCTCTGTACTCAGGAAATCCGTTGACGAAGATTTTGTTTTGTACCAGCTCGATCTCTGTATATTTGCATATAAAAGCGAAACGATCCTTCGCTCTCCGATCGACTAACGTATGCGCTCACAAATAGTTTTATATATTTCACTCCTAAGGGATCAAAAAAGGATAGAAAATTGTTTACGCCTACGAAGTCGCGGGCTACAGTTGGTTAAAAAAGGAAATAAACCTTTTCACAGCTGACTTTTCACAGCTTTTCGCTGTGTTATGTGTATGGCATTAGACCCGTTTGTCAAAATTTAATTTGACCGTGTTTTGTGTAAGATAATTTTTGTTAGTTTTTTTTTCGGACGAGATGTGAAACTTCGTTGACGGATGTACGGTTTAGACCAGACTAATACGGACACAAGTAGTACGAGTAGTATAATGCAAATACTGTGATGTCTTTTATAATGTCAGATTTATATTTTCGTTCACATGGACTTCTTGTCGCGATTTCGTGGGGAAATGTGTCTGAAGTGTTGTTTTCGTCGTTCGGTGTCGTGTAATAAAATAATAAATTAAAAAAAAAATTAAATAAAAAATATAAAATTAAATGTCGCTATAAGCTTCCCCTAGACTGTGTATAGCTTTAGTCTCGTCCCGAGAATATACATGTTAGGGTCGTGTCCGACAGACGTAGCGATGCGATATACATCCCAATCGATCTCTTCTGAATGCCGTTTTATGTATTGAAATTGGTAATAAATTAATAAATAATTGCTTTTAAAATACGTTAAAGGAAGATGGTCGTTTTTTTTTGCAAAGGGAGATTTACCTCTAGACGATGTGTTGGATCTTAGTACCACGCATTTTGCGATAGTCTTAGTTGAAGCTTGAATGGATACAAGATTTTTAGGAAACTAATATAGCGTATTTCAGAATATGTGTTGCGTCTATTGTTAAGGGAAACCATAATACTTTTATCGGAGTATCTAAAACCGCTACACCATAGGAACCGCAGTACGTATTCAGGATACGTGTGGCGCCATCTCTCGTTGAGGGTGGTCGCCACGATTTAATCGGAGTGTCTATAAAAACGTAAACACAATTATAATAGTAAACATTAGTTTAAATTAGTAAAAGTACATGTATTTTTTGATTAAGAGAGTTTATCAAATTTATTTATGAATGACTAGTAACTACCTTAACACTTATCAATGTCATTTTTATAAAATATCGCTTGGAAAAACTGTAGCTTCGTTTCGTCGGTCGGACCGTACCCCGTTACTCTAATGACTGTATTTGGTTTTGGTGTCAAGTTTAATTTCCAGTATTACAATGTTGATGCGTTGAAAGGCTATTTAGTGTTTTATAAATTAATAATAAAAATGTCGGAATTGCGTCCACGCTTGGTCACGATCAGTTGTAATTGCCAAGTTTATTGACTACGGAAGATTAGATCGGAAAATATTAATTAATGTCTATTATTCAGTTAGCTATTACGCCTGAGAGTTTTTTCAAAGTCGGTTCAGCTGCTTCAACGTCAGTGCTGACGATCAGACAATTGCACAGACAAACAATTTAGAAACAGTTTGTTTTTAATTGTCTATTAGAAAGCGTAGAAAATTTAGACTTATGTATATCTATACCGTTTTTAGAAAAGTTTTAACCTTCCGTGGTTACTAAACTTAGTCGAGAGTTAGTGTTAAAATTTTATTAATCTCATTTTAAGTTTAGTGATGGGTATAGACGGTGATTTTTGTAAACGATTTTGATTTCGTTAGGCGTTAGAGTCGTATTGTGATATAATTTTTAATGTTTAGTAGTTTTTTTTTTTAGAAATGCAATATTTTATCCTATTAGTTGTAAAACTAACCGCTTCGCGAGCCGTTCGCTTTTAGCGCTTTTTTTAACCTCTACGCTGTATTTTTAATTAGTTTTTAGAACATTTATTTAGTCTTAGCTTTTGTTTGTTTGTTTTTTTTGTAGATAATGTTTCTTTTTTCTTGTGTTTCCAGTCGCCTTTGTCTTTGTTGTTTACAAATGTGTGAGATAAGTGCATGGTGACAGCGCCATCTGTCTCGAGCGTTGAAATTACGAGTTTTCAAGTTAAAATGAGTGTGCAAAAATGGTTATCTTCTAAAATGGTGTAAATTGTATTATGCGCGAAAGTCGGTTCGGTTCTCGTTTATTGCAACATCAGTACTAAAGATTTTTAACCATATTAAAATCATAACGGCTGGACACGCTTTGTGGATATGTTTTAATTTTCTTAATATTTTTTCCATTCGATTCTACTTTACCGATACGAATTATTACGAACTCTTCGATCATTGTACGAATTTTAGTTAACTGTTAGAGAAGAATACGATCGTGAACGATTTCTTCATAAATATTTCTAACATTCCGAACATTTATCCAAGTGCCATAGTGTTAAGAGCCTCCCCTCTAAATTTAACAAAGGAAATAAATCTTATAATATTCTGTTGTTAAAATTACCTCGGACATAATAAGTATAAAAGAAAATTGTTTGAATTTACACGATTTCACTAATGCGCAGGAAAATTGTGACAACATATGCGTCATTAATCGCCTGTCTAAAAATATTGTGATATTCCACCTTTTCTCACTGGAGTAGCATGAGGGCTCCAGGGCATCTCAGTTGTGGGAAGACCCTTTCTTTAACTACAAAGAAAATTGTAGTATCGTACAGTGAGAATGAAAGGAACCTAATTTAAAATTTCGGCAAAATTAATAAGATACTTGAAATTACGTAGTCAGCCGTCTAGTGAACGAAAAATAACGATTCCATGCTAGAAGGACCATAAATGTTTTAACTTTATGAATTAAAGAAGACAAAATCCGGACACAGTGTTATTTCCTACGAAATGAAAATTTGGCATTCGGTTCCTTAAACATTCCCATCGTGCGATAATCTACCTTATTTGGGCACTATTAATTAACTATTGGACTATCGTAACTATATTTTTACGGAGGTGTCGATCGAAATAAGTCTTCCAATCATTATTAAACATCTCGGGTTCGTTTTTACCATTAAATTAGTTTTCCAGTTATGCTATTTCAGTATAGTAACTTAAATGCAATCCTCGCCGGTCGAGGCTTTGTGAAGTATTACGCGAATTGACGGTTTTTCATTTATACATATGATTCTTAATTAATTAATCTTCTCTTAATTATAAAAAATATAAATATGTTTCTTAATTAAAAAATTGCATGTGTCAATGTTTTACTTATGATTTATAAGCAAATTATTAACACTCAGTAATATTATTACAAAAAAATCTAAGAGCCGTTTCTGAGAATTAATATGTAATGTAACAATGAAATTAAAATTTAAATGTGTGCAAGAAATAATCAATAGAATGTAATTCAGACTTTAAAAATACATATTTTGCCGCAGTTGCTACTTCTCAGAGTTCTTTGAGTAAACCCTAAAAACCATGACAAACTATTTTAGTTCATGAAAAATACTTATCGTTCTTTTATGCCGTTCATAAAATTATGAATAAAGGAATATATTCAAAAAAATAATTTAAATTGTTCTTATGAAAATTCGTCAAATTTCTGTAACCTCAACGTGTAAAATATTCCATTCCTTTTAGAAAAGATGAAAATATTTTGGAATAAAATTGATACTCTTATTATTGCTGTATTCTCTTTTTGTTAACTAACTAACTCTAACTTTGGTAGTATATATTCAGCTTTCTAAACTAGAATAAGTCATGTACGCAAATAATACTCATTGGTTGGTTATTTTTTAATTTATAATTGTGTTTTAATAAAGATGATGAACTTGTGCGTGGTCAAACAGGGTAATGTTATGCCCGTATGTAAATCCCTACTTTTATGTGTGATAGTCATAGAACTGATGTATGAAATAAACAGTACATGAAATTTTATAACACTTCGTTATGTATCTTTGTAGGACAATTTCGACATGTTTCCGAGTAGCGTAAGTAACGTTATATGATCTTTGTAAATCACTTGTCTATCTAATTCTTTTAATGCTATCATGTGTAAGAGTTAGGGAGGTCGCACACTGGATATGTCTGTGGTGCCATGATGTTAATGTTGTGCAATTTTTAATTGTAGTATCCGGCTGTATGTGGTTCTATTATTTTTTTTGAAATTTGTATCCGTTCGATGTTTAAGAGCATGAAATGACTATTGATAATGCAAGATACTAATGATTTAAGTCGAGAAAATTTCTTGACCTTGACACGTTGAGAGTAGAGCACTACCTCAAACGCTCCGCGTAAGAGGCAGCAGATATCATAATACAAATATATTGATAACAGGGAATAATAATGATAATGAATTGAAAGGTGGTAGAGAACCCATTGTGGTTCGACTCCGTAAGCATAACCGCCACACCTATTTTTGCCCAATAATTTAAGTCCTAAGCGCTGCTGTGTTTTGGTCTGAAGGTAACAGAGTCATAGTTATCCGAGGCGTTCCACCCTAGTCCTCCGGTGTAGCAACGCGTCTGTGACCAACCTCAAGTAAGACTCTGATCTTATCTGGGGCTGTCTACAGATGTCCACGGGCGGCAGGAGCCACTTACCATCAGCTGAACTGCATGTTCGTTTGCTACTTCAATATTATAAAAAAAAAGTTGGCTTTTAAAATCTTATACATTAAAATGTTAAAATCATATGACCGGACCTTGCAATTTACAAAAATGGCGGAACGATTATGGCTCCACAGATATGTCCGATGTGAAACACCGTTAAGAAACGTGCATAAATAACTGGTAAATCAAAAAGTACGCTAGTGACCAACAGAAATGATTTTTTATTAGTATCATTAGTTGTTCATTAAATTGTTTTGGGACCATTGCTTAAAATTATATGTATATCTTGATGTTATAATTTTAGCGAAATTTATAAAAAGAGCGATTCGTTTTATAAGTTTGTCCGCAGCCATTTTGGTTCTACTAACAAATGTTTGAAGGAAGTTATAAAAAAATGCGTAGAATAATTTGCTGCATCGTTTTCGGACTGAATCTAATATGCTATACCGGTCATCGATTGTAGAACGAAATAAACTCCTAATATGTAAAAATGCTCGTCTGTGAACACGATACGATCGCTTATTTTGTTACAAGTTTTTGTTACTATGCTTTTACCTTTTTACATTTAAACTTTGTTAGTGAACTAATTTTGCTGTTATGTTCGTCTTAGAAGGCTTGTCAGTAGTATTATTTCATTTTCATGTGTTACGTTGCCTGCCATAATAATAAAATTTATATATTAATGCAAAAGTAATTTAAAATAACTTAGTTTTTAAAATTTTGAATGTGATTTATAAATAAACAAGTGTCTATAGTGAGCGAGGGGATATTTTCTGTAGACTAATATGTGTATGAATTGATATGAAAATTAAAGTCATGAATAAACTGTTTGTGTTGTGTTTTATTTATTTAGTTTTTAACCAGTTTTTTAGCCTATCAATGTAGCCTAAAAAACTCGACCTCCGTTGAGGGTCCCAGGTATATATACCAGGCACGCACTGATTTTTCTTAAATTATGTTCGTATAAGGAGTGAAGGATAACATCGTAAGATCACCTAGACACCTAAGAGATTAAAAAAAACTACGTGCGTACAAAGTACACATGTCATAAATGAACATTTTTTAACAAACTCATTTTTAAATCTCGTTTATATTTCTACTGATCAAAAGCGTTAGATTTCCAAAACTGAGGGAGGGAAGGGATGTTAGGAATTTAATTGTAATTAAAATAATAAATGCGTAGAAAAGTAGCGAGAGAGATACACTAAAAATCTATTTGTAATATTTTTTTTACCTCCTGTATAGTTATATTATCCTGGTACACTTGCGACACATATTTTAAATTCTATTTAAAAATTTAATTCTATTGACGGTAGTATTAAATTGAAATGCGTATGAAATTGAAAGAGAGAAATGTATATTAATTTCGGTGAAAAGCAACCGTCAGTATATTTGTCTCACCTCTATCGTATTGCCCTAGTACATTTTTGATAATATATTTTGAATTCGATTTTATTTTTATACTACCGTCTAACACGTGAAAGGGAGACAAATTTATCTCCATCGTTATGAAATGAAATCGACGGTGTATTTTTATCTCACTCGCACACACTGCTAAAGCGAAAGGGACGCAGAATCTCTGAAAAAATCTTTCACCTCCTCCATAGGTGCCCTAGTAAAATTTAGGATAAATTTAATAATAAAAAATGTCCCCCATTTTCTTGTCCCGCTGCATTCGGAAAAAAAATACCCTCATGTGCTCAAAGAAGTTTAACTTCAAAAAGGTTTGAAAGAAGTGTGAAGTAAAACTGTCAAAATGAGTTTTATCTCAAGGCTTAAAACTCTCATTCTGAGAGAAGACCCATGCCCAATAGCGGGATTATAATGAGTTAACGACACTTTATTCTTATATGTATGTATTTTTCATAGATTACGCCTATAGCTCGAGTTTATGTACTAGCTGTTGGAATTAGTTCTAGTCATTGACGGAAGTATTTTTGTTAGATTGCGATCGATTATATTTAAGTGCGAAAAATTACTTATACTGGCATATTTATGTAAAATAACTTACTTACATATATTTTTTAAGTTTATATGACGACAAAAAGTAAGCGAAAAATTTATTCTTAGTGTCGCACATGTTTGCTTAATAACGGCAGTGTTAAGCTGCTGCGTTTTGGTTTGAAGTGCCACGTCTGGTGAAGGAGACGTACTTATCTGAGGTGTTCCAACTTATTCCTCAGGAGTAGCAACGCATCTGTGGCCAACCTCAGGTAGGACTGATCTTATCTGAGATTAATTAGAGACGCAGCGGCAGTAGCCACTTACCATCAAGGGGACAGCGTTCTCCTTTGCTACTTCAGGTTTAAATAAGTCATTGTCAATGACAACTGTTTGGTAAGATGAACAAGTAAGACGCAAAATACAGTTTTTCAGTTATTTTATTGAGGTGTCCATTTTGATGTAACGACTGAAAACCAAAAACACGCTAATATAAACCCGTAGCAAAGCTAAACGTCTCATTATTACCGGCTATAACGACAACATCGGGTCGGCTTTACAAATAAATATATGTGGTTTTGTGCGCGGAAAAATAATGGCGACGTCGATAGGAACTTAAACTGTTAGTTTATAGTAATCAAATGGAGCTGGGGCCTTTGGAAAGTACAAGGACGAAGTAACTGTATACACTCTTAATAAAAGTTCCTTTTTTGGTACACTTTTGATCGATTTATGTAATATATTTTAAACGTATATGTAATGGTGACTGGTGAACACATTTGCTTATTTTAAAAGGTGAAATACAATATATTTTATAATTGTTAAGAATGATACAAAAAATACATATTTTTCTCTATTTTATATAATTTACTAATTCATAAATTAATTAAGAGTCGAAATTGTTACTTCGTCTAAGTAAAGGTAAATGTGTTTTAATAAAAGCAAGATTCAGAAAATCAGCCCAAAACACCCCAGTAAACACTTACATGAAATTCCAATACACCAAAACACTCATACAATAAATATTACATTTAATAAATAATTACGGTTTCAATTCATTCCACACTGACCACTCAACGAGTGAGTAACTACAATACAATATTAAATTATATATAGAATTAGTTATAATAAATAATTTCGTTCGCTTACAAAAATGTGTCCGTCGCTACTTACATTGAGCGTAACAAATATCTAGGTGATTCATTGGCATTGCTAGCCCTTGACCCAGGGGATCTATAATATATAGGGCATTGGTTTTTTATTTAGGGGGAGGGAGGAGGGGAGGGCAGTAGTCCTCTTTATCATCGCCAAAATAGATATCCAATGTGGAATGACGTTTTTTGAAATTCATGGCATGGCAACTAGCCCCGCCCCCTCCTGTCCCCTTTGGCAACGTCTCTGAACGGTTTGTGAATATAACCCGATATTTGATATGACCAGTGTCTTACCATACCACACATTATGAGTTCTCTATTAAAGAAATCAGACAGGTTTCTACAGTACAATACTAGTTCAAACTTACAAATCAGCTATTAAATTACCCTGTTCTACGGAATTGAGGAAAAGGAAACATTCTATAGGTATCACTAAGATATTATATATGTCTAGAATAGTCTGTAGTAACCGCGAAAGAACTTTACTTACGGGACGTGACAATCGGTCGCGGATGTAATTAAAAAAAATGTTTTACATTATCTGTGGTCTACAGCGTTAATAATAAAGTGTACATTAGATATTTACGCACGTTTGAAAATCCAACTTTTTGTTTCGTTGGTGACTAATCTACACACATATTATATCTTTGAAGTATGACGAAAAGATACAAAATCTAGCTGAAACTAGAAATCGGAGGGCCCGAAGCATTTTTGTCGGACTCTCCTCATTATATTCTCGTCCGGGGTTAATTTCCAATCCAGACACCTCGTTTCCACCTCCTCAGCCTCCTGAGACTGAGATTCGAATAAATCTCTAGAGTGCTGGCGAGGTCTCTCTATTACATTTTGCAAATCAGGTTTTTTCCGTTCAGTTTTCTGAATGTCGTCGCTACGTGGACGCGGCGTCTTCCACATCCGAGGTTCGGACGATTTCATGACGACATTCGGTGGGGAGAAGTAAGAAAAGAACGGACTCGATGTCTTTGCTTCCTTTTTCTCGTCATTATTGGACATTTCGAGAAAGGAGAATGTGTAATCAGCGTCAAATACCTGTTCTCTCACGTACGAAGTGACGTGTCGCCGGCTTATGTCCGCCGGCGGCTCTTTGAAACTTTTTGGCTCAAATCTTTCATTGTCACAAAGCTTCGTTTGCGTTTTCTTCACGAACGCAATAAAATCGTAGAATCTCTCGATATTTTCCGCGCACTTGTAGCAAATCGTGTGCAAATGATCTGTTTCTTCAATTACTAGTTTTAAGCACACGAGAATTTTGTCTAACATGTTTGTTTTACGGCAAAAACTTCCGAATAGGGATACGTTAAAATCGGACACCGATAGACACAAGCGGCAAGTTAGATGCGACACTTCCATTTTTAAGATTTTTCAATATTTTTATAAAAACAAGTAGATAGCATTAGCAAAACCTAAGTTTCCCGCTAAAAATCTGCTAGTCTGTGATTGGTTGATTTCACAGATAAAAATATTGTCCGGCTGCAGATAAAAAAATATTTTTTGCATTTAGTTCTAAGAATAAAAGCCACGTAAATAGGCGTTAATAATATTTTTGCAAAAAATACTACCTTGGACGGCTTGATGGATAGTATTATGTAGGTACATTGCACTTTTTGAATATTGAAACTTAATTACTGGATCTTTATTGATTCATAAAAACCGTCAACTACGTGCGCGTAGAACGTAAACAAGTAAGTAATCTTTCATTTATTTTAAATAGATCGATATTATATCGATATTTAAGTATTAATTTGCATAATATATAATATTAGGTTAAGTAGGTACCTAAATGTATTACTCATATTTTGCTAGAAATTTATTTAATAATAACTAAGTAAATTTCAAGTAATTTTCAACTGTCCAAAGAAATTCTCATAAATGCGAGGTTGCCCTTACTATATACCACTTTCCATTGATTTCGAATAAGAGAAAAATGTTAAGAGATTGAAATAGTTAAAAAATATGATCCAATTAGACAGACATGACATGATATTGACTATGAAAATTACATAGAGCCTGTTTATAACAATTGAATAACATTACGAGATAATTTATTAGTTAATTATTCAGAAATTATTTGGAAATATTATCAACGATAACCGGAATAATTATTTGATATTTTAACCATAAATGGCCATCCAAAATGTACCTTATATTTATAAAAAGCAACAAATATTCTGCCAGATTAATTTTAAGTTCCTAACCCTCCTGTCTCACGCGTTATACGTCTATAATCGAATTGAAGTATTTTTACATGTTTATAAATATTAATAACCAATAAATCACATAATCGGTTACTACTCCTCAATCGTCACTACAATCACAAGCCACCACACTCCTATTTCATAGATAGTGATCTTCGTTTGTAAATAATTGAATAAATACATAATATAGGTACAGTCGTCGTTTTGAAGCGAAGCTAGTTCATTTTAAATACTGCATTAAATTCCCCTACTTATCGGATTATTCGACGAACTGTAACATTTCAATGTCGAAATATCGTCGACGATACTGTATCATTCACAGTGATAATCAATAACTGACATAATTATATTTGGACGAAAAGACGACATATGCTCAAATACATATTTATATCAAAGATGCGCCCTGCTTTAATGTGACAATTTAAAATTTTAGACACTATGTATCAGTAATATCATTGACCATCAAGGGTGGTGGGAGGTATCACTTTAATGGCGAATGGATGTTTCAAAGTAATATCGCGATAAAATAGGAGTAAAAGAGCATTGCACTACTCGATAATGTCATGCCACATGCTACACATTCTCAGTTTCAGGACACATCCATGATTTTAAGTCTAATTTAAGCTCAAATGTTACAATTCGCTGAGTAATTTCTAATTTCATGGACTAAACATCATCCTCCTTCTTTCCCCAAAATTTATCAAACCTCGTACGAGCCCTGTCTAGGACTTCGGCGGCAGTAAGTCCACCCGTAGTGGGCTCATTTACCACAGTCGTGTCCACCACACCCGGTGCTATTTGAGTAGCTTCAGTCGACTTCTTGACCACTTCCTTTTCTTTAATAGATTCTTGGATGGGAGTTTCTGGGGTTAGTTGGTTGCTATTTATTCCATTAATTCCGTTAATCTTGTTCATATCTAAAGCCCTAGTCTCATCGATAGGCGTGAGGCTGGTCGGTGTGGTTGGCGTCTTGTCCGTGCGCTTGCTCAGGCTTGTAGGCGATTCGCTCTTTTTCAACGAACGAATCGGCGACATTTGCTGATGGTGAATCGGAGCGATTTCTGGAACATCATTCGAATAGTTTATTGTCCATCTAGGAGCACACTTTGCTCTTTGGGAGTTTCAAACGATTGCTCTGCACACGACAAATTTGAAGCTCATCAATATTGATTATGCACTACGTTTTAGACATGTTTAAATTTGAAACTTCCAACTGTACACCAATAAGCACATATAATAATTACCATTTATTGCTTTTACAAAGAAAACCACAGAATACTCTTTTTATATATACGCTTACATTTATCTATATACTCCCAGTTAATTAGGTTTTATTACAAACCCTAATATTTTTGAAGTACTTACTTTCACTTGCATGTAGATATTTCGTTCAATTTTGGCAATTATTTTCCAATTTTACCGAAAAATTTCAAGTAATTAGTTCTTTGTTATTTTCATTTTAATTTTTGATTTTTTTTCATGCTTTCTGTAAACTGAAGATATTGGCACCAACACGGAACTATTTGTCTACATGCTAGAAGATAGAAAACTAGAAGAAGAAGGTATACTCAGGCATGATTATAGATAGTAAAATTATTATTGTGGGAAAAATATTCAATGGGAAAATCTATTTAATGAAAAGAATCTTAAAAACTGTGAGAAGGTGAATCCTCTTTAGATCACATGTTCTATGTGCAGAAATAACAAGATTCTGGGTCTGCTATTAAAATGTCTATGACAAAAATGTTGGTGTCAATATCTCATAAACTCATGCTATCTATATTTATTTCTATAGTAGATATAGTATTGTAAACCCCAAGTACATTTTATAAAGCTAACTAATATCCATATTTTCCATTTTCCAGAACAACATGCAATCTTTTTTATTTCATAAAAAAACATTTGACAGCTTGTAACACATTCGTTAATATATCTATTACTAGTTATTTAGGGAATGTAGCATATAAGCCTTTCGGTTTATGATAGCTAGGAGATATGGTAGAAAGATGCCAATCTTGTGTTTACATAAAAAACCCCGGTATAAATAATATCTAAACGTAACCACACCCAAAATCTATATCATATATAGTGGCATCTTCCCAAAATGGGGACAGGCAGCATGCAAAAGTGAACGATAAATGGTATGAATAAATAATAGGAAGGTTGAAGTGCCATACAGTGACAGTGTACGCAAACATCGAAACAGACACACACACAGACGAGTGAATACATACGTGGTCGACGTCTCAGCGGAGTACGGTCAAAATAAATAAAAGCATCTCAGTTATTGGATTAACACAATTTAATCATGAACTATTCAATAGATATAATTATAAAAACAGGTTATATATTTTCTGGTGTCGATTGTGTGTCGTGCTTATGTGGCAGTGACCTCTGAATAACTTAAAGTCAGGATTCGTAGTTCACTGTCGCATGGCTGTCTGTCACACTCATTATCGTGTGTATGGCCGATGGTCTAGGCGGTGGCGGTGTTCGTCGTACCTGCCGGCTTCACTGCGACACCGTCTTCGGCCACGGAGCTACTCTTAAACTCAGAGCTAGGGCGCTTAATGCTCTCATCTGAAATATGGTGAGTCGTATGGTCGGATGGCGTGATAACAATCGCTACGTTCTACGTCCACAGATAGAGTTTTGAATTTTGATTAATGATAACGGTTATATGTTAAAAACGGTTATAATTTAGGTTTACATAGGAAGCGATTTTAAGGAGTATGTTGTAATAATAAATTAGTTATTAAATATATTACTAAGGTATAATTAAGCAGAAGTTGTTTAAAACAATATCTGTGGACTATGAACAATGTACAAAGAAAATTAATCACTGAAATGATCACAAATAAATCGTGGTATGAGAAATTGAATGGGTGTAGTTTGATGGGTTAATTTTCAGAAAACCATTTGTAGTGTTGCTTGTATTTTTTTGACAGTAATGTACATGATTCCATTGTGTTTTTGAATTCGGTGTCAGTGTTGCAAGCTCTCTACAATGTTTACTAGTGTGGGGTTGCTATTCACACCTTCAGTACATAACAGATGACGTAATGAGTATTATGCAGTCAAATGTATGTCTAGCTTACTGTCGTGTTGCAGGACAGTGTGATGGCTTGAATCGAGAATTAAATCACCCATATCAACATGCCAATTTTACAAAGTAGGTACTTAATAAAAATCCCCAACACCTATAAAGTCATGTCTAAACAATAGTTTTTTTTTTATGTAAAAATTGACTTTATAAAGTTGATTTGTATTGTAATTGTTTAAACTGTTTATAAATTCTGTAAGTTTTAGCATCAAATGGGTGCTACAATACTCATTTTAACATATAATTTTATTAAAATCAAATCATTTAAATAGTTGCCTGACTGAGAATTGAATTTTATTTGTTAAGTAGTTGCTGTGATGCTGTTATGAGAGAATAATATTTTTAGGTATATCTGATATTCTATTCCGTTGACAAAATATAGAAATAAAGTGTTTATTTATTTTGTATGCTATTGTTTAGATATGACTAACACTTAGCTGTAATTATGTCTTAATTATCATAAAAATGAACCTCTCCTTTAATAATCTCAAGTTCAATATTAACAATAAACTATTCTAAGTACACATTGTAATGATGATAAAAGATTTCTGTTATGGGTAATCAAATTCGTATAGTACTACATATCGCTTACCTACGTAATATTTGTTCAACAAGGTTTTCAATGTTATGAGTATAAAGAGTATCTCGTTCGTATAAAAATGCACTCAAAATGCGTTGACAGTTGACATTGACAGTTATAAAAATCGAGCGCAACAAGTTACCTTCTAGGCCCTTGTCTATGCTTCACGATATACAATGTTGCCATAAACAAACGAGATTCGTACAATAAATTTTCCTATCAATTATACAATTAGTAATTTATAAATAATTTGGCTTTTAATTAGAATACATTTAGCCTAACTAACGTGCCCACACCAGTGATACCATTGCACTACCAACACCAATTCCTACGGAAGAAGATACTCTTTAAAAAAACAATCGATTACAATTTGAGAATCGTTTGGGTTCAGTCAGATCAGAATGACTACCAGTATATTCTAGCTTAATTTTATGATGTTGGCCGCCAATCTGCTTATGAGACTGCACTCACCGTTTTTAACATTTTGGGTGACTGTGAAGGTCTTGCCAGTGTCGAGGGGCACCGTCCAGTTGACCGGGTCAGGGGAGCGCATGTTCATCTGCTCGGGCGACTTCACCCGGGTGGGCTCCGGCGGCGACTTCACGACGGGAGAGTCGTCGAAGAAGTGGTCTTTAGCGACCGAAGCGCTGCGGTGCGACGGAATCTCGTCGTCTGTAACGTTTTGAATTTGGAGTGTTAGCTTATTAAATATGATGAGTTAAACAGTGACGTAACACTAACAAAATGCCAGCGCACAAACGAAAGCTCACGTCTCGCATATTAAATGTAATCAGGAAAATTGGTAACGAAAATTGTTAGTTTAATTTTGGGTTTCAGAAAAATAACAAAGGCCCCTCAATGCGTGGTTACGCCACTGATTTTCCAGACATCTGTCATATGTAGAGAAGGAGAGGGAGTACAATGTGACATGTTTTGCTGCTAGGATTTTAAGCGTTGGTCATAAGTTCTAAATACTGGCTTATCATGACAAAAAATTCACAATAACACAACAGAAGGATCACAGACGACAAAAAGAAGAAGCTACAGGATATATCATCTAATTGACGTTTATGGACCCATAATAATCATTTTACACATATTTATGCCCTTTAATTTAATATAGATTATAACTGTAGATACATATTATAACCTTCAACTGATAACAATTTAAAGCCATAATATTTTATTATAATATTCCCATTAAATTAATTGAAACTAACTAATAATCGGACAGATGTGAATATTAAAGCCAAAGTTTAGGACAAGCTATTAGATATTATGAGGAAAGAATATTTCACGACTCTCATCAATGCGGTCACTATAGATCAGTGTTTCCAAACGTGGGGCCATACCCCACGGGGG
>MOOZ01000201.1:134752-151204 GCA_002930495.1 Cecropterus lyciades | reverse complement strand
CTTTGGGTTATTTAAATACAATGCTAGATCAGGCAGTGCTTCCAGATGCACTGTAATAACAATAGATCTACTGTATTTTCAAGTTTTCTATTGTGTACTGTACTACTGGGTCATTGTAGTATACAGTACAATTTTTGGATTATGATCGATGAATGACCTTTTTTTAGTCATGAAATTGCACAAAACCAAGGGAAAGTAGAGTTTTTTTTTTCGTCAACCAAAAATTTCCTTCCAAATTGTTTAAAAAATTAAAAATTAAGTATGGGGTGCATAAGAATTTTTGAAATATTAAGGTGGGACATGGCCTAAAAAAGGTTGGGAAATATTGCTATAGACGAATGCACCATAAATTTTGTGTGTAATTTAGTACGAGTGCATAACGTTTCCTCAAAAGATCATCGTTTATGTAGGAAACGTAATATAGCCGTCCTACGGACACTGATAGCGTATTAAAGATTGACGCTATGTCATTTTTTAAGTTAATTTTTTTATTAAATATTTCTGAGTTAGAAATGTAGATAAAGGTCTGGGTGATAGTCACCTGTGTTGTAGCACCCACAGCACAGGGAACCCTTGTGTGGTTGTGTGCGTTTAACTAGGTTTCATATTGTATTTGCATCGTATTTACTGTGACCGCATGTCGTGGACAACGTTTAAGATTAAGATAAATTCAAAATCGGAAAAATATCTAAACATATCATCATATCTAACTAACATACATACAACATATCAATATATTACAGAAAATATAGTCTATAACACAAAATATTTAACACAAAATTCACATTAAAAATAATTTCTTCAGGATTCTACATGCTCCGCCAATTTATAGATTATTTATAAGTTATAAGATAACTTGCAAATAATGAATTGTCTCATTGACACAATTTTAAGATTAATTGGATCACTATAGAAATAATTATCACCCATTTGTCACCCACTTATTTGAGACAATATGAAAGTAACAAAGAATTTGACAATGTATTACTAAAATATATTCATTTGGTAAATTATAAAATACTAATTAAAATAAATTAGTTAGCAATTAAAATACCAATTACTTTACAGATTATCGCATACATAAAAGATTGACTAGCTGAGTACAATCCCAAAGAAATTGCATGCACAAACATTTATTTGCTATGATTTGAGAACTACCACATCGAACATTCAAACTAATCCATCACTTGGTAACACTACTACTAAGGACAAACTTTCTAAATCTTTGTTGTAGGTAAATAAGGTAATATATACCAGATTAATAAGGTAAGGTAACAGTATAAATAAAATGAAATAATAGGAGTAACGCAATAGTTAGGATAAAATTACTTCGCGACAAGTCGACGAAATTGATACACTCGTATATTTTTATCATCGTACACTTTAACACGAAATAGTTACATCCTAACATTTTTTAATTTCCTTGAATAAATCTCATAAATGTAATAGGAGATTGCGTACGGAACTTGTCATAAATTCTTGCCTCTAATAATAATTATATTAGAAAAATGATATACCTCCTTCATAGTGTACACTGGTTCACAAGGTTTAAGTGCTGAGGGTGATCACACGGACAACATCAACACTCCATTTACACATGTTACAATAATCAGATTAAAACATTTGTATAATTTCTTTATAGTGTACGGGTACTGTGGTTCACAAAGTCTCAGTGCTCGGGGCGATCACAAGGACAGGAACAAAAGTCCATACACATTTTATAATAATCAGATTAATTACATTAATACGAGTATAGTTACTTCATAGTGTACAAGGTATCATGTTTCACAAGGTCTTAGTGCTCGGGTTGATCACATGGGCCCAGAACAACACTCGATTGCTGTTCTTTAGGCAAGCTGTAACATTTAGGGTTTAACATTGTTACTTCATAGTGTACGGGAACTCTGGTTCACAAGGTCGTTGTGCGAGGTGTTCACACGGACAAGAACGACACTCCAGGTGCTGTGACGAAGCCATTCTTGCCAATGCGCAAACGTGACGTTGCGTAGACGCACTGACGTCGAACGAAAAACTTCCATTCGAATAACTGCGTGTGCTTACACTGAAGAAGTGGTAACTTCTATGGCGATAACGTTTTCTGTATACATTACCATTGTATAGATTCCTAATATATTGATCACTATAACTTATTTCAGACTCCTTGACAATATTTAAAAACTCATAAAGTTAGGAACACCAGTCATGCACATGATTGTGTCTTTCGTTCGGATATTCCTACCTAACTCGGTTCCCTGAGTTTACCCGAGCGTTTCCTCGATGGACACTGATTTGACTTATTCATTTCCGAGAAAAATGTGTGCGCCTGTAGAAGTTAACACTTCAAAAATGTAATCGTAAGCCCACAACACAGAAGCAATAAGAAACTTCATAAATTTTGAGCTACAGTAAGCTGAATGAAAATTTTCCATTGCAATTTGCGGGTTGCCAATCAAAATCACATCCATATAAAGCGCCACAAATGCCATTAAAAAGCTTGGCCGTGTGGGGTGTTGCCAAAGAAAAAACAGAGCGTCGACGCAACTGCCACCTGGCGGTAGTACGCACCCAGTTTAATGCCAACTTTATTGACGCTGCGGCTGCGTCGGCCCTGCTCCGAGGCCTCTGTGGCCTCGCAGGCCCCAGCCCCGGTTTTGCTCGGCGCGGATGGCGACCGACCGCCCCGCGAAGTGGACCTAACCCTAATACTACTCCCTCTATTCAACGGCAAACCTACAGAACAAATGTTGCCATACTAAAAAATTGGCAAAGAATTGGCTCGGGATTTTTTATAAATTAAAAATCTTGTGTTGTGAATTGTTAATGACATTTATTTATGCTTTTGTAGAAATACATTAATTTTGAAAATAAAAAGTGTAGGTTAGGAAAAAATGAAAATAAATAATTTTGAAAACAGAGCCAAATTCTCAATAAACAGCCAATGGTCGGGGTACAGGCATCAGGCAGGATAACACCAATTATAAGTAATAGTTTTAATTAAATCTAATCAATATAACACATATTAAATAAACCAATCTGAACTATCTAAGTTCTACACAAAGAATGAATTAAGGAATGAACAAAATTTTGAAAATAGAAATAAAATTTTAGGAAAACGTCCAATCGTATTACTAGTTCCTCTTTTTTGTTCTTTAAATATAATAAAAAGCATATTATATGATTTTTAATTCTAGAAATATTTGTCTAATAAATTAAAGGATTGTAATTATTGGAAAGTCTACAAATTAATGCCTTAGAAGTATTAGTTATCCTTTATAACTTTAAGCTTTAGTTCTTGCTGTGTCCTTTTTAATAGAAGAATAATTCTGTGGTTAACCGGTTGGCGTCAAAGTTTGTGCAAACGGTGTGCATCATTCACTTCAACTCCTGCACCAATGTTTGAACCAATAATGTGAGCATATCATTATCAAATCATGTCAAATGCTGATTTGAAATGATCCAGGACTGGGTTTTATTAAGTCCAAATGAAATATATATTTGAAAGTATAGTGGTTTTCATTACGGTTTACATGTTTTTGCACTCAGTTCTTCGTACGGTTTGAAAACCATAATAGGTATAAACATATACATATAATTGACTTTATCTATATATCAAGTTATTTTATGTTGTCCAGAAAGCTATCATGTTTTACAACATTTCACCGTACAGCATTTCCATAATATATCACTACTTTTTAGAAACTAATTCAATGGATACTTCTTGTAAAATACAAGGAATTCCGAGGAAAGAAACTTTATTAAATTCACGTGCGTTCATTACTATAGATCGAAAGATAGTATCGACCAATTCTTTATTATCAACCGGCTGTTATGATTCGTGGAAATTGGAGCAGAAAAGAGTGATTCAGTTGGGACTAACAACGTCAGAATCAGTCCAATCTCAGTCCATTCCAGCTCAGAAAAGTCCTGGCTAGATATATATCTATTACCTATAGAATTGCATTAAATAAATTTATATTCCCGATCGAGGGTAATCTAAGGTAACTAATTAGGGACGACTGGCGTAAAAGTGCGACTAAATGTGATCTCTCAATGGGATATTTTGCAGCGATACAGTAGCGCGTTCCATGAAAGTACGTCTTCATCGCCTAATATGTGATTTGTTTCCGATTTTCTATACTGCAGATTGTACTGTGAGCAGACTATATCGTGTTTTCTTACGATTAACGCGGCAAGCTTCCAAAAATCGCTAAAAGGAGAAGAAATTAGTCTGGGATACACTTAGTACGAGTTTATTGCGTTTCTTCAAATAATTTTACGTTTTCGCCCCTCTTCGCAAAGTACATTGCAAGGTATGGCTTTTTTATTGATAGTATGGAAGTAGCAAACGAGCATGCAGCCCATCTGATGGTAAGTGGCTACTGCCGCCCATGGACACCTGTAATCAACCCTAGGTAACGTAAGTCTCACTTAAGGTTAACCACAGATGCGTTGCTACCTCTGAGGACTGAGATGGAATGCCTCGGAAAAGTATGTCTTCCTTACCACACCCTTCAGACCAGAACACAACAGCGCATTACACTGCTGTTATACGCAGAAATAGGTGTGACGATGGTGCTTCCGGAGTAGAACCAGAAAGAGATCTACCACCTTCATGACGTAAACAATGATTGTTTTTTAAAAACGTAATAAATTCGTGCTAAGGGCGCTCAGGCATAGACCCGTGATTATTTTGAGCGACATCGTGTAAGCGGAAGATAAGACATGAATGATGATAAGATGTATAGTCAGTGACATTGTGTAGAATGAGAGATAATATGTATGGTAATTTATCATTCTTTTTGCGACTGTATCGCTGCAAATCGCAATGAGCGACCTCGTTAAGGCTATATGGTAGGGGCGAAGCTCCATTTACCTTGCGGCTTGGCGGGGCGCGGGTGCACGTCCCCGTTGGGCAGGTGGCGCGCGGGCGCCGGCGCGGGGTCGGCGGAGCGCGGCCGCCGCCGCGGCGACCGGAACGCGCCCTCGGACTTCGCCCCTGCACCACACATTACTGTATTGTTAGGGATGACATGTTGAATAAAATTGAACACAGCGTTATCTAAATGAACACGATACCTTATTTATTTATACCAAAAAATAATTTTAATTATTTTAAGTAATAAAATGGAGGATATAATAATTAACAGTAATCAATAAAATGGAACCTAATACACGTTATGTAACCAATAACACAAATTTACTCTAAATTTAACGTGATACGGCCGAGAGACGACGGTTCGGACGGAAGCTGGATAAAGACTACCCACCAGTGCTTCCAGATCTTGATTATAAAATTACAGTGTTTCTTACTTAAAAATACAATAATTTGTGTAGAATGACAGTTAATGACATTTTTGTTGCAGTAGAAAATACAGTATACTTTTACAGTAACGTATAAATGTTGTCATCAGGGGCGCATTGATGATAGAAAAAGAGAAATTTACCTTGACGAAAAAAAAAAGGTCTTCTACTTTGACAAATTCTCTGCAATTTAACGAGCAAAAAATAAAGTCATCATTGCCTCATCGCATACATTTCTCGATCAAATTTCAAAATAAAATATAATTATCATGAAATAAATTAATAAAATACTACTTTTTTTGCTTAAGAATAATACGGTAATACAGTAACCCGTTCCAAAATATAGTAGATTACTACACTGTATTTTTACCATTACAGTATACACTTATAAATTTAAAATAAAGTAGATTTACTGTTATTAAAGTACATTTGGAAGCATGCGGGTACATGTAACCTAACCTATTCTAACCCGCTGTATTTTTTCTTATATAACCTTCTAAGAGGTGTAAAATACTCGTAGTGCTGATCATCTTTCAACACCTCTTATCAATATAAACAGTATTATATTTAGAAGGTAATAGAACGGTTCTATAAATATAAATATAAAGGGTTCTATTAGAACCCTTTATATTTTAAAGCAGGAGTCACCAGAATGTACACATTCCACTCCACGACTAGCTAAGGTTCTCTTTTTATAATATGGAAGTAGGAAACGAGCTTGCAGTCCATCTGATGGTAAGTGGGTACTGCCTATGAATATTTATAATCAACTCCAGACAACTACCTTGCTACACCTGAGGACTAATTCGGACCGTCTCGGATTAGTACATCACCTATACCACCCACTGCTGTTATTAGGCAGAATTAGGTGTGGTGGTGGTGCTTCCGGAGTCGACCCACAAAGAGTTCTACCACGTTTGTAATAATTAAATAATACCACCTACTTTAGTGGTACAATAACACACACACACATATGAGGTTTTCTAGCATACTCCTTTAGGGTAAAAAGTATAAGAAACACGGTACAGTCACCACTAACAACAGGATTGCCGCTTTAGTTCTCCTATAAACTAAAAAAAAGAAAACATACACAGTATTACCATTTGCAGCCAATGTTCATTACTTTGATAAAGTATGTGTTTCATTACAAACAATATTTTTTATCAACATTCAAATAATGGATAAAAAAGGTCCTGAAAATTAACAAAAGCGCACCACAATTTATATTGTCAAAACAATCCACAAACAAAGAATTAATGAAACTGTGTCGATCGCATATAGATAACAACCCAAATCATAACTACCCAGATCACATATAGATAAAAATCCAGGATGTAACAAAGTTGGATAACCTCACGCAAATAAATCTCTTCTTTATGAGTCAAAATGATCAAAGTGATAGGACAATGACCTGTACCTTGTTCATTCTGAAGAATCCATACCAAATAAAACACTAAAGGCTAAATGTTAAGTTACAGTCAATAATGTGTTAACCGGTAATAAAAATGTTAACTTACGAGGCAACACAACCTGTAGGTTCGACAGTTCTGCGGCTACTGATTAGCGTAACACAATACGAGTAATGGTCTAATAGAGGCTTCGAAGGTTAGTGGCTAAACTCATACACCGGAACCATCCGGCCTCCATGAGGGTTCAAGTTTCACACGATCGGGTTTCAACAATAAGTTGGTTAATTATTTGGTTAAAACAAAGAAAAGTTGAAATTAGTATTCTTTGTTTCAGTTTTGAATTTGATGCTAACAATGCACGAGTGCATGAGGAAAATAATTTCTTGATGAGCAAAGATAAGATAGGAAATGAGTAATAAAAATGTTGTTTCAAATCTTTTACGCTTTAAATAATACTAATTAGTAGTCTAAAGATGATTAAGTCGCATTAAGTCGTAATCGAATGGTTAACACTTTGCCTTTCGTTAACACTCAAGATGATTTTTGAAACTAAAATAATGTTAATGCTAAAAAGCATTGGCACAAATGTGTTGCTAATTGCAATCCTTGAACTAATTTAAAATGTTTAATAAGTTCCTTTGTTTGCTGTATTATAGTTTTAATACCAGAATACTTCCGCCTGTATTATTGCTAACAAACAAAACATAATGATCAACATTTTGTTTTTTCTTCATCAACACTTTACTCGGACTAACGATTATTATTCACGGCACATATGATTTAACTATCTGGGTTTACCTGTTTTCTATATAATATTGACGTAGCAAACGAGCATGTAGCTCAGATGGGCTTAGAAGTGGGGAATTTAGAAGTGGTAGAACTCTTTATGGTTCGACTCCGGAAGCACCACTGTCACATCCATTTCTGCCTAATAACAGCAGTGTTGTGCGCTGTTGTGTTCTGGTCTGAAGGGTGTGGTAAGGAGACATACTTTCCCGAGGCATTCCATCTTAGTCCTCAGGGGTAGCAACGCATCTGTGGCTAACATAAGGTGAGACTTTGATCTTAACTAGGGTTGATTACCGGTGTCCATGGGCTGCAGTAGCCACTTACCATCAGGTGGGCTGCATGCTCGTTTGCTACTTCCATACTATAAAAAAAAATCGGATAGTAAGTGGCCACTGGCACTCGTGGACATCTGTCATCAACCTCAGATAAGATCAGATTCTTACCAAAGGTTGGCCATAGACGTGTTGCTACTACTGAGGTCTAAGATGGAACTCCTCGAAAAAGTAAGTCACCCTGACCAAACCCTTCAGACCTGTTCATAGCAGCGCTAAACACTGCCGTTATTAGGTAGGTTATGTTACGAAAAATACCTGCAGATATCTTTGTGATATCTAGATTACTTTAACAATACGTGTATCTTATTTTTTACCTTCTTGGGCAGCACCATCATCAAAGCTATGTCCTTGAATCTTCTTGCGTTGCTTCTGTGGCGAGGTCTTATGAGGCGACCGCTCTAAAGCCTTGGTCTCTTGGAGTTTGGCATGGATGGACTGGTGCGGAGCGGAGCGGAAGGACCTGAACTTCTTCGGGGAATGATTCCTGGATTCCTTCCCATCCTTCTCATCGCGTGGCAGAGCCCTAGAAACATTAAGTTAGACTGTAAAGAGATTTTGGTGAACATTTAGATTTTGCTTCTAACAATTTATTCGGCATTGGCCATACAATCTTTGTCTTCCATCTAAATCTGTTTCTTTATAGCTACACTACATTTGCATAATATGGCCTCACAATCGCAATCCAAGCCATTCTTTGCTTGCATCAGCCACTTTGCCAACTAACTTATAATGATAGTGTTGAAGCGGGTGACATCCAGCTCTAAGGACAACAAATCAAATAGGGGGCATGATTGTACAACGAGTGCTACATACTCATAATATAAGAATAACTTTTGGAACTTAGCATAAGTTTTTGCACGTCAAACGTGTAGCGTTTGATTGTTCTCTACTTTTTTCATAATACTAGATTAGCAATAACTACCTGTCCTGACTTACTCCTATTACGATATCTTTTTATAGCAAATCCAGAGGACACATTTGCTTAGATTGGCATTTAGGACTAAAAATACAGAGACTTTCCGAAATAAGCTTTAAGTTTTATTTAATTAAGGTTTCAATTTATTTAGCCACAGATATAATGAGTTTATTGGTCCTTTGGGCCGGATTGGTCGCCTGCTATCAAAATATCTAGTGCATCACTTACTTGTGACTGGTGGAAGCGAGTGATAGAGCTGACAGCGAGGACCGTCGGGAGACTTGGTACCAGAGCTCGATTTGCTTATTGTAAAGCTGAGTGATGTGTTCTGGCGCTAGTTCTGTTCCCCAGCCGCGGTACTGTCGAATTAATGGCAATTTTGAATATGATTTAAGCATGATTGAGTCACACCATCCATCAAATGGCAAAGCATTTGACAGAGAGTTGACTGGCTCAGTTGCAAATTTACGCGTGAAGTATACTATTGGAACAAAATTAAGGGTTTTGCAGTGATTCAGTTGTATTTGTGGACGTCCAAATTCAATACATGTTTTCTGAATAAGTATAATATGTAGTTTCATTTCGTAACATGAAGGCCCTAACTTAATTAAAAACGGCTTTGAATGGATAAATTATGGTCAAAATATTTACGTTCTTTCCTGGTGTTACTACTAGCCCGTCTAGGGTAGTCTACGTACAAACCACAGCCGCATCTGTCGCTTGTAGTGGTCGGTATTGGGTGGTCGGTGTTGAGGGCTAGGTGTAGGGGCTGTGTAGGGTAGAATAGTGGTGGTGGGGCGCACACCTTGTACTCGCCGGCACGCTTGCGCAGGTCCAGCACTTCCCGGTACCAGGAGTCGCCCTGCGCGAGCCCCAGCGGCTGCAGGCCGGCCGCGCGCAGCGTGCTGGCCGTGTCCTCCCCCACGCTCGCCCCCGCGCCCGCGCCCGCCCCCGCCCCCGCGCCCGCCCCCGCTCCCGCGCCCGCTTCCGCCTCCCCCACCAACCTCTCGCTCGCCTCCTCATTCGACTTCCCTTTCCCCCTGCATTTCGTAAATGTCCCTTTAGACGCCTCGTACACGTATTGAGAGAACGGTCTAAATTTCTTTTTGTACTCGCTTTTGTAACGTTTCCTATTATCTTTGGAACGATCCTCCCCGTTGTATATGAGGGCCGATAGCGCGCTACGGAACGTCGATTTTCTGGAAAATTCCATTTTTAATCTTAGACGGCTGGACGTTTGTCTTACGATGATATGCGGCAAAACAAGGAGCTCGCGCCGAGCCAGGTTAGTAAGGTAGTCATGCTTCAAATAATTGTTAAGCTCGCAATGGTGAGGTTAGGATGTAAGTCCTGGAAGAGTCTAGAAGGATCGGCCGCGGGCGGCGTCGCGTTGCTAGACTGGTGTTCGATAGTGTTAGGTGAAACATCGACATACAATCTAACAAAAATCTGAATTAACGTTCACATCGACAAAAGTGCAGGACACATCGATATCAAAAAAGTATCTATTAGCTGTCATTCCGAACTAATATAGTCTGGTCTAATTCTACTCGGCCTAGGAACCGCCACCGTGAGGAGATTGAGATGTAAGCAAATACCAAAAACGAAATTTAGACTTGTTCTGCAGTACCCAGTAAATTGTGAGAGAGAAGAGCAGGGGCAGAACAGCCGCGCAGGAAACTTTTACGAGAGCATCTTTAACGTGGATTTCAAAAAGATTGGAGCCAAAGGAAAATTCACGCGATTGAAGAATTGCCGGAGAACATTTATTGCAGATGTTGGCTATAGGCTACTACGAGTATCATAGATTCATCTGTTTTAAACCGACTTCATATATATCACAGATTTTCTATGAGGGATGTACCTAGACGTACTCTACGTCTGTTACTTTTTATTTCAAAAATCTAAGTCTTGTAGTTTAAGAGTTAATTTTGTTTCGTTAGTGTCGTCTTTATTTTGCAAATTTATATTATACGTTTTAACGCGTATTCGACCTGTGGTTGATTTTAGGTGGAGCTGTTCTATTTTAATTTCATTATCTCCATATATTTAAAGCATTAGTAACAATTTATGACGACCCGCGTGGCGGAGCGGTCACCATACCGGTCGGACACGCAGTGGGTCCCGGGTTCGATCCCTGGCCAGACAGAAATTTGAATGATGAGTTTAGGTTTCTGTTCTGGGTCTGGGTGTTTGTTTATTCGTCTTTGTGTGTCCATGGCACCCACGACACTGGAGAAAATCCTACTGTGGGGCTATGAGTGTAGAAAGCGTGTTTTTTTTAATTTTTTTTTTTAATTTATCACCAGGTACTGTTCCTTACTGAATACGTCAAAATGTTGACTCATTGTACATAAAAACTTTTGTAAATAAGTTAAATATGTAAGTTAATATAGTATTAATACTAACACGCAGGAAGGTGGCCTTGATCATAAATAATAAATTGTATACAATGTAACCGACAGGGGAATATTCGAAAAGTAATTTATATTAAGGTCAAAGTCACAAATATCTTGGCTGAATTATGAAAACCTTTTATCATTTCCTTTGAAATTATTTAAAATTTCACATACGTATTATAAGTGTGTAATTGTTAAATGCGTTGCTGCCACTGAGGACTTTATATAATATAGGAGTAGCGAACGAGCATGCAGCCCTCCTGATGGTAGATGGTTACTGCCACCCATGGACATCTACGATACGTTCCTACTCCTGAGAACTAAGTTTTTCTTTCATGTTATACTATTTAAACCGGAACACATACTGCGTACTTGATAGTGTATTAACATTACTACAATAGTAGAAATGTCTACTACCTTTTCAATCAAAATAAGAGTGGGCGGTTTTGGAAAAATGAATTTCCTCTTCCCTTGAAAATCACTTCTACGCATAATATATTTCAATTTTTAAAAGTTATTGAATAATATGTTAAAATATGTACTTTTACAACAATGTTGCAACAACGTTACGTTTGTTACAACAATGCAGAACTATAAGCGATTGCGTGCCAAATATGAATTTGTAAAATTTTAACAAGTCTGTAAAAACTGACTAAATGTTGAAGACTCATGGTCAACGGTTTCTGACTCATTTATATATCTATATATAACTATGTTAGTTAAATAAGACTTAATTTTAAATGGACTAGGTCAAGATTCTACTTGGTTCGTTTTTTCTACAGTATCCTTATTAAACCAAGGTTTGTCAAACTTAAACCGAGTACACTTTCTAATCGCGATTTCAAATCAATGATGCATCTGTTTCCTAAAAATCTGGGTACAGAGAGAAGACGTAATGTGTTATATAAAAAATACAGTCATAAAGAGTGAAAGATATGTGTTAATAATTAAAAAGAGCTGGTTTGCTTTTGTCACCAATTCAGAAAATTGTAACTGTTTTTTTATTTATCAATTTATTAGTTTTAATTGTGTATTTTGTTTCGCAGCCTCTACAATTAACTTGGTGACACGCGCCGCACGCGTTTCTCACTTTTAGAAATACTGACCTAAATAATCTGCTTTGTTTTTTATTATAACATTTTAGTACCTTTTTCAAATCGATGTGCATAAGAACCATGTTTAATAATTATGTTAAATTATTGTAATATTTACCGTTTCAAATCAAGCTCATTTGTCATAAATTATTCGATGGTTGAATCGAAAACATATGAGTCGAGTATAGCTCTACGGATCTTGAACATGGAAATGGTGTTTGTGGCTTTGAGCATTTTATATTCTTTCCACTATCTTTTGTGAATCCATAATTTGTATACTTTTAAATTTAAGTCACGTTAAGTAAGTTTCTTAAAGATTACAAAAGACAGTCTATGTAAAAGTTTCCTTCGCGAAGTACACAAAACTAGACATAGAAATATCATAAGCATAGCAGTGAATCCAAAACGGGATTTCATTAATAATCTTCACCTGAAAAATTCGTTTTCAAAATATATTTTAACAAAAATTGTTATCTATTTTTACAAAAATATTAAGTATCTTCTAAATATTTTATAACATGTAAATAAATCAATGTTTTATACAATGTGTTATTTTGTTAGTTGAGAAATAATATAGTTTAGTCCGGATTCACACGGATTTCAAAATAATGTGTGTGTTAGTGTTGTGTGAAAGTTGTGATGTCACACAGTGCTATATTGTAACCCATTTGATGGTAATTTATATGAAGGCTTGCGAATAAGCGCTTTAGCGGAAGCAAAGCGTTTTTGATGACAAAACATCGTGTTCTTTGATATTATTATAGACTGTTCCCGTATATATGTAAAGTATTAAGTAATTTTAATATAAGAGTCAAATGAGAGCATGCGAAAATAAGATAATGTTATAAAATACGAAATATTTGAAACAATCTATAATGTCGTCGACTAGAAGATTATGACAAGCTTGAATGGAGACGTGTTAAGCTAAAGCTAATCTTTAGTCAGAAACTATTTACAAAAGCATAGACTTATTACTTATATTTGATACGTGAATAATTAGATATTTTGTAAACAGATTCTGTAATACATTTTGAATGAATGGCTGATTTCAACTTCACGTTATCAAATTTATTTCAAGATATTTTTAGTTAACTATTTCAGGGTTTTTTGTCTCAAAATAACACAGTTTTTTCTTAAATTAAAGAGAATAGATTATAAAATTAACATTTAAATTAGAGAGCTTACACGAAATATGAAAAAAATATTATAAAAACGTGAAGAAAAAAATCAACCTGTATATGGAGTAATTAGTATGTCCATGTTACACTTACCTCTGGACGCCCGGTTTTTGCCCGTTCCAAAGGTAGTCCTCGATGTACCGTTTCTGACCATCGTCGTGGTCACCGTCCACGTGATTCATCAGTGGTTCTGCTTCCACTGACCCTGAAAGTATATTATTTGACTTTTAAACACGTGAACAATAAAAATATATTAATATATTGTTGCTAATTTTGCCGTTACATACCACCGCTTTTTTATACCAAAATAATTTTTAAGTTTAGTTTTTCATATGTAGACTAATAAATTTTATAATAGACCATTATCTTCAGAACTATGTTTCTAATAAATATTTCTTTTAAATATTTTTATTTTATTTTTTACTTTTGACTATCCGCGTGCCGAAGCGGTCACTATACCGGTTTGACACGCAGTGGGTTCCAGGTTTGGTCTCCGGCTAGGCAGATATCTGAATGATGAATTTAGATCGTTTTTTCGCTCCTTCAGGTTTTTGTGTATTGATTTTTGTATGTGCAAGACTCGACAAGAGGGGAAAATCTTAGTGTGGGGCTAGGAGTGTACAAAGCGTTATTATTATTGTCCCTTTTTATTGGTATACGTTGGTTGTACTTTTCTAAAGGTTTTTTGTATCTTAGTTCGCTTAACTTCTTACTACTCTAGCATTTCCATTATAATCTGCAGCGAGTTCTCCACGTTCAAAGAAACGATTAATTCAAGTTGCAGTACCTAGCAAGTTACTTAGCGAAGGAACATTTTGCATTCACCTTGTTTAATATACAAATACAAATGGCACAGTTAATGGAATTGTTGATCAAGTTTACAGATACAACAAAATGCAAATTAGTTGACAACTCCAGATGGCAAATGGATGTATAATAAATATTGAACGTATACAGAGCCATCTATTATCGTACAAGGGAATTAAAGTTATAAAAGGTGTTCAAAAATGTTGAATTTATTTATAATTAAACTAGTTGAGTCGATAGAATTTGCCAGGTTTTAACTATGAATTTTGAATTCGAACTGGTAAGCCTGAAAGTAATGTCAAACGCCATAAGGTTACATTACAAATTTTATATTGTCTATGTCCAACTTTCTTAATTATTTATTTTACAAGAATCTTCCCGAGATAATACCTAACAACATAACAAAAATAATTAGCGAAGCCGTTCACGTTGATGCCGTGACCAAGGAATATAGGGAGTCATTTTATGAATATATAGATATATAATGACGTCGGAATTGGATAGTATTTTGATAGATCCTGGAATTCTAATTCTAATTCAAATACGTGAACAATCACTAGTTGGTACACAATACATGAGCTATTTGATGGAAATGGGAAATGTTAATTAAGTCTCTGACTCAATAGTAGGTATGCAAAATTACTAGAATTAGCAAATAAATTGTGGTCCATTTAAACAGAATGTTAATCCTTTCCATTTGCAACAAAGTCAAAGTCAAAGTCAAAGCATACTTATTGTGGACACGTTAATATACAGGTGACAAAGTGTTGGTTTTTTCGTTGGTAGTTCTGCCATACGGCGTACAATATAATTTGTCTTATTCTAAAATAAATATTAAGAAGTGAGTAGATTTAAAATTATACAGAATTTATAAAGGCATAATAAAATACAAAACAAGTCAATAAGTATCAAAATAAACCAGACCAATCTCACTGCAATCAGACCTCATCGTCCAGAAATTCTTTAATTGAGGAATAAAAGTTTTATTCCTCAATTATAATTAAATTAATAATTAAATTATAATTGAAATAAAAATAATAAAAAATTAAAATTAATAATTAGAAAATCTTGCACTTGGGTTTTAAATAACTCAAATTTTGATATGGCCCGTATGCTCTTTGGTAATTTATTGTACAGAAGTGGAGCCATACAAAATACACTTTGCTTGAGTAAGGTAGTTTTGCTACCAGGAATAATTATTTTGTCGTTATGCCTTACTTGCGATTTAAATTCAAACTCATCAATGTTATTTTTAACAAAATTAACTGTTTCTAAAATATAAATACATGGTAGTGTCAAAATTTTAGCCACCTTAAAATATTTTTACACGATGTTCTTTTCTTTAGGAAATATATTATTCTTATACATCTTTTTTGAGCTATAAATGCTTTGTTTTTATCCGTCGAATTCCCCCAAAAAATTACTCCATATCTCAATGTCGAGGCAATGTAAGCATGATAAGCAGTTAAAGCCACATCGATATTTACTACTTTTCTAACAAAATCTGGGATATCACTAATCTTTTTAGATTAAATATATTTCTTTATTTAAAACTTAGTAAGTTACTTAGCTAAGGAACATTTAATATACAAATGACACAGTAATAGAATTTTTGATCAAGTTTACAGATATAAAAAGGAAAATTGACAACTCTAAATGATAAATATATATATGCAACAAGAATAATGAATAAAATGTATACATGGCCGTCTTTTATTGTGAAAAAGGACTAAAGTTATAAGAGGTGTTTGAAAATGTTGAAAACATATTAATTAAATATGCAATGAAGTTTAAATTGCGTAGTATCTTGATTGATCCTGGAATTTGAATCCTAAATTTAAATACATGAAACTAGTTTGTACATAATACATGAGCTATTTATTGGAATTGGGAAATGTTAATTAAGTTTCCAGTGATTCGATAGTAGGTTGAAATTTACTTTAACTGACAAATGAAACTTGTAATCAATTTAAACCGAATGTTAATCCTTTCCATTTGCAAACAAAATCTGGGATATTACTAATCCTTTTAGTTCAAACATATTTCTTTACATAAAGCTTTCTGAAGTGCGTAAATAAGTACTGTTTTCAGCAAAAAACATATTCAGATTCCCAATAATCCTTATGTAGAAAAAAACACTGTTTGTATCACTGACTTTTTAATATATAAACATTATGACAAGAGAAGAAGACAAACAGCCCCATCTATTTTTATTTTTTTTATT
>MOOZ01000201.1:20058-30904 GCA_002930495.1 Cecropterus lyciades | reverse complement strand
AGACCAGAACACAGCAGCGCTACACTGCTGTTATTAGGCAGAAATAGGTGTGGCGGTGGTGCTTCCGGAGTCGAACCACAACGAGTTCTACCACCTTCAAACCAGCCACCTTCACCTGGTGTAGGTGAAGATGTAAATGATGATTTACGAATAGCCAACGTAGTTAACATGTCTAAGAATATAATTGGAATGGTTTTTGAAAGTATGTATATGAAAAATCTGGTACAAAACATACTTATAGGTGTATCATTGATGTAGCTTGATACATAAATCATTGTGGCATTTCTTAATTTTTAGTATCTTCAATAATTATTTTATCTATCCATTATAAATAAAATAAAGATGAAAATTCCGCGTGTTTTGAACAATATAATATACACTTTTGTATATTTTTATGAATTTTTGTTTGGCTGTTTGTCTGTATGTTTGAAGTCGCATCAAAGTGAAACTACTGAATTTTATTAAAAATAGTGAAAAATTTAATATCTTTATAGTTTGTACCTTGGGGTACAATTTAGTTATGATTCCATTCATCCAATCTATATTATAAAAAAGTTCAAATTTTAAAGAATGTAATTACCTGTTTTTTTTTAATGTATATCAATTTTAGTTCTTTAATAAATTATCCTTATAATATTACTCCTTAAAATATATTTAATTTAATGCAACGACTTCAAAGACTTTTTTGATATCCATTTCATAATATGTAGCCGCAATATGCCGTTTCTATGTTCTCTTTCACAAAAACTCGAACCAAAGTAAGAACTAGATCCGTCAAGCGAGATTAATACACAGAAAACGAATGCAAATTTCATCTTGACGTCTCCGGAGAAAAGGTTGCGATTTTGCTTCGAGATGACAGCGTAGATTTTCTATCGCGTACTTATTATATTATTTTGCTTACATATCATTTTCTTAGTTGCGTCTTGTCTTGGAAAAAGGTTTAAAGATGAAGAACGAGCTTTTCTACGTTATTTTGGATTATTTAGACGTATAACCAACAACATTGTTAAAAATATTAAAACTAAAAATCGATAGTTTGAAAATGATTTTTGTCCTATTTTTAATGATGTTTTACCCGACTGTGTCACGTTTTTTTTATAGTATGGAAGTAGCAAAGGTAAGTGGCTACTACCGCCCATGGACATCTGTAATCAACCCTAGGTAAGATCAAAGTTTCACCTAAGGTTAGTCACAGATGCGTTGCTACCCCTGAGGACTAAGAAGGAATGCCTCGGAAAAGTAAATCTCCCTTACCACACCCTTCAGACCAAAACACAGCAGCACGATACACTGCTGTTATTATGCAGAAATAGGTGTGGCGGTGGTGCTTCCGGAGTCGAACTACAAAGAGTTCTACTACCTTCAAACTACCACGTGTGTATGTATGTATGTTTGTTAGTATGGTACGCGCTACAACCCAAATTATTCAAGTAACCAGACTCATTGACATTTACTTCATTTACAATGTTTTTACTTATGACTGTTGATGCAGTGATTAAAGTAGTGACAATCAAAGCGCTCATAGATAATGGTCAGGATACCGTTGGAGGTCTCCCGGACACGGTGCATCAGAGAGCTGCATTTTTGTATATTATCGCGTGACAACAGTTGACGCGTGCTTCTGCAAACATCCCTGATGCACTACAGTACCTCGGTAGCCCAATCAGCATCCTAAAACCATTATTATATTGAACTCGAAGAACATTGTAAGAATTTTGGGTGAAGTTAGTCCAAAGGCTGCTCGTGTAAAAGGATGTTGTAAAAGCGTAATAATAAAAACTAATGTCTTTTTAATATTAACTGAGCAACGAGCAAACCTTCGAACCAACATATTGACCCTCACTGACAATGCTCTTCATTCTCTTTCGATATCTTCATCGTCCTTGAGGTCAGCGGTAACAATGTGTCCTAAATATGTAAATTGATTCACCGTTTTTAGGGTTTTTTCATCTTTTTGTAGACTTGGAACATAAGTAGGATATTTACCGCTGACCCCAAAAACCATGACTTTGCTAGTTTAGCATTATAAATCAAGCCATGATTTTATGCATAATTTTCACAAATATTTAATAATTTTCTTAATCTCAATATTGATGGACTCAGCAACACCATGTCATCAGTACAGCTGATATTGTTTACGGGAACACCATCAATATGACAACATGGCTATTGCTGAGCTCATCAATGAGTGCATTAATGTACAGATTAAAAAGAGTAGGTGAGGTTAGACCACACAGCCTCACCCCAATCCTAATCTGTACGAATCCGAAAGAGTCCCTGCCCACATAATGTTAATTTGATTATCATACCAGAATTAAAATGTTTATTAATTCAAAAGGAATTTTAATTTTTTGCAGTTTTTTCCAAAGTATATCATAATTTACCATATCAAAAGCTTTTGATAAATCTAAAAAAAAGGGTAAATTGGCGTATTACGTTTAGCATGATATGAGATAGTATTTTTAAAGATAATATAACAGTTTCAGTAGACAATTTATGTTTAAATCCAAATTGGTTATCATGTATAATAATGTTATTATTTATTTCTGTATGAAGCAAGCTATCTAAAACTTCCAATTATAGTCCCTAGTGATATAGGTCAGTAATTATTTTTGTGAGACAAATCAAATGTTTCATTTGTTTATTACAGTTACAATTGTTTTCATCATATCAGGTGGTAAGTATGGATGCCTAATACATAAATTGAATAATAAAGTTAGAACTCTAGGCAAGTGGGGACCTGCGTACAGTAAATGTTAAACGCTAAGGTTATCGTGACCAGGAGACTTTCCAGGTGACTTATTTCTAATTACATGAATGATATTCTTAGGTGTAAATTTGGTTAATACTTTACCCGAGTAAAATCTTTTACTTACTTTTTTAATCTGTAACTTTCGTGGTGAGTTTGCAACAAAATGGTTTTTAAAAACATTGGCTATATCTTTACTTTTAAATACACCATTTACATTTACAGGGAGAACTTATCTTTAAGCAGTCGGCATACTAATATTTTTGGAATGGTCTATTTCCTAGCTTTCATTGGATTCTTATAGTGTCGTTATAATAAAAAAGTCGTCCCTTGCCCCCCTCCTCCCCCTCGCCTAAATTTCCTAATATATAGCCTATGTCACACTGTTAATTGAGACGATTCGCGTCATATGTCTTATGTCATAACCCGTGTAGCTGTTTGAGCTTAACGTGCCAAACATACATACATACGCTCAAAAAACATTACCTCCTTCTGACGCAGTCGGGTAATAAAAATCTGAAATGTACACGAAGGATGGCAGCCAGTGTTATGATGCACAAAGTGTAAACTTGAACTTGAGATCCGCTGAGAGATTGTGTGGCATTGGTTTGGGAATGACGGCACAGAATGTCAACCTTCTATTTTTACTTTTCCGCCATTTCTTTTGACGTGTATACTAGGTATACATAGATGTACATAGAATAGCATATGAGATATGAGAAGATTATGGATATGAATAGTGGGACAAGTGCTGTGCAGACCACATTACAGAACAGTAGGTCAAAAGTCGATTACTGATGCGTTGCTACTCGCGAGGACTAAGACGGACGCAAGAACTGCTTCACGCTACAAAGGTGTGGTGGTGGATAGGTACCTCTACATAGATGTACATAGAATAGTTTCATATTTTTCCAAGTGCTTTAAGATTATGGATATGAATAGTGGGACAAGTTCTGTGCAGACCACATTACAGAACAGTAGGTCAAAAGTCGATTACTGATGCGTTGCTACTCCCGCGGATTAAGATGGACGCAAGAACTGCTTCTCGCTACAAATAGGTGTGGTGGTGGGTAGGTACCTCACCGGCTGAACTACATTGGTTCTACCACCTGGCCAAAAATAAGATTATATTGCTATAAAAGTGTGAGTACGATTGCAATCACAAAAGAATTATCACGAAAGCCTAGAAAGACAACATTTTAAAACAATTTAAATACATTTAATGGAAATTCATTATTTCCGTTAATGACAGCATTCTCTGCGAGGTCGGAACTGGGAACAAAGAACATTTTACTGTTCATTTTAAAGAGAGATTATATTTGTTGTTGACGGTTTAATACTAAAATTAAACGGAAAGTACGAGCAACATTGTTAAAAATATTGAATCATCCAAACCCGACTGCTGAAAAACGTTTGATAGCCTTAAGTTTTAAGCAGTTGGCTTTTTGTTTTTATGATAAGATAACGATTTTTATGACTTTTCTGTCAAAATAGATATATAAATGTTTCCTCAGTGCCTGTAAATAGGGAAAATTCCCCCTATTTTCCAAATGAAAATTAAAAATAAATATAGCCCATGTCATTCTGCAAACTGACACGATTGCAATGATATGTCATATACCATAATCCGTCAAGCCGTTTGGACTGCAGCGCGTGTCAAAGAAATATACATACATATTACATACATACAAACAAACATACATACGTTTGAAAAATAATCCTCCATCTGACAAAGATCGGTACAAAGTAAGGTTTTATCGTTTCCCAAATTTACAATCTGAGACTCGTCTTGTACTACAGTACACGCTGTTGTAAAAATTAAAAACATGGTACTTCCACGACATGAAATTAAATCCGGAGTTTCTTAACTTAGTAAATTGAATTTCTCGCATTTGTCGATGTCTGAAAACTTGTTCACAGACCGGCAGTAAAGTTTCAGTGGTTCACTAACTCTTACTGTATGTTTTAGTCGTCTTAAGCCATTTACACACTTGCGATTGTAATATATTCGCAATTAATATACTGTGTTACTGATTTGAATGTGTTTTCTAAGATCACTCCTGGGTAATACGGACATCACACTTACATTATATAGAAAATGATTGTACGTTTAATTTAAAATTTTATTTTCGAAGGTGTTGAATGGTGATAATATAAAGTCGGATACTGTGTAGATAATATACAAAAATCAAGAATTACAGCCTAAGTAGGTATATATCTAAGATAAATATTAACAACAATATTGCATTCTACATTTATAACACCCCACTAGGATTTTTCAATACCATGGACACACACAAACAATCCAGATTAGGTAATTAAATTCAAACAAATATCTAGTCGCTGATCGAACACAGAACGCAATATGTGTCAGGCCGCATGGTGACCACTATGCTATGCCGGTCGTCATATTAAATGGATCGATTTATTATGTGTTAAATGAAATTGAAAGACTTGTCTAGGATTTTTAAGTTTATGTAATTTTGTATCTTCATGCTTACGAGTATATGTGCCGTGTGGTGTCAATCTTGAACTACTACTACTCTCTTTCTGTGGATGTCGTAGAAGGCGACTAACGGCTATCCAAGAGATGGAGAGCAGTATCTTCCTGTGTAATGTCAACACCCACTGTCACGAACACACATACCAGGCGCCGTAACTTTTGACAGGAAGGCCTGTGTCCAGGAATTAGATCTCAAAGGGCTAAGTGATGCTAATACTATATACATTACATGTGCTTATTGGATTTTGACGAACTTTTATTAAAAAAAAAATCCAGTCTAGAATGTCATATGCAAAAGTATCCAACCGACAGCACTGTATCATAATTGCACCAACTATTCTATTCAATATCCGACGATATCGAATCAGGAGTTTTCGAAGGAAATAATTGAATCGGTTGCAAACGTTGACGTCGGGAAACTTGCATCGATGCGAAGTTCCACTGCGGCTCTTCAACTGCTATTGAGTACAGTTAGTCTACATAGGCTGTGTACACACTTGCGATTATTACATTTTGATTATAGCTAATGATGTGCCAATTTGTCTTATATGTTTGTAGTGTTTTTCCTTGAGTGTGGTCCTTCAGTGGCAACCACGTTTAGGCAAAAGGAGCACATATCGCCTCCCAACCAGTTAGACCAATGACTTAAAGAAGGATGCGGAAAACCGCTAGATTCAGAAGGACGTTGGACTGACGTCAATTAGGGTGGACCTGGATGGATGGAAGGATTCATATATTTTTTTTTTAGTATGGAAGTAGCAAACGAGCATGCAGCCCCCCTGATGGTAAGTGGCTACTGCCGCCCATAGACATCTGTAATGAACCCTAGATAAGATCAAAGTTACACCTAAGGTTAGCCACAGATGCGTTGTTACCCCTGAGGACTAAGATGGAATGCCTCGGAATCCCTCTCTTACCACACCCTTCAGACCAGAATACAGCGCATAGCACTGCTGTTATAAGGCAGAAATAGGTGTGGCGGTGCTTCCGGAGTCGGAAAACGTTCTTTATATAGTTGCTGTTCTATTATGAGTTTTTATATCCCACTACTGTACCGATAATGAGATGTATTCACATCGCACTGCTCTTAGCTGATTGGAGTTATACTAGTATTTACTTCCTACGGGTAGCTTAACGCCTGAATCCTCAATCGACGGTCCAAGCATAGAATTCCACATATTTTTCTAAAAATATGTGCGTATTACAAATTAATCCTCTCTACTTTCCGGTGAAGGAAAACATCTTGAGGACCCAACACACCTGAGAGTTCTCTAATTTTTTTCTCTAAAGTCGCACTTGGTCAGCGCGATGGACTATGGCCTAAACATCCCTCATTCTGAAAGGAAACGAATGCCCAGCAGTGGTACAATAAAGGGTGAGGTAACGATGATCAGATGACAGATCTAAGATAGGTATGTAGTAATACTTTTTCTTGAAAACCCCTAATCGGTTTAATGACTGCGAGGCGACGCGTCGCGTAGTAAATACGTTCGGTTGCATCATAGAATTGAAAATTGAAATTTATATCCATTTGCGAGATGTATCTTGGTGCAAGTTTATTTAACAGCAAATAAAATTTCCTCTTGGAATATTTATGAAGCTTGCTGGTGTTTTTTTATACTTATTCTACTTTCAGAAAATGGTCGCAGAGAATGAATTTACAAATCATCTTATGATAAGTTTGAAGTTCATCTGATTGTAAGTGGCCATTGAACTTCAGTTATCAATCTCAAATAAGATCAGAGTTTTAATTGGGCTTACCGACAGGTTAAGCACTGAAAACTAAGTTGGAACGCCTCGGTTATCTCCGCCATGCCGTATAGTTTAAATTTAAAACAGAGTACAGCATCACTTAATCGTGCAAGTTGTAGCACGGTTAAGTGTTGCTGTACTCTGTTAGATTGGGTAGAAATAGGTATAGATATTGGTTCGAATCTTGTATACGTATATCATTTTCAAATGATTAATTCACAAGATAATTTATTTACAGTTTTTGTTTCATTTTTGTAGGAATACACCAGATTAATGTTACACTGTAGGATCGCAATTTTATACGGCACTATAATTCAAATCTTCCCGACTATACGTAATTTTGCCTGCGATGTTGCATATCATAGAGTAAAAGCAAAATTACGATATTCCTACTGAACCACTTGTGAACGATGAAGGACACAAATCTATGTTACGTGTCACAGTGTCTTTAAACCTATATTCTCTAGTCCAGCGGTCGACAACAGGCGGATCGAAGCTCGAACCTCGGACCGCCAAATATTGCCTACTTGAATAATTATTTTATGGCGACCGTTTTTTGTTGGTCATCAATTTGCGGAGACACAAATGTGAAAAATTCTTTAGATTTCAAGGCGGTCCCATAATTAACTTTCATTCCATCTTTAAACTTGCCTCGAGATGGCACTGTACATGGATCTTTTTTGAACTTTTCAGCAATATCCGGACCCCACTTAAAATTACTTGCCGATCCTTGTTCTTGTCTTATTTAGATAGAAGCTAGTAGATTACCTACTAGCTTCTATCATTACTTGTTAGCTTGAACTTTGATAAATTAGTGCACTAAATACAGGTCTACCCCGTCCTGTAATCTGGAAGCTAATGGAGTTACACGTTAATTAATGATAGGATCATCTGATAAGATTGGTAATCTCATCACTAATTTAAGGTTAGGTTTATAGAACATGCTTATCTTTTAGTCTTTAGCTTTTGGCTACATAATAAGTCCTGTTTTCGTCCTAACTTCAACGTTACTAATTATGCTTACAATTTCTTTAGAACTTAGTTTGGCGAAAGCCAAAGTTAGGGAGGATAGATGGATGTTTGTTACTCGTGCACGCAAAAACTGAGTGGATTTTGTTTAAAATTCGGCACACAGATGATTTATGACCTGGATTAACATATAGGATGCTCTTAGAAATTAATCATCACTGCTTTACGGTAAAGGAAACATCGTGACGAAATCTGCACATGTATGAGTTCTCTAAAAAAGGAGTTCTCAAAGGTGTGTGAAGTCTACCAATTCTCACTTGGCCAGCGGGGTGAACTATGGCCTAAAATTCTCTCATTCAGAGAGAAGACCCTTGCCCCGCAGTGGTGCAATAATGGGTTGACGATAATACTCTTTATCCTAGTGAATGTGACTGATGTGGGCAGAGCTACGGGAATAGGATGGTATTAAATAATTTTATTTGTGGTTTCACAGTCACCCTTATTTCTGTCTAATAACAGTGTGGTGCAGTTGTCTTATGGCTTGATGGATTTGGTAAGGGAATTTACATATTTTGGAAAAAGTAATTGTGATTTAATTTGAATAAAAAAAAAAAATACGTGTCTGTGTTAAATCCTAATAATATTTGTGTGTTTATTATTTTTTCAAGCGAAAATACCAGTCGGATTTCACTGAAATTGATAGTTTATGACCTAGATTAACACATAGGATATTCGTTACTGTGATAGACGTGTCCGAAGCGGGTGGAGCCGTGGAAATAGCCTAGTCTGTTTATAAGGCTTCCGATGAGGCTTGGAACGAGAAACGACGGCTATTCTTTGATAACAACTACTGACAGCTTAACGTGCTCTCTGAACCACGGAATCGGTGACGAAATTTATTCACCGACAGACACCCATCCAAGTACTAACCACGCCCAACATTTCTTAACTTTGAAGATCGGTTTTTTATACAAGCCATGACAGTATGAGCGTTTCTTTACGTTAAAACAAATTATAAATCCATCCATCCATCAACTCTTGAAAGTCCAGTCCTGGACAGAAGCCTACTCTAATCTGCGCCACTTCTATCAGTCTACCTGGTCGGGGAGCGGCCTACACTTCTTTTGCTCAGACGTGGTCTACATTCAAAAACACTTCTATTCCACCGGTTATCCGTCCTACGAACGATGTGGCCTGCCAATGACAGTGACAATGTCACTTCAGTTTAGTCATTCTGATAGATTTCATGAAATACCTAAGCATAGCTCTCTCTATGGAGAGCTACTTCTCGTCGAGGGATTTGGAGCTAACGTATGAGGCTCAGAGTAAACGACTACGCCTCGGTGCCATATGTCATTACTGGCAACACACACTGCTCGAACATCTTCGACTTTAGGGTCTGAGGAACAGTGGATGAGAAGATATAGCGCAGTTTCCCGAACGCTGCCCAGCCGAGCTAGATTTTACGAGTGATCGTATCGGTTGAAGTTTGACTTACACATGTAGATTGTCAGCCCCAGGTAAATATATTCGTCAATAATTTTGAGGATGGTTCCGTCACCAACTACCGATACGGGTGTGACATGGACATTACACATGTTCATCTTGTCCATGTTCATCTTAAGACCCACCCAGTGAGAAGCGCCGGATATGTCGCTGGTGTTAAGGTGTTCCAGAGACTCTGCCAAATTTCAAAAGCTAACGTTAAAAGTAAATTGAATTTCCTAAAGCGTATAATTTTCATTCCCGTTGACATCTTGATTACCAAGAGAAACAAAATGTAATTGAAATAAAAAGTTGAAATTGCTAACAAAGACACCCAAGACTATTTAATTTCGGTCTTTGATATTATTTTCATATTCTTTTGTTACTGTAATTTTTTGCTTCAACTTTAAAAACTTATTCTTTTATCTCATAATGAGGAGAATTGTGTTATTTTTATGTAAGAATCTTTCTAAATATATAAATGCGACAGTTCGTAAGAATGTATGGGTGTTTGTTACTTTTCCACGGAAAAACTACTAATTACATTTTGATAAAATTTTGCACACAGATAGTTCATGGCCTGGATAAAACATTGGATACTTTTTACTGTGGTACATGGAACAAGTGGGCGGAGCCGCGGGAAAAAGCTAGTATATAAGTCTCATATATAAATGAGCAGCCGTAATAATTTTAATTTTGATCAATTTTTTGCAGCTTTTGGATATTTGTAATATTATTTACACAATATTGAAGTAGTAAACGAGTATGTAGTCCACCTGATGGTAAGTGGCCACTGACGCCCATGGACTACTGTTATCAACCAAAAATAAGATAAGTCTAACCAGGGTTGGCCGTAGATATGTTGCTATCGCTGAGGACTTATTTGGAACGCCATTCAGACCAGAACACAGCGGCGTATAATCCTGCTGTTATTAGCAGAAATAGGCGTGACAGTGGCATTTCCGGAGTAAGACCACAAAGAGTTCTACCACCTAAAGATAAAATGCCTTAAGCTAATCTGCATTACACCCTTAAAACAGCAGTACAAATCGCTGCATTACTTTTTAAGGCATAAATGGGCATTGCCTTGGTATTCATCTTTACTTACGTACCTATACTTATGCCTTCCTCAAATAACTTTATGTGACTTTTCCCTAAATAAAAACAAGTAAGAATCCAATAACCTTAAATAAGGGATAGAAGGGACCAATATATTCACCCAAGACCAAATGGATTTGTAAACAGATTCGATGATAATGAGATTGTCTATTTGATATACACATTCACAAGACAAGCTGTGCTCCGCGAATTCATCTACGTTATTTTTTTTTATATATACACTAGCTGCGCCCCACGGTTTCACCAGTGTATTAGTTACTACAAAG
>MOOZ01000201.1:2026-17439 GCA_002930495.1 Cecropterus lyciades | reverse complement strand
CCTGTGTCGTGGGTGCCATGGACACACAAAGACGAATACACAAACACCCAGACCCAGAACAGATATCTAAACTCATCATTCAGATGTCTGTCTGGACAGGGATCGAATCCGGGACTCACTGCGTGTCAGACCGGTATGGTGACCGCTCCGCCACGCGGATCGTCAAGTCTTTTTGGATAATGAAATAAAGCCTAAATTTACCTAGAGATATGAACTGTAACTATATTTTGAAACCTTTAAATAAAATATAGGAGATTTGGTGCGATTTAAAACACACAAAAGACAAAGATAAAAAATATAGAAACTTTTTTATTTCATAATATGAGTGTTCCAAACTTTCGCTATGTGCAAACACGCGAAACTTTTATTTTTACTATTTCAAGGCAATATTACATTTCGGGGTTGATAAGAACTAGGTACAATATGAGGAAGAGTGGTAGGCTAATGGTTGGATCTCGGCCTCTCAATTGAGGGTCCGAGGTTCTAATACCAGGAAGCACCAGCGTCATATCTATTTCTGCCTAACACCAGCAGTGTTATGCATTACTGTATTCTGGTATGAACACTGTGGTAAGCTTAAGGTTGGTATACTTATCCAAGGTATTCGAACTTAGTCTTCAGGGGTAGCAATGCACGTGGCTAACCTTAGGTAAGACTGTTATTATCTGGGGCAGATTACAGATGTCCATGGATGGCAGGCATGGCAGATGGTCTCTTACCATCACATAGACTGCTTGCACGTTTGTTATTTGTTATTATAAAAAAAAGAAAAACTATTTCTACCATCTGTCAGCCGCTGCAATCAATCAGCGGATTTAGAATGTGGATGTTACCATAGATTTTAACGTTCCCAGTTGAAGAAATTAATTATTTCCAGTTGGGCATTGTTTTTATAAATTTTGAAATTGCCCTTATTTTGAGCGCTTCGAAAATTCAAGGATATACCATTTTATGGCAGATTCCATGACCATCTATTCTGACTCGGTAGTCAGAATTCCTGTTGCGGGGACCTATCCCTACATCTATTCCGGCTTAATAACAGCAGTGCGCATTGCTGTGTTTTAAATGTTACTGTGCCTATGGAGAGCCATGACACATGATGCTGCAAGTAGCAGCTTTCAGGAGATTACAGTAGATTTCGCTAAAATTTTCAAGCAAACTTCGTAGCTTCTACCGAGGGCCATGTAACATTCGATTCAAGCGTCATTCCAAAGGTCCTAATTTAGGCTTTGGATATATTATTATATGGATAGATTAAGGTAGAACCGGTGTAATTCAACTCGGAAGGCTCCACCGCCACACATTTTTAGCGAGCAGCAGTATTTCCGTTTCGGTGAAAGGGTGAGGTTTCCAGCACATTTATATATGAGGCGACCATCTCAGTCCTCGGGAGTAGCAACGCATCCGTGATCGACTTCAGATATAACTTCTGTTTTATGAAGTTGCTTACAGATGTCTATTGGCGACAGTCACCACTTATCATCAGGTGGATTGAATGCTCGTTTGTTACTTCATTTTGATACAAGAAATAACTTGAGTAATCAAGCATCAGGGGCATAGCTTAGGTAGAACTACATTCGTCGTGTTTAAGGTAATTACAGATGTCCATAGACGGTAATGGAGAATCGCTATAAAATGGCTCGCTAGCTTATTATATTTTAGAAGTTTAGAAGAAAAAAAGTTATATTGAGTGATTCAGACTAGCTGAATTTTTGATTTTAGGAGATTTTTTTTTTGTTTTTAAAATAAATAATAAATAAACGCTTTCTACAAACCTAGCCCCACAGTAGGATTTTCTTCTGGGTCATGGGTGCCATGGACACACAAAGACGAATACACAAACACCCAGACCCAGAACAGATATCTAAACTCATCAGTCAGATGTCTGTCTGGACGGGGATCGAACCTGGGACTCACTGCGTGTCAGACCGATATGGTGACCGCTCCGCCACGCGGGTCGTCAAATTCTAAATAAAGATAAAGTGCTTTAAACCATAATACCGTTTGAAATAAAACGATGACGAGATAAAAGATCGGATGCTAAGATCAGAATCTTGTTCAGTCACCAAATTACTATCGAATTGATGTCCAATGAATGATATCCTAAATCTCATAATAATCAAACAACTATCTGAATTAGGGTCTACCTAGAATTGATACAAAATTTTGATTCAGACAAATAACTCCACTTTTTGGTAAATTCTAAATGGCTTTAGATGTAAGTAGCTTAAATGTTTGGGAATTTTTTTTTCTAGGAATGAGATCAGGTACTTGTCTTGATGTTAATGGCTTCCACAATGCAGAGAAACTCAGAGCCGGAAATTTGATGCCGAATGGCGATAAAAAAATTCTTGGAGAGTCATATTTTAGACTAGATTTTATTTCTAGTTTTATATTTCTTCTAGAACATTGTGCCTAAAAGTGTTCGTAATAAATCATCCTAGATTATAATGGGCAAAGTGCTTAAGCCTCATAGAGTCGTAAATGGTGCCACGATTTAATATATAAAGTAATTGCTCATGCTGATCTAATAAAGCCGAGGGCTAGGGGTTCGAGGACGGGTGACGTCATGGTGCTAACGATCCATGACGTCACGACTCCACGACATCTCCCGTTAGTCTTGAGATCTGTCTCCGATCTGATGTACTCGCTATCGATTGCGGACGTACTTTATTTTTTATTATCTGTATTTTATATAAAATAAGTGAAAACGAAGGTGCAAATGTGTTCTAATTTTTTATAATCAGTGACAAGTTTTTTAAAGAAGAATGAATGTGTACCACACGGTGCGGTCAAAGGTGAATAAACAAAATGCGGCTAATGAACGATTGGTGAGTGAAGAAAAATATTTTAGTTCCAATTAAAAATCAATATGCAAATGTCCTCGAATTTTATGCCAATTACGATAATGATAGTGTGAGTGCAATCACTAACTTGACGGTTATGGGGTGTGCCAATCAGCTGACTAGGCGCTGTTAAAGGCAAAAAATACGCAAAAATAAACAAATCTATTCAGCCAACTAATTCGCAACATAAAAAAGCGTGACAAAACCGCAAATGTTACATGGAACAATTATAATGGAGTCCAGAGACAAAAAAATAGATATGTAGCACTTACGAAATTCCTTTCCCAGCACAAGTTGCACAAAAAAATCAAATATATTCGCGGTGAATCGATATTATAAACTCAAAACGTTCCGAAACTAAATTTTGAATGTGGAATGTATTTTTCGAGTCGCGATGCGCGATACAGATGTGTTTTTCGCGCTCGGCACCGGCCTGACGGTCGACTGCCGCAAACTCGGTGAAAAATCAATAGCTACCCCCAGAGCGTGCCCGCATGCGGAACTCGCTCGCAATCCAGCACTACTCGCTCGTTTCCGTATTACATAACAAGTGGGAAAGAGACGAAGCTGTCCGAACACCTACATCGTACAATCTACCCCTGGTGCCCGCCAATCGTGTCCCACAAAATGGCTGCCTGACGTTTGACGTTTCGGCGCGAAAAATGACATTTGTGTCAGTGATTACTCGCATCGGAATTGGCCTTCAATCGATTTTACCGCTTCATTTTGATTCCGATGTGATAATGGCAAATCAATAGACTTAGTTTACATGATTTTGTGGAATTTGGTATTCATTTCGAGGAAACAACACTGGCATTGACAGTTGATTCGTGTTTTTTTAACGCCATTTATTGGCCGGTCGTGTGACGTTAAATGTCCGTAGAATAACGTAATATGTATACCGGGATTTGCATGTCTGTATAAATGTGGTGAATGCTAAAATTTTCGCTATGATTTACCGAAAAAAGAAAAATTGGGATGACCTCTCATTTTATGGATTGGTTCGTAAATGTAATAGAAGTTTTGGTGTTTAGAAGTGTTATAATATTCCGACCGGTTTTCATGAAAATGCGCGCTGGCCTTTAAATATTTCTTATTTAATTATGAAAATACAATCATACCTACGTCAAAATTAAAAATAAAAAAGAAAAGTCAATGAAACTCGGTCGTTATGAAAAAAAACCCTTCTTCTAGTCTTTATTGTAGAAAGTTCTGTGAAAAATAAATGAAAACTGGTCTTAATTAAAAAATAAAAAAAATATGTTGGTAGTTATTTAGTTTTTTTAGTTTCGTTTAAAAGGCTATTTATTTTGTATTAAAGTAGGCTATGCATGAATGTATATTTTAGTATCATTATTTTTTGTGAGTAATAAATAAGTATAGACAATGGACCTTTTCTTTTCGAATGCTTTGGTTTTTTCTTGTAGTCTACAGGACGCATTAGGAGTGCTAATTTAGTTTTAAGAGTAGACTGAATCTGTTACTTAAAATATAACTTCCATCTTTTTCGGATTTAATGAGGAGAGTCTATGTTTTGTTGTGAACTTTTACATCAGACGTTTAAAAAAAATATTTTGAAAAATTCATAAGGTTAAATTCCAGAGGAATAACAAGTGCATTTAATTCTGCTAAATAAGTGAAGTAAAGCGCTTCTGTGATTTTTCAATTAATTCTTTCATAAGTTATTTGGTACTTTGTTTTTATATAGAAATGCAACATTGCGTAAAAATTTCATGTTTTCTATCGGCTAAACCAAGTTTTACAAATACAAACATACGGAAGCAGATTTATATTATATCCAAAGATATTTCAGAAATAATCCATTTCATAAAAACGCGAATAAAATATCGCAGCGACAACTTTTAACGCTTCGATGATTACAAGTTAGTACACGGTTAATTTACGGTAAGAAGTTGACAGAAAAAAGCCAAAAAGATCAATGAACTGACACTAGATATGATTTTTCAGTTTGTAGAGTACAAATATATTAATCAATAGCTATGCGTCTCTCTATTTTGTTCTAGAGACGGTCATAGCACAGATATTTTCTCACTACTGAGGAAGGCTTGGATGTAATCTTCTTATTGTGTTTGCCACTTTTGGGAATTTGGTAGAAATGTAGCTGCAGAGGGTCCATCAGAACTAGCTAAATTTTGAAAGTGGTCTATTACAAAAAATCTGGGAACCTATGCACTAATCTTATATAGATTGAGGATAAAAGTACGGTTAGTGGGCAACTTTTTTCTGACATGAAAAAACCACAATGAAATCTTCAGTAAGGGGATAACGGATAGTATATTCCGGACTTGTACCGGCTAAAACTTTTTGTTTACGTTACGTTAGGCATTGCGGTTCCAACGGTTGCCTTTCTAAAAAGCAGGTTTCTATGCGGTGATGGAGCTGAAGTTATTCCTTTCAGTCTTCTTTGAGGTGCTCGAGTCGACACAATTTGTAACAATTTGGAACTTTCCGAGGCTGTCCTAGGAGGCGACAAAGGTACAAAATCCAAGAGATACACAGCAAGTATACCTGTGTAACATTAACACCCACTGTGATCACTAACACATGCCAGTCGCGGTGACTATTGGTAAAAGACCTTAGGTGTAGACCTATGTCAAACGGTATACTTCAAAAGACTGCTGGATGGATGGTTCAAATAGTAACAAAAATAGCTTAATAGGTGGAAGAACTCTTTGTGGTTTGTCTCTGGAAGCACCTAATGCCTAAAAACAGCAGTGTTGCTGTGTTCTGGTCTGACGGGTGTGTAAAGGGAGACATACTTTTCCGAGGCGTTCCGACTTAGTCTTCAGGGGTGGAAACGCATCTGTGGCAAATCTCAGGTAAGAGTTTGAGCCTATCTGGGTTTGATTACAAATATTCATGGACGGACTTACTATCAGAGGGACAGAGACCGACTTTGCTACCTCCATATAATTAAAAAAAAAAATCCTCCAAAGCACAGAAATGCTCGTGTTCAGCCAATAGCGGGCACCCATCCACTTTCGGACTGCCAAAGTTGCCTAACTTACTACATCAATTAAGTCCTACACAAGCCGCAAGGCCCTTCTCCTTCATACACTTCTGAAACCCATAACTATATTAAAACTCCATAAGCACAAGGCCATCCACATTAATGGTTACATAAATTACGTCAGTAATCGAACTTAGCGCCCTCTGGTGACACGGCGACGAGGTCAACAGAACTAGGGTGATAGGCATACATGTAGCGGATACTGGAATTGTCTGGTATAAAAAGTAACATTAGTATTAATAGAAAACATTAAAAATAAAATCAAATTTTGATAATTATGCAGAATTTTTTATTAAATCTGTGGTTGCTTTAACTTTTACACATGACAGTTATATTTCGAAGTTTTCAGGAAAATGTAGATTGTGCTCCTGTTAACGTGCCTTGCGTGACAGTAAAGTATATCAAAATAGGTTGAGCCAACAGACAAAAAAAAAACTAGGTTTTGTGTTCAATTTAGTGTATGCATAACGTGGCCTTAAATTTCAGTATTTTCAGACCTTAAGTTTCAAAAAACTCGAAACGGTGTTTAAACAAATAATAACTTCGATACCTCCGTCACACCTATTTCTTTCCAATAACAGCATTGTTAAGGGCTGCTGTATTCTGGTCAGACCAGAATACAGCAGCACTTAGCAATGTACTGTTAGGACACGTACTTATCCGAGTGTTGTAGTCCTCAGGGGTAGCAACGCGTCTGTGGCTAATCTCAAGTATGATTCTAAACTTATCTGGCATTGATATCACATATCCATGGGCGGCAGTCGCCACTTACCATCAGATGGACTGCATGCTCGTCTTTTACTTCTGTATTGTATAATAAAGTACTGCTATAAAGCATTTTTGCATAAGGTAACTAACATATGTATTCGACGACCCGCGTGGCGGAGCGGTCACCATACTGGTCTGACACGCAGTGGGCCCCGGGTTTGATCCCCGGCCAGACAAACATCTGAATAATGAGTTTAGATTTTTGTTCTGAGTTTGGGTGTTTGTGCATTCGTCTTTGTGTGTCCACGGCACCCACGACACAGGAGAAAATTCTACTGTGGGGCTATGAGTGTAGAAGCCTTTATATGTTTAACTAAGATTATTTTGGAAGGGTTCGGTCATTTTCTGATTAGCGGTTTTCGGCACGCCGCCAGTGATGGTGGCTACTCCATATTTGTTCTTCATTCAGTTTAGTTGGCACGGTTAAGTTTTCAGTTATATTCCCTGCCAAGAATACATACGATGTTTGGGGTTATTTGGACCCTGGGATATTTTGGCTTAGTACCGCTTGTACATTAACAGGTTAGATTAAGAAATAATATAGATTAATAATTGGATTATATTTCTGACAATATTTGGATCACGAGGTATTTGGTAGAATTAATTAATACATCAAATAACAGGTAAGAAGGCAATTATAATATTAAGTTGCAAACTCTCAAAGATAGAACATTTGTTTATAAACAACAAAAACACTATGTTGTGCTAATATTTATGTGAATATCTTGGTATTTCATAATCGTTTAAATTTAATTCTTTTCATGATAATCAGTGGCGGATTTACCAAAAGGCTGAGTTGGTTGGAGCTTAGGATGACAAATTTTAGGGGCGGCAATATAATGCTATTTTTTCTTTAGAATAAGCCCAGTGGCATAGTGCGCGGGTTCTATGACCCTCGGATGGCACGTCTTGGGGGCGGCGGAATATTAGATCTTTTTTTGCTGACTTAAATTCATAAAAAGACGGCACTGAATAGAGTAGCGTACTGCCGGCGAGTAGTAAATCAGTCACTCATTCAATCCTCTTGCAACGTACATGTGATAAGCTACAACAAAATCGGATTCTTATTACAGATGCCTATAAATATCAGTGACCGGATAGGCGTGTTTATTTTCAATAATCTTCAGCCGAGCTGAGCTTTTGAGAAAACATTTTTCTATAATCTGTAAAATTGGCAGAACTGTTTGTAGTTTGACTCCGGAAGCATCACCACCGAATCAATTTCTGCCTAATAAGAGCAATGTTATACGCTGTCGTGTTCTGTTCTGAAGGATGTAGCAAGGGAGACTGACTTATTCGCGATACAGATGTCCATGTGCGGTAGTGGCAACTTAACATCCTATGGACTGCATGTTCGTTAGCTGCTATCATATTATTAAAAATAGCTTTTTTTATAGAATGGAAGTAGCAAACGAGCATGCAGCCCACCTGATGGTAAGTGGCCACTGCCGCCCATGGACACCCGTAATCATCCCTAGGTAAGATCAAAGTCTCGCTTAAGGTTAGCCACAGATGCGTTGCTACCCCTGAGGACTAAAATGGAATGCCTCGGAAAAGTATGTCTCCCTTACCACACCCTTCAGACCAGAACACAACAGCGCATAACACTGTTGCTATTAGGTAGAAATAGATGTGGCGGTAGTGCTTCTGGAGTCGAACCACAAAGAGTTCTACCACCTTCAAAAGCTTATCCTATATCACTTATGTTTCAATAACATGGACCAATGTTTCAATAACATATCTCTATAATTCCCTTAAATAGGTAATAGAGAAAAAAATACACAAAGACAGCACTTTCTTCATTATATATTTCCACGAAGTTGTCCCAAATACAATGGTGCAATGCAGTTAAATGCTATTTGAACCCTTGCTTTAACCGCAGTAGTTAAACAAACTGACTTTAGCTTTATGAATTGAATATCTTTTGTTACTTAGTGTTTTGGTTTTACGGTATTTTTGGTGTGACAGCCTGTGTCTAAGTAGTACTTTTGAAATGTCAGAGAATTTTGCTAGGTAGAAACAGTGTGGTTCGACTGGGGAGGTACTACTACCATACCTATTTCTAGTCTGAAGCAGTTCTTGAGTATAGGTGGAAGGGTGTGATTGCCGGCTCACTTATATATGAGGCGACCATGTCAATCCTCGGGAGTAGCAACGCATTTGTGATTGACTTCAGATAGAACCCCCATTATATTATATGAAGTTGCTTACAGACGTCCATGGGCGGTAATATCCACTTACCTTCAGGTAGACTGCATGCTCCTTTGCTACTTCAATCAGATCAAAAAAATAACGACTAAGTATAGAGTTTTCTTCAGGGTAAGTATTTTTGCGTGGGCACAGACATTTTATTTATCAAAACTTACAAATATTAAAAAACCGCGTATCGTGAGAATTTCTTACGCTTTAAACTGGATCAATTCCGAAATAAAATTCGTCTAAAATCATATATGGCTCAAGACTTTTATAAAATTAACCTAACAATATGGCAGACAAGACTCTCGATGGAAAATAGTTACCATCGCCTATGGACGATCGATGGAGATGGAGATCGATGGATCGTCGACTTTGTAAGAGAATTCTTTTTACTCTTTTTTGAAGAACTTCATAGTACAGGTACGCACAAACATCTTGCACGTTCGTTGCAAAAGAGATCGTGCAAATCGAACCGACGGGGGTCGCCAAGAATCCAGTTGATTTGCATAGAACTTTACGCTTCGGACAGTGCCCTCGAGGACAAAATTGGAAAGCCTAGGTAGATATATTTAAAACAAACTGCTGGAAGAGATTTCATTAGAAATAAGCAGTACCTTTGCACTGAATGTTACCTATAAACACTCTTTGTAACTGATTTCTTTGTGTGTGCATAAATAAATAAATAAAAATAAATGAAAAACATTATTATGTTTTAAATATATCTACATCTATTGAATTCAATATGAACACAAAGAAGCTTAATCTTGCCATTATATTATATTTATTTATTTATTGCACCTCTATAAAAAATAACAGTAGGGCAAACTTAATGCCTGATAGCATTCTCTACCAGTCAACCCTGGGTAGCCGGAAAATTTGCGATGTATGCAAATCTAGTCGTGGTGGTAATGGTGTCTCAGGAATCTAGCCATTAATATACCTACAACCATTTGTTTACTTTCATAAACGCATTAAACTTAGTTGAACCATGTCCAAAAGAAAGTAGTAGAGTAGAGTACTTTTACACGTAGCTAAAAGGCAGTTTAATGCTAAAAGCCTTTCTTACCGCTAAACTTAAGTATAAATTATAACGAAAAACGGAATAGTACGCCTCCTGTGTTAAATAAAAATAACAATTTAGAAAAAAATTGAGGGATAATATTTACTCTAAAATAATTTTAATATACATACATAAAAATAAACGTACCACCAGTCTCTACATTGCATACGTTTAAAAAAAGGTTTTGAAGTTTGCATCAAACAAAACAACCGAATTTAATTTAATGAAACGAAATATATTTATAGCCTATATTTATTATTGTTTATAATTTTTAATAGGTAGTATTTACTTTTTCTTCCAATAAAATCCATCCACTGTATCAAGTTTTAGAATTTTAATTTATGTTAAATTTTTGCGGGTGACATCGCGGGGCTTAGCTAGTCTCCATTATAATATGTAATTCAAAGCAATTTTAAAAATACTTAAATCTTACTTATCCGGTCCGGTTTTACATCCTGTGGGATTACCTCATAAGGAAGTATAGTCTTAGGAAAAATGTCTACGTTCTGCAATGGGTTTTTCTTGTATAGTATGGAAGTAGCAAATGAGCATGCAGCCTACCTGATGGTAAGTGGCTACTGCCGCTCATGGATATCTATAATCAACCCTAGGTGAGAAGAAAGTCTCACCTAAGGTTAGCCACAGTTGCGTTGCTACCTCTGAGGACTAAGATGGAATGCCTCGGAAAAGTATGTCTTCCTTACCACACCCTTCAGACCAAAACACAACAGCGCATAACACTGCTGTTATTAGGCAGAAATAGGTGTGGCGGTGGTGCTTACGGAGTCCAACCACAAAGAGTTCTACCACCTTCTCAGGCTCAGTTGACTCCCTAGATTCAACGTAAAAATTATACAGAATTCCCTATTTATCCCTTCACGTATTTTAGGAATGAGCCCTTAATCCCCTTATAAATTATCCTTAACGGTTGTCAGCGAGACCCCTAAAATCTAATTTGGGAGCTGAATTTTTAAGGGAATTATCATAATTAAAACGATACGACAAAAAAGCCCTTATCATTTAAGACTATCTCTTAAAAATAAGTCCTACTGTGAGACATAATTTATTTTACTTTATGGGTAATTCTTTCATTATCTGGCAAAGAAGAAGCAAACGAGTATGCAGGCCACCTGATAATTAGTGGCCACAGCCGCCCATGACCATCGACAATCGAGCCACAGATGCGATAAGATCAGAGTCTTACCTGAAGTTAGCCACAGATGCGTTGCTACTCCTGGAGACTAATATGAAATGCCTTGGATAAGTATATCTCCTTTATCACACCATTCAAACTAGTTTATAAAGATACTATGTGTAAGTGTCGGCTAGGTGGACTCTAGGAGATCTCAAAGTGCAGAATTATTCTTCAGCATTGCTACCGGCATTAATTTATGCAATTATTTCACTTTTAATTTACGCTCCTATACACACATTGAGCGGTCTGTCTTGCGTTGTCTGTAAAATTGCTAAAAGGCTAATCAGGTCTAGTATGAACTAGACTCCTGACTAGCCTTAACATAAATAAACCGGTAAAGTGCGAGTCGAATTCGAGCACGAAGGGTTCCGCACCATTACCTATAAAAACGGCAAAAAATCACGTTTGTTGTATGGACCCACCTTTAAAATTTAGATTTTATCCTGTATTTAGTATTTCTTTTTGTAGTGACAACAGAAATACATTATCTATGAAAATTTCAACAGTATTGCTACCACGGTTTATGTATCCTGATGACAGATACTGGAGTCTTACTAATAGAATCACGTTTTGGGTACGGAAACCTAATAACGAAACTTAAAACATTAATTTCACTGTTCATTACGTATACGTTAATTCTACTACGAAAGCGCTTATTCCAAGATTTTTAGTTTAATAAAGATTAAGTATGCGGCCATTTCTTCGTCGTAGTAATAATTTAATCTAGCTTAGTCCATTATCCCACTTAGAGTAACGTATACTTGTAATAATATGCAAATTTTATGTATAACGTATGGCAGTAATAATTCATGTCGTACTGATTCGTAGTAAGCTTAAGCTCGTCTGCATATTAGATGATTTAGTTGTTAAATATATTATAACAGTAGTCAAATACTCTAATTCCTCAGCAACTTTTATGTAACGCTATGTAACGGTAAATTAGTACAATATTATAAAGATTTTTTCAAGTTTTTTATTATTATAGAACATAAAGTATACTACACTTGGCGCCATCTACTGAGGTGTTATTAAAACGAATACTACTAACGCCATTTGTTACCGTAAGTTTAAACTATTCTCTTGTGGTTAAAGATCATTTATTCTCAAAAGAATTGGTTACAATTCACTTAAATGAGAACTTAAAATTCTCTTAACACACCTTTTCATGTTTAAAGTTCTTTAAACATGAAAATGATTTCTTCAAGAAGGGCATCAATAAGGTATCAATGCGTTGGCAAAGATGCATTGATTGTATGGGTGATTACTTTGATTAATAGAAATAAGAAATATAAAAAATATGTTTCATTTATTCCACGAAAAACGGGAATTTAATAGGTAAAGACCTAATAACTCGTTTTGAGATATTTTTGAATGTGTTTTGTTTTTTCCTTATGCATCTATCTGAAAGTAACTATAATGGTGTACTAGTTACGCCATCTGTTATCATGAGCGGCATCCTACTTCTACTCTGATTCATGAATCCACTTGGTGTAAGTATAGTTTAAGAAGTAAAATGTAGATGTCACTTTTGCAGCATAAGAATAAGCTTTTGTGCAACTTTTAGTTTACTTTTACTATTAAAGTTAATATTACTATGTTTACACGCTGTTCGTGAATCTATCACAATTAATAAAATAATTATGCGCAAAAAATACAACCAAGCACACTTGAATCACATTGAACTATATTTATTTATTATTTTCGTTTATTTTCGAGTAAAATCAAATTAAAATTGGTTACCTGTGATGCCCAATTAGAAATTATGGTATAATAACTGTCATTTATTTGCGACGCCCACTTTGTTATAAGGGCACACTAATAACTCGCATCTGCGTTACATTGCACGTTTGACGATAAAACATACATTCGACAATTAACATTGTAATACGATATCAATGATATATGTATCAGCGCGATACGTGGAGGGAACCCTTAACACGTTCAGTGCCACCTACACGCCCTGCGTGTTCTTGGTGAAATGTACCGCGGTGAACGCAACACGCCAGGCGCGCTCAAAGTGCTTTGTAAATACGTTGGCATCGAAGAAGATCACGAAAATCATAGTGACATTGAATTTGTTAAAAACGTATGACACGGGGACACACTGCGTATTGGTATATAGATTATTAATTTCTTCAATAATATTCGGACTTTGAACAAACCTAGACGTAGATAAATTTTTAAGCCAAAATAGTTTTATGTTACAGCGTCTATATTTCTTAATGTTTTAAGTTTTAGGCAAACAAACAAACAACAAAATTAGATTTTAGCAAACGTTATGTACAACTTTATATTAAACCTTGGTTTGATATATCTTTTAATTCTCGTGTTATTTTCTATTGTTGAATCGTTTAACATTGATCAGTACCTGAGGGGCACCTTTGTCGTAACCACCGTAATTAGGGTTGCCACCTTTTTTAGTAATTAAAGTATATTGGCTATAAAAGAACACTTAATTTTCGATGTCGAACATCTATAAGCGCACGTAAACCTATTTGTTATAGCGCCATATTTATTATAGCGCCATCTGTTATACATTTTCGGAACTATTAAGTATCGAACAAAACTAAGTGGAATGCGGTGTTAGTTCGACTTAGTGCCAGCTACTGTTCGTAAATGGCGTTATTTTGGCGTTGTGCAGGCGTCCGATGACGTCTAATTTTTTTCCTTAATTGTTTGGTCCGGGACAATTTAGAATGGTTCGTGATGGTAGTCGGCAAAAAAAAATGGAGGAATCTAGACCCTTAAAACTAGAAATAATCTCTTACACCTGTTTCTCTGCAATTTAACGAGCAAAGAAAAGGTTGCGAAATGGAAATATTCTTCAACTCCCTAAGTAAGCTGGCTATAGAAACCTTAGAAAAATATATATCTAATGTTTGTTTCACACCAAAATGCTGGCGTAAAAATATATTATTTTATTATCAGATGATGCAAAGTAAAGTATTTTCGTGTATTTTTCTCATAAAGTACAATACAATACTTTATAATAAAGTACGGGTGGCAACCCTAATCGTAATGTCCATGGTATAAGCCAAACCACGCCGTAAAATTCATACATAAATTTCTTAACGGCATTCTACAGATTTTCTTTAATAAACGTTTTTCCGAAGTTTCACATGAGTGGTATATTTAAATATTGAATTTCTACTGTATAAACGATATTTTCAAGAACCAAAAATATGAGTAAGTAGTGAATTTATAAATATTAATAAGTTGTATTATTTACCTAGCCTGCTTAACATATATGTATAAAAATATATATAAGTGACCTGTATATTTAAACGAAATGCTTTATAAATAATTTGACATATATTTTATGTCTATTTGCTAAAAAAGAGAATAGACAATCACGTTAATTTTATTCCAAGATGCTCAATTCAGGTCGTGTTCCCTTACGAAAAATGGTGTATTTTTAGGACAAGAGATTTATTCCACTTACAGTTGAACAACTGTTTAGTTGTACGTTAAAATGAATGAAAATGCAAGAAATGCAAAAAATAATTAAAATGCACTCTTTATTTTGCACAGGCCTACGGGACACTTACAGATTGTCAGTTAAAATATGTTTTTTACACTATCATCATCATAGATCTGGCAAAAAGCAGCGGGTTTGTCCTTTTTCTTTTCATGTTTTTTCCAGTTCCAGTATTTTTATAGACCAAGCTTGTTTGGCAAGATATTCATAAATGGTTGTACAACTTTCGACCGATAGTTCAATGTTTATTGCGTCAACTAAATAATCGATCCGCGATTATTCAAATAAATATAAATTGATATCGACTGTATTGATTGTCGGTTTGATTTTGACGACCAAACTTTTCTTATAATGTTGAAGTAGTAAATAAGCAACCTTAGGGCAACTGACTCCTGACACCCATAGTCTTATCTAAGATTGGCCAGAGATGCTTTGCTACTCCTGAAGACTAAGTTGGAACGCCTCGGACAGGTATGTCTCTCTCCTTTACCTGCTCCCTTGCCGCACTCTCCGAAATAAAACACGGCGCCTAACACTGCTGTTATAAGGCAGAAAAAGGTCTGGCGCTTGGCACGTGTAGTTTTTTTTTCTTTTTATAGTATGGAAGTAGCAAACGAGCCTGCAGCCCACCTGATGGTAAGTACCTACTGCCGTCCATGGACATCTGTAATTAACCCTGGCTAAGATCTTACCCAAGGTTAGCTACAGAAGTATTGCTAATTCTGAGGACTAAGATAGAATGCTTCGGAAAGGTATGGCTCCCTTACCATACCCTTCAGACCAGATTGTTATTTAGCAGAAATAGGTGTGGCGGTGGTGCTTCCGGGGTCGAACCACAA
>MOOZ01000200.1:645538-678542 GCA_002930495.1 Cecropterus lyciades | reverse complement strand
GGGGAGAGTAGTCCATAAAAATCACGAAATATCACAAGAGGGAGGGGAGGTTGCAGTAATATACGAAAAACGGCGTTATATACGTGTACTAGGTGAGCCCACGTGATACATACATTAACCGAAATTTTATATCTTTAATAATCTCTATTTTATTATTTTACCGGTACCGCCGCCGTGCCTTATGCCGGTACCGTCGCAATTTTTAAATCTGTAATATCTTCGAAAATATTCATTTAAATCATATGCTGTAAAGGGCCATATAGATCTATATTTAATTGGATAAGGATTATTGCTGTATTGGTTAAAATCGCTTCGAAAATTAACCATTATTTGTCGTAAAAAGTAAATGAAAAAAAAAGTTATTGTGGGATATCCATAAGTGATAGACATATACCATCGCGGAGTTTTCTGTAAACCTTTTCAAAGTGTACAATACTTAGTACATTATTGCACCTTGGAAATATAAGCGGAAAAAATGTAACTATTTACGACATCACATTAGAAACCTTAAAAATAACAGTATTTCAACACTATTTAATGGATGTTATTATACATATTAAACCTTCCTCTTTAATTAGTCTATCTATTAAAATAAACCGCATCAAAATCATTTGCGTACTTTTAAAGATTTAAGCATACAAAGGGATATAGGGACAGAAAAAGCGACTGTTTTATACTATGTAGTGATTCGTGTTTACCTCTAGACCATATAATTGTAGTCTTTAATTTTTTAATTTTTTTATAATAAAATTCTGTATATAAAAATCATGAAAATAAGATTTTTGTACGTACTAAAAATACACGTTACATAAATGGGGGGTAATCTTAAACCATACCATGTATTTCGAAGGGGGAGGGGCTGAAATGCTGAAAAATACGTCACGTGATTAATGGACGACCCTTTAAATATTTTTTTTGTATTTTGTAAGTTTTTTGTATTTATTTATAAGAAATGATATTTTTCGACATCTTGTTTTCCAAGCGGTAAATTCAACTTGCACACTAGGCGACATGTATTAAAAGGCAGTAAAATTTTATTAAAGGAAGACCATTTCTTGCCTATATTAAGGCATCAAATTCCATCCCTTCGATTTATAGAAACAATGTAATATAGTTTTCTTTGTAGAGATGTTCTTAAAAATATTGTTATAACAATTTTATTTATGGAATATATCAATATCTGAACTCCAAGAACGTAATGTGTTTTTTGTATATTGCCTTGGTGTGCAGTTTTATTTTATCTACAGAAATACATCCCGTATTTCTGTCCAGAAAATTATTACTTTTATTTAGATTTCTGAGTTAAGAATTAATTACATTGTATGTGAAGGTTCTAAGATAATCTTAGTTTTTTTTTATCTTACCTTATATTAATGGTTTATTTGAATTCTTTATTACTTATTGCATTGCGCATTTTTAGATCTAAAAAGCTACGAAATTATGATGAGAACATGACAATGTTATGTTATTAATTATTTTAAATCAACTCATGAAGATGTATTATTACTATGCTTATAATATTTGGTTGAAATACCTATTTTTATGAAAAACGTATGAATATTTAGATGAGGATAGTAAGGAATAGAAATAAATAAAAACACAATATCAATGGAATCACTGCGAGTTTATTAATTTTTATACTTTTATTACATTCAACTGTTATATTATTTCCCATGACAATTCAAAACGCAGATTTCGAATGGAACCTTAAGGACCGCTTAAAACAACCCATTTGCAAGTAATTATAAATCACTGCATGTCAGATTCAAAGATACTTAGAGTACTAGTTCACCCGACTTTTGATATGTGTTTCCTACGCAACCCGAGTTGATTCCTTAATCACATATATCAACAACATCAAAACAAGTAAAGACACTTCCTTAACATCGCCACTGAAATCGTGAAAAAAAAAGAACGAAAGCATAAATTAATCTGTATTTAAAACTGTAAAAATATGTTTAGTATCTGGTGTTTCTGAACGTGTAGTTTCTGTCATTTTATATGTTATTTGACGAGAATTGGCGGGTAAAATGATTGAGTTGTTACATTACATAAATAATTAAATAAGTTTGTCTTTTGCTAGATTGGCATGAAAAGTATAAACTTATCTTTTCAAAAAAGATTTGATTAGGTTTTTGAGGGCAAGTATGTACCTATACTTCACAATGAATTCTGTTGATGTACTGTAAGCCGTTGTTTTTTAAGGTAAGTATCAATTTCAAGATTTCAGTGAATATGAAACATCTCCAATTCGTTATAGTCGACTTTTATACATTCTACAACAATAGTACTTTAAGTGTCTTGACTGAAGATGTTAAACTTACAACAATTTGAAGAGGAGCCCTAACATTCTATAGGGCCGCTTACGCACGGTCCCCCCACATCTATCCTTATTCATCGATACACAATACTATTAAACATTTTTTACAACCCTATCCCTCTGTTCCGAACATTAAAAGTATAACAAAACTCATTAACTAAATGTATTTAAAAACATATTTTCCTCTTTGACAACGATGGCAAACTATAACTTTCACATAATATTAACACAATATTAGATAGGCATATAAAACGGCCGTAAATGTCACATACGCTCGATTTAACGTTTGTTTACTATAAAAATACAATAAATTAATAAAATGTGTATGTTTTCATAATGAATCGAGGGTACGTATCACTTAAGACGATAAAACCTTAAAAAAGAAAAGAAAAAAAAATCGATACTAATAAAAACGCAGATCGTGCATACATTAAATTACGAAAAAAAAGTAAAAATCTAACCTAATCGTGTCAGCAAAAATATAGTGCAGTTAAAATTAGAATTGCCACTTAATTAACATTGACATATAAATTGTTTTCATAAAAAAATATTTCTGTGTATAAAATGTTTCACCCAAGCATAACAAGTAGCAATGGTGCAATTCAGCTGGAAATGACTGGGCGGCGGAGGCCTGGGCGATATTTTGAACAAATGCAATACGACATTCAATAAATGCGCAGGCGCAAGAATAACAAACAAGACGCGTCCCAGTCGCACTTCCCGCCGAATTGGGCCACTGCCGTACTTCCATCTGTAGATAAAAAGTTACTTATAGCAATATATTGTTTGTCATATTTGGGTATATTGTAAATACTTTTTAATATAGTTACTGCAAAAAACTGGCTATCAACGAACATTGCTCGACCAGAGAGGCGGATGAACTACGTAGTTATAATACTTCTTATATAAAAGACGTAAGTGCACTTTGAGTTACGGAACTATGATTTATGTAACTAGGTTAAAGGGATTAGCAGATTTGTGAATATTTATAAGGTAACAATCACGTAGAACGACTTAGAAAGTATTATTTTTATAGATAATCTGAGTATAAATATGGAACGGGAACATTTACTTGAAAACAGCGATTATAAACGAAAATGATGAAGTTGTCTGTGTATATTTTACATAAGATTAGTACCTAAATATTATTCTGTTGAATATATAAAATATTTGGTTCGTAAGATTTACTCGTATATACATTCATTAGGTACCGATTCAGTACATGTAAATTTGTGACTTTGGGAACTGAATCTGAAAGATAACAACGTTAAAACTGAAAAATACTGTTGTTATTGGTTAATCTGCTATACTTAAATTACAAGTATATATGATAGTTATATTTACTGAGGTATTGTGGCAGATGGGAACTATTGCTATAACTGTATTTATAATAATTACATTTAAGTGGAAGATACTGTAAATATTAAAGCTATTGACTTAAGAATATAACGACTTATTCTTAATGACTTACTTTATACACTCGACTTCAGATAGAAATTCCATCGACTTTCAAGCTACAAAAATTCAACAAGGAACGTGGAAGTTACAAAAATACATACATACAGTATATGAAAATGGTGTATATATTCAACGAATGATTTATATTCTATAAATATTCATTATTTACGGGATTAACGCGAACAAAATTTTAAAGTCGGTGTGATTTTTATCTTCAGTATACTAGGTTCAAATGTAGTCGATTTATTCTTTAAAATGGCGTCGCTTCTCCGGTCGAGCAATTAAAATTATTTTATATAATTAACTATTGTGAACTGAGGTAGTCTGGATTTTAATTTTTGGCCATCACAATAAATAACGGTCAAAAAGTAAAACGTCGACGATAAACTATTGCATTTTAAATATGGATATGGATAACAAAAATAATGTGTGTATGGGAAGAACTATGTAACAACTGATTAACTTTAGTCCGACAATACCTATAATTATTGTATTTGATAAATATAAATCACGTATATTGACTCGTCCTGGTTAAAGATAGCGGATCGTCAACTACCCTCATAAAATGCCGCAGTTTGAATATTCCGTCCGTTAAAACTTACCCTACCCCGTATACATGTTATTTATCGGAGAAAATATTCATCCTGATATCAGCGTGAAAGGTGTGAACGAGCCACCTGCTATAATAAGTATTTTATATTAAATTAAACGATTTAATGGAGGTAATACTTAATATTATTGGAGGTAATACTTAGATTAAAAAGCAAAAAAACATTTGTGAATTGTTTTGTGAACATGTAAATTGTAGATAATGTTTAATATTAGGTTTGAAACGCAGTATAATGTTTACGTTTATACGGAGAAATTTTTAAGTAGTAAAATATTTTATCGAATTTATTCTGTGCTATATTGCCTATACTTATGTGGCAAAAATATATTATTCTGATTTGTTAAAACTATCATGACGTTAATTGCATTCACAAGCTAATGAAAACGTTACGTCAAAACCTACTGGCAGTTTATATTTCATCTGGTTTAAAAAAAAAAAAAACTGGGTATCAGTTTGCAACAGATAAACAATATAGAGTACTAAAAATGACAATATGGTGACAACATTTCCATATACACCTAAGTGTAATATTTGGAACAAAAAGGTATTAATTGCATTCAGATATGTATAAATAACATTAATGTAATAGTACATAATGGAGGGAAAATTATACAAGATGGCGGATCTTCTGATACCCGCATTTCTTGCGAACCTGAATTATGGCGAAATGTGACCCCATACTGTTATTTTAAAGTATATTTTCTTATAATATTTACTTACTGTAGGCTATTGTAATAGTTGTACTGTTACGAAGGCATCCCGTTGCTGATTATTTTGTGCATTACCTTACTTAGTAACACAGTCGGTTTATTTAAACGTAAGTATTTCTTTAGTAACTTAAAATAAATTATTTTGCGAAAAAGCGAAAAGAATATAACTCGTTAATTATTCCAGACAATGCTGTAATTTATAAAAAAGATTTCTCACTTAAAAACTTACTATTTAAAAATGCAGTATTTTGGTATACATTGCAAAATATAAAATAACTTATTGTTTCGCCATAGCTTTGTTAATTTTTGGGATTTTGCGTTTATATATTTTTAATGTTTTTGAATTTTTAGCTGCGATCGAATCCACTTTTTGCCGACACTTATCCAAACTTAACGCGATAACCTATGCCTAACAACAATCACCAACGGCTGTCTCCGAAAATTGATGAAATTCGCAGCTGTCAACTGAGATCAAATTTAGAATTACAATTTAGAAAATATCCAAACAACGAACAAAATTGGTGGGAAAATAATCCGAATGTTCATAACGAAGCGGTTAACAACAAGCTTTGCCGAGCAGCCGAGCTCGAAATAATTGCACAGCGAAAACAATAAACGCAAACACTAAAACGTTACGGAAAGACTAAGTCTAAGTTTCACTATTAATAAATCCATTAGTAGAATATATAAAAATCCTTTCCATTAATGATTTTATCTATTTACTATTTAGTTAATAATATCACGAGGCTTTATTCCCGAATGATGCCACGATACTTCATTATGTATTAATTACTAACTTATAACATATTTACAATTCAAACTACCCGCTTGCTTTTCTCTTCTAAGCTCCCTAAAATGATCCTATGAAGATTTCCGAACCGATGATAACATTCCACTCCATCGGAATATAAACAAACGGCCAAGTATAACGTTGTAATAAAAATTAAAATAAGAAAAACAAATCATTTGAGGTATTACGAAATATGGAGGTACGCGTTAAAAAAACCCGGGAGAATCTAACCACGACCTAATGATAAAATCATAACCGAGCCCAAAGAAAGCCCAACCTTCCAACTAATAACATCTAATTAAGTTAAGCTGAATAAAAGAAACTTACGTTAAAATATATTCGGAATTATACCAAATAACGTTTTAAAAACTCATTATCACAAGTACGAATATGCAACATTCCGAAAAGAAATCTATAATACGATAAAACTTATATTAAATCTTATTCAGTGTTATCTTATTTATCATTGGAAAAATAAATGCAAAAATAACTTTCATTGTGTAGAAAGCTTATGTTGGCTAAATTGCATTGTTGGATGTACGTTTGCATTGTTCGAGTGTTGCCAGCTTAAAAATGTAGTTTCACTTCTAGTGATTGATATGATATATGTTAAGTCCAAAAAGTTTGTTTATACAGATTATATTTATAGATATGGCACGAATTTTAGTCGTATGCTTTGATTTGAAGTTATATTTCTTAAGGCGCTTTAAGGAAAAATAAAAATGTTTTCGAAAAGATAACAGTAATGTTAAACAGGCGCACACACCGTCACATAGAAACGACATGGTCACAGATCAATTTCAACGAATCTCTGCGGGTTCTGAACGAACTCTACACGAGGCGAAGGAATTCCATTAAATGCACTCAAAAATAAGTTTTTGTTAGAAAAAAATATATATTTTGAAGGTTAATATAATAAATAATTATAATAAATTGTAGTTTCTAGTCACGCCAAAGAAGTATAACTTCTGATGCACATATACGCGCATACTTCGATTTAGTTTTAGAAAAGTTTTGTTTACTCTAGGGAAAATATAATAAGCAACTTGGCAAAACGTTTTACCCATTTCGTTTTCTTTGGCTTTGCGAAATATCACGGTGTTAAACTACCTTCTTCCTGTGTAGCGTTACCTTGTCTATAGATATTTGTTCTGTGATATGTAGGGTTGTCACTTATCTGTTTATTTGTTAATTCATGACATTACGATTACAATGATTTTCAATGTACACCCTGAATAGATATGTATCTTGAATTATTCAGCCAAATGCGGTATTCAAGTAATTTCCTATAATATAAGTAAATAAAATATTTTTACAATCTGCAGCCATCTTATGGTCGTTCCTAAGACTTTTAATTTTGAGAATAATATAATAATAATAATAATCTAATAAATTTTCAATAACGAGACGTCCGCTACGTTGGTCGACATTTAAATAAGAAACCACTATACACTCATAGAGAGAAATCCGAAAATGGATAGATACAGATTAAATATAATTATATTAATGAATACCTAACATCTACGTAATTTTATACAGAAGAAATGATTGTTTGTTTCATGATTTGAAATCATGTACACGTATACGATCGTCGAACAGAACTGCTTTTCGAAGACCTACGCCCCGGGCCCGGCGCGGCGCCCGCCTCGCTCTGACCCTGTATGCGGGCACCGGCCCGCGACCCGCGCTCCTCGCCACGACCCTCCGCCATCGTCCACTCTCATCGTTCGCCAGGCTCGCCAGCTTCTCTCAGTTCGGAAATACACTCAAACCAACCCAAATAATGGCATGAAGACGAACGAAGGCACGGCTACTTATACATTGATCGTAATCATTATTTTATATATCATTATCATTACAGAAGCCAAAACGCACATAGAATAAATACACTTATTCTTCGATTAGACGTTATCTTTTGTACTTTCAAAATCAGATTCTAAGAAGTCTTTAATTTTTACTCAACATCAACATTTTTTTTTTTCATTTTTAAATCTAATTTTTTGTAATTAATCCCTAAATAATCTGTATCTTTAAAAATTTAGATTTGGCGATCCGAAAAAAGTTTCTTTAAAAAATATTTTCTTCAATCTTTTAAATTACTGTTAAAATTTGTACGTTCAATTTTGTACAGTTACCGAATCTAATTTGACACTAGATATTTATCGAAAAGTGATTTTAAAAAATGTATTTTTTTAGAATACAGTTGGCATAATTTGGCAGTACTAGATATATGAATACTTTAGTATTGCTCTGAATTACATTGTCAATTTGAACACTGGTTGAACATCGTGGACACCTACAAGTGCCCGCAACCCTCGCGGCGCTCGGCTGGCCGCCGAACGAAGTCCGATCGTCGAAGCGTACACTAGACGACTTCTAAAAGTCGCGTGCGACAATACTGTTCACGTAATTTTAAAACTAACGTCAATATTTTACTACCATTATAATACACAATTTACCATATATATGCGGCATAGTCCTGCATAGTTTTGGCATTGTCCGTATATTGCACATATATGCTATCCCTATCGCGTCCGAGCCCATTTGCCCCGTTTCGAGTGCGCTCGACGGTCCGGCCGAGAGCATTCGAAGCGGAGCGCGTTACCACCGATTCAAGCCATAGTTTGTGGTCATTGAAGGCCCGGCGGCAGCTGCGGGCCGTGGTCGCCGGCGCCCAGGTCGAACAGGTGGTGCGGAGAGGGGGCCAGCGCGCTGTGCAACGCGGAGGTCTTGAGCAGCCGCTTCAGCATGCCGCTGGAGCCCCGGTGCTGCAGACTCTTGTGCGTGGTGAGCGAGTTCTTGGTCCTGTACCTCCGGTGACAGAACTCGCACACGTACAGAGTGTCGGACTGCTCGTGCTTGTCTTGGAAGTGTCGTTTCAAGGAATAGTAACAAGAGAATGTCCTGCGGCAGTAGGGACACTCTTGCGGCTCGTTGATGCCGCCGGCGGTTGGCGGGGGCATGCGGAGGGGCGGTACAGCTGGAAATTGAAAAAATAATTATTGTGCGTCGAGAATGATCGACGAGCGACGATAGTTAGCTGGCGGCATTCAAGACACTAAGCGACAATTATAGAAGTTGAAATGCAATCTTCCAGGTTACAATTATCTATTAGCCTTTTATAATACGTAGAATGTATGAGGTTAATAATATTAGGTATAATACTAATAATATGCACTGTACACATTGACTAACTACACAGTAATCACGAGTTCTCATATATTCAAAATCTTAGGAAATTCTTTCAACCACAATGACACAGAAACACGTGATAACAAAAATGATAGAAGCATGCTCCAAGCAACACAACAACGTCAAAACTGCGAAACCCGATGGGAGGGGGCCTTCGGCTAAAGGTTTAAATAGGAAATCAAAATAAGAATTAAACTAAAATTTAGAAAAATAAACAAAAATAAAACAGAAACGTAACTAAAAGGGGGACCCTTAATTTCCTAACTGTCTATCGTGTGAGAAAACATCGTTAATGATCTCAGCGGTCATGTATCCTACGTGTTGTTGTCTATGAACAGTTTCTAACCTGGGTGAGCGATGTTACGATCGGCTGACGAGCGAGGGTCGGCCTGATGGTTCTCTTTGCAAGACGAGTTCTGCCGCACGCCGCGCCAACTCCGCCCGAGTAGTCACTAAAAAAACCGGATTTGGTCTGTCTCCCCTGGCCTGGACTTGTGGTAGGTGTATATATGGGTCATCAGGGAGTTTCGCGAGCAGTACACCCGCTCGCATATGGTGCATCTGTACTCCTCCTGCCTCTCGGCGTGCTTGTCGGCGATATGCCGTTTCAGCGAGGCCTTTGAGCACAATACTTTCGGGCATAGCGTGCAGGAGAATAACTTTTTACCTGCAAACAAATCGAAAAACAAAACAAATGTGGGGGTGGTCCCCGTACGCGATAAAACAAAATAATACGGAATCACCTAGCTGATATCTTTTCTAAGTTGCATAGTAACGTAAGACTCTTCCAAATGAAAACTTGATAAAGGAATGAAAAAAAAGTGATTGAAAATATAAAAATAAATAGTAAAATTAAAGAAAATAAATAAAAATGATGGCGAAGCTACGGTGGCCGATGAGGTGTTAGAACAAACATGCAGACTTGCGGGAAAAGATACTAGCCGGAAACGATATTTCAAGCGTACATAAAGAAATCAAGGCACAAACTGACAAACATGGCTACAAGCTGTGAATAGTACGCGGCCGGTGTCGGGGTGTCGCGGTGTCGAGGTGGTGGTGTCTGGCGACAACAGGCGGGTGTCAGGCGGGACATGAATAAAACTAACGACTTTTGTATATTTGTTTTTATTAAAAACGCCATTATCATCAATATTAGGATTTATGAAGTTCAGTTTAACGATTACAATTACACTTTATGAGTAGTTACGTCAAGTTCTCTAATTTTAAAGTAAGGAAGGAAAAGAACTATTATACATATTATATGTGATGCAAATCAGTTTGATATCTACGGTTATACGGAGACGTGCAGCCCATTAATCATTAATCTATTTCGACATGTAATTATTAGTACATAGGAAATATTGATTAGCCAATCGTGTAAATAATCTCTTATTACAAAGAGCATTTAATGGAAGACAAAACCATAAAAATAACATTTTTGGCACATTTTTGTCACATTTTAAATATCTAATGGACTGCATTACACTAGTGCCAATTATCAACAAAAACATCTAGATTCAAGGATAGAACAATAATTTAAAAAGAAAAAAAATAAAATTTCAATACAACAACCAATAAATTAATTTAGATTCCTTATAAAATAAGTAAAAATGCCAACAAGAAGTATAAGAACATTAAGAACACATCGAATAAAGTCGTCACGCCTCGTGCGGTACGAGTAGGTATGAAAAAAAAAATACCTTAACACGTTAGAAGGATAAAAACTTAAACAGGTCACAGAAACAGTCTTAAACTTGCTAAGATCCTAACTAATGTAGTTTGACAGGGATGTGTTCTGCTTCTTAGAACACGGTGTAGTTTTCGCCCATAAAACCCACAGAGACCTTATAGATTTCTTTTGAGATCCCCAAAACTTAGCAACTACCAAATTATATTTCCAAAACAAGATCCTCGAATCACAAAATAATTTAGTTTTTTTTTATTAAATACCGAAACGATCCACGCTTCTGACTTGTCAATTTTTGTATAAAATTATCAATAATTTAGTAAATAATTGTACAATTTTAATCTAGAAAATACGCCTAATAGTGTACAATTGAAACGCGTACTTAGTCTAATCAGTCTATAGCGCTTATTAGATTTTGGCAAACAATTTTCGAACCAGATTTTTATTTTTGTAAAATAAAATTCTTAAGATCTTTCTCCTAGAGCTACGATCGACCAAATTATTACCGAACTGCCACACTGAGCAGCACATCCCTGTAATAGTAAATTAAACATATAGATGCTATTACCGCTATGAATTCAGATAAATCTTACATCTAAATAGTCAACTAACTTAATTCCCAAACCCAAATTAACAATAAAAACTATTACTAAATTACTAGACAAAAAACAACAATCCTACGTCTTACGTTCAATTTCTTGCAATTTGTTGCAAATAAAAACTTAACATTTTTTCTTCCTCTCACTCGGAATGTTGCGAAATGTTTAAAAATTTTGATTCCGTTTTCGATTTTCCTAAACACTTTTTTTTTCACCTTCTAGCACGAACATTGTTCCAATTTAGCACCAAATCACTAGTCTTCCAATTAGTTCCAAATTATCGTAATAAAGCTTACAATAACTAAACAAATAGTAATGGCTAAGCGTTATGCATCTAGTAATAACAACATAATCTTATAACGAATAGCATTAAATTTACTTTAGGAAGCCTCTCATACTTGTTATTTAAAGTATATTATAGCGTCGATTACCTTCTAGGTAAATAGTAAGTGTTCCAAACACTACTCCTAATATTTTAGAAGTTACGCAAAATATGTCTTTTCCCGAATAAAAAACAATTATGTAAAGCAGGCACTAATAATTACTTAGTGTGTATATCGTTACAATAAATTATGTTTACATTTACACTTAGGTAAGAATTTCTTACATCTACGAAAAGTAAAATAACAATATTGAATATGACGACAACCGTCGACTGGAAAATAGTGATGTATCATTGAACTAGAATTGTCATAGATTAAAGATGCAGTAAACGAACCCGAAAAGTCTAGATTCAGAGACACATGGAGTCGAAATTATTAAGAATTACTGTACTGTTACACATCTACACTACGAGACGAATTACTATTTTGTCCACATATTACATAGGTATTTAAATATTATTACACACATATGCAAACGATGAACCGTATTACACGAATACACAATTACGTTAACATTAAGAGTATTATTGTAAAGCAAACGAGGGATGGAGAATGAGATGCTGAATCTAGACTACGCGTAAATTATCATTACCGATTTCTGCCTAAACGAAAATAATCTATCATAATTGTTACGACTACGCATGGCAAGCAAAAAGTTGCATTTGAAATAGTTGCGATTAAAAAATTCACTGTTCAAATTTAGGAACATTTAACACTGAGAATTATTAAGATTTAATAGTGTATTACCTATTATGTATTTAATATTTATATTAATAATGTGTGTAATTACAGTTTAGTAAGAAACGGCAACAAAATTGTAATTCAATGTACACAATGTAAACGAACAAAAAATAAAAAAAGAAAAACACAATGTCGAACTGGATAGAGAATCCGACGAAAATATTTATAATAATAATAATAATAAAAAAATAGAAACGAACACAAGACAGTGATAAAACTTACGTTTCTGATAGTAACTAAAAATCTGATTAAACTAAAATATAATTAAATAGCCACATTGATTCGCTTAAAATGGCACCTTGCGATTCACTAACAAATGCGTTATTGTGCATTGATAACCTTAATAACCTGTCATAATAACGGAAACGAAAAAAAAAATAAGATACGAAACGATACGAAAAGTCGACTAGATTAAGTTATAAGTGTCGACTTGAAAATAAGCAATAGTATTATGGTAAGTATTGGTATATTATTGTATGGTATTTATATTATGTTGTTGATTATTGTATTGGGTATGTATGTTGATCTGTTGTCGTATGTCGTGGTTGGGTGGTTCCTGGAGTATCTGTTGTATGTGGTGACAGTGCGTCTGCGGGTGGTTACATTGTAACTGAAATCTGTTTCTTCTGTTTCTATTGGTGCTATTTCTCTGATCATTTCAGTCTTACAGTGAATGAACAAAACACCTAAATAAAATAATAAATTTGAAAAGCCTCATAAGCCAATTATATATCATATAAATTTTATTTATTTTTTAAATAGATTTTTAGTAATCTCGTATAAATATCTAAGTGTGAGATCATGAAGGTAAAAATACAGAATAAATAAAATTGCAAAACGCCGAAAATGAACACAACATTGAAAACAATATGCCTCTTTTGTTACTTACAACGAACACTGTTCCTTTTTTATAAATTTAAGCCTAATATATAAATTTACAGCACCAAGATTTTTCTCTTTTCTCAAAATATTAATTTCTCTTCGCCTTATTGTCACACATTTAACATAGTGTAAAAATTCAGGAATCGTCATTTACCGCAGTATGTATTGCACTTACGGGCGTGTTGATGGCTCGAATATAATTGGACCAATATCGCCCTCCCTAGTATCCATTGGAATGTCGAATTGCCATGGTTTCGTTTAAGAACATTCGATCGATATGATAACGATCATAGCAACCGTCGTGGTCATTCCGTGCACGAACATTCACTTTACAAGTTTAAAGTCTAAAAAGTGACAAAAGAATAATATAAATAAGTCTCACAAAATAACTAGGTATATGAAATCTCGGTTCAGAGATAAAAATATAAATCATCTACTATACGATAGAATAAAATATAGATAAATCAAAGGTAAGGTAAGATAGTCGATATAATTTAGACATTGAACTGATCTTTGAACTTGTAGAAGTCGATGTTGTGGTGCGGCGGAGCGATCTTAGTGTCGGGGCTGGTGGTGAGGTTCTGCGGCTGCGTCTGCTGCGGCAGGCCGCGCTGGCGCCGGTGGTAGATGCTCTTATGGTTGTTGAGCGAGTTGAGCGTGCGGAACACCTTGTGGCAGAGGCTGCAGCGCGCCGAATGCAGCGGCTGCAGGTGCTGCTGCTCCGTATGCCTCTTGAGCGTCAGCCGCGTCGACAGCAGCTTCCCGCACACCTCGCATCGGTGACCCGCCCCCAAGGGGCCCACTGCGCCACACATAACAACCAACATTAGCGCATTAGTCAACGGAGACACCCCTAACCCCCAGGGAAAAGGGCATACCAACACCACAGCGACCGCTCGCATCCAACAGGTCCCATTTTGAAGGAACCAATTGGCACAATTCAGTGCCGCTAAGTTAAATTCGAGTGGCAATTTTGAACCTGGGTTGTAGAGGCAATTTAACGTGATTCAATTTAAAATTTAATTTGACTAATGCGCTTCTTTTAAAAAAGAACGTTGGTGGTTATGCGTGTACCGATCATACATGTTCCAATTGGTTCCAGAAAGGCGAGATCTGTGTAAGCGATGCGCCGTCGGTACTCGAGCCGAGTGAATTTTGTACGAACGGCCCACGCTTACAAAGCATACAGTTTAGTAACGATACATTATACATACATAATATAATAGAGTCTGGCGATGCGCATGCAAAGTACACGTAAAACTATGCTATGTACAAATGTTAGGAACATATCGCGTTACAATTTTTAAACTTAACAAAGGTCTACGGGCAAGACTATGGCGTTTTAGGTGGTTAGGATGGCAGCTTTGATTCTTCGAATGGCAACGTATATGGCAACTGTTTCGTCGGGCGTCAATTGACGGGGTAGAATGGGCCCTGGCCAGCGGAGGGCGGTTGCTGCTTGCGGTGGTAGATCGACTTGTGGTTTCTGAGACTATTCAGGCTGGAGTACACCCGTCGGCAAATGTTACAGACTGGCTCCCTGGAGGGCCGCATGTGAACGTTTTGGATATGCCGTTTGAGCCGGGTCAGGGAAGACAGACTCTTGTTACAGGGCTCGCATCGGTAATCTTCCTGGGGGGTGCGGGCGCCACCTGGTCACAACACAAGCAGTTAGCCCCATCGAAGCTTCCGAACGCACTTTTAATGCACTCACTATCGTAGCCTCTCTTTACTTCCAAGCACCGCCACCCCCCTGTACTGTTTGATGATAGCCATCCGACGCGCCGGATATAAGCGGTATTAGTAACGCAATGCTGATTTTACTGTTTCCTATTCGACCTATGGCTTAGTTAAGCTCAGCGATGAGGTGATAGGTGTACCGGCCGGTTTCATAACAATCTCGAGACGCGATCGGCGAGTGCATTCTCAAATTTCTCGAACAAAAGTGTTAGTATTCTTCAATGAAATCGCTCTTTTTTAAATAAACTGACACCACGTAACCATTACTAAAATTCCATTGTCCGGTCGTGTACGTCCCCAGCGTTATTTCTCAAGACAATGATTAAGGGTAATGCGATACTGTTTTTAGAAACATGAATGATTCATGGGATCCAACGTTTCGACAAAAGTAAATGACACTCGGATTGGATTTTTTTCTAAATTTAATTTGTTTCGCGGAATTTTTTTTTTAACAATTCGGGTCAAAATTTTGACAATTCGTTTGTTTTCTTTTATTTATAGCCAATTAAACAGCGCAATGTTTAATGCATGATATGAATTTTAGTTTTATGATTTGGAGTAAATAAAAATAAAAAATAATCAAAATAAGAAAGGAAAATTAAATTGCGAAGATAAAAAATAAAACAGAAATAGGAGACACGGGACGAGGGAGTTTCCTAGCGTATTTTTCAAGGCACATCTAGAAACAAGCTAGCAAATTGCAATGTCTTCTTTGTAAAGAGTACATTAAACTATAGTTACAATACATTAAACATGCACGCCACGTTGCGTTTTGGTTCAATGATCAATCAGAATCTCATTTAACAGAACAGTCTAAAGTCTGAAGAATGAAAACAGATTGTACCCACGCGCGTCCATCGAACCAGAACACAAAAAGCTAACATTAATATTCAATACAGAACACAGAGCACAAATGAAGTCATATACAGAGGTTAGGAGGAGATATCATAATTAGAATACATATATTATAGAATATTATATGTCACGTGATAATTGCCTCATACATTTTGTAAAAATATAAAACCTAATAATGATATATAAACCTAATAATGACAGAGCAGAGAGGAAGCGGTGATGGTGGCATACGACAGACAGTGCATTAAAAATATCGTTTGTTTCAATATATGTAGGTAATGCATAAAATAAACTTGTTTGCTAGACAAGCTATAACTAACCTTGAGAGGTGCTCGCCATGCCGTCGGGTGCCAGCGGGCTCGGCAGACCTGGAAATAGCAAAATGGCTCTTATGCATTCAATGCACCCAACAAGTGAGCATTACGAAATTTTTATCTATAAATGAGATTCCTTAATATTTCCCTTATGAAATATTCCCATTTATTTTTAGTACTGTTTTATTATTTACTTATCACAGTTTTCTATGTAAGTGACAAGTATTTTTTATCTTTTGTTTTACAAGTAATGTTTCCATTTGATCTGAATTTATTCGTTATATTGTATGCTCTAACTTCGTTGCACTCCGTAAGGCATCACTTCAAACAAGTCACAAACACAACACACAAATAATAAAAGTTCTAGTTACCGGCTAAAGCAGAAGGATCAGCCAGAGCCGATATGTTGAAGTTGTAGTGGGCGTTAGAGGGAGCGAAGAGCTTGGCATCAGGTGGCGGGATGAACGGCGAGGGCGGCAGCTGCGGCGGCGGCGTGCGGTCGTCGGCGTCGGCAGAGCTGCCGCGAGATGGCGGGCCGCCTCCCTGAGCCAGAGAAAAAATAGGCATTGAAGAACATATTGAACAATAAGTTATCATTGACAAAGTACTCATTTTATTGCTTCTTAGTTACTAGGTATCTGAAGTGAAATTTAGATTTTTTTCACGTTTACTGGATATCATTAAGTGTTTGGTTAATTTAATTCAGAATAACTGTTGCAAGCCAAGAAAGTAGGCAATGAATCTCCATAAAATACATTTGAGTCAGGATTATTAGTAAGAAAGGTAAAGACAAGTTTGGAAAGTTTCTTGTAAATAAGACAGAGTCATCTCTGATCGTGATAAATGAATTAAAAACAAACTCGGGCCCGTCAACTATGAAAGTTAGTATTCCAATCTAACTTTGTAATAACGAGATTTCTATTTTTATAAGAATGTTTTGATAAGGACGCTTACCGAGGACTCGGTACGAAAACCAATTAAATATATTGCGGCTGTTATTTTACTACTTCATTTTCCTGGGTTTTATATATATTTACAAATATTTCAGAATGTTAGAAATTTCATGACATTAGCCTTGATAAAAATTATGATTAAAATCCAATGATACCATTGGATTTTATGGGAGCATAGTCGGCATGCGTCGGCCATTAAAAGTCTTTTTTTGATGACCTATTAAATTTAAATCACTTCGTTATATCTACATTTCAGCTGGATATTCGATCTAAGCATAGTGCACGGCGAAACATTGATTGGCATACCATAGATTGGTCTTTGCTCATACGAACTTGACCCTTAGCAATAATTGTAATCTGACATCGGAGACAAGCGGTTCCGCGTACGAATTCTAGTACGATAGACGGGTCTAATACTCGGTAAATCTCAATGTCAAGGTGATATACTTCATTATCAACCGTCTGTTCTAACTGAATCGTATTACTCATTCCGTTAAGAAATCAATGTAGCATTGTCAGACTTTTGAATTGGTAGAAATAGACTGGAGATTAAGTTTTTTTTTTTTACTGGTTGAATGTGATATAACTTTGGTAATATCAAAGTCGGATCATAATATAAAAACTAGTTATTTTTGATTAATTTACTTGAAGTAGGTATTGTCTTGACTTATCACACTTTTACTTTTTTAAACGATTTATATCGTTATAATTAACCCATTTTGGTGTTACTGTAGTTTAGGGCTCTTCTTAAGATCAGAAGGATTTAGATTTAAGATCATATACTATCATTTATATACTTAGGTATGTATGCGAATATTATCGCGATATATTCCTACAATTATATAATTTTGATAAGCGTCATTTTGAAAAAGAGGTTTATCCTCGGGATTTTACTCTTTGAACTTTGGGATAGGAAACCTTTTATCCCAAAGCAAATGGGTATTCAACCGAATTAGTGGTACCAATTTGCTATAAATCGATAATTTGTAGTTAAATGGGATATTTGTTTACTCACAAGTGGTCTATGATGGGGATGCGGCGGCGTGTCGTCGGTGCTCCTGTCGATGTCCGGGTTGGATGGGCAGATCATATCGAGAGGCTCGTTCTTGACCTCCTCCATGAGGCGTGGCGAGGGCGAGGAGCTGCTGTTGGAGATACCGTTGCCGTTGCCCTGTTCGGTGTGCGCGCGCGAGTTGTTCAGCGAGTGGTTCTTGGTGGAGAAGTCGTGGATCTGGGGTTGGTCGTTGTTGTTGTCGTGGCGTGTGCGCTTGATGACGTCGGGGGAGTTGTCGGCGGAGCGGCTCATGCGGCGGGGCGGGAGGGGGATGCGCCGCATCATGGGTGGAGGGTGGTTGAGCAGAGCCTCCTCCAGTTTCTCGTTGTAGCTAGGCGTGTGCGGCGTGTGTGGCGTGTGCACGGGGTGCGGCGGCGTGTGCGGCGACGACGCGGCGGCGGCGGCGGCGCGCGCGATGCTCTGCACCAGCGGCTGTCGGGATAACTCAGAGTTAGTTTTCATTGTTTAGCATAGTAGGAAAATGTAGCGTGAGACACTGCATAGATTACGTCCACTGTTGGCCTACGTTAGCAGTGCGACGTGGGCGAGCTACCTGTTATGATGTGGCTATCAGCTATCTGCTGATGATTGAATAATCCCCGAGTATCCTTACATCATTTTTATTGTCTGTACATAAGTTAAATTTTACATTACAAATACGTAAGGAATACGTACAAAATTAGTAGATGAAAATCAGCTGATAAATCTAGAAATTTGATTACATTGATTTCAATCTAGAAATTTGATTGCACATGTTACCGTAAACAAATCTAAAGATATGTAAGTATATTTGATTCATCATAAATATTAAAGTTGTAATGAAATGTTCTTTTAACAATACAATATGATCATATAAATTCATAATAAAAAGTAAATAGTAGGTATGCAATTTTTACGAGATTAAACTTACTTACCTACTCATTACAAGGCTGTTAATTGTAAACAATTATTAAAGTTACTACGCTGCATATTTTTTGACGAGGTAAAAATATGTTTGTACAGGTGCATTGGGTATTAGGTACCTATATTTCTTCATCGGGTGATATTTTGGAAATGCAATGTTTCCTTCAGTATACGTCTCAATTTGCATACTAAACATGCACTTTATTGTCCTTATCTAACGAAATAGTTAATTGTCTAGACTTAGCTAGTATGTAGATGGTAATTGTTATCCAAGGAATTGCATTTACGTATTGTATTTTCGAATGAATTGTGTAGCATTTATGTCAAATTAGACATATCAACGTGGTATTCGTTCGATTGTCATATTTCAGGATCATAAGATGGTACACTCTTTTCGACTCCGCTGGTACAAACATCTGTGGCTGCCTCATTACATCGTTGCTGTATTATGGTTTATTTGTAAGCAACGGGAAATACACAAACGAGGCGTTTTACCTTACTTCTCAGAGTCAACAACGTTTCTGTGACTGCCCTTTCGTATGACTTAACATGTTCAGTGCCACCTACATGCCCTGTGCGTTCTTGTAAATTTTACTGCGGTGCATGCAAAGAAAAATGTCGGCATCGAAGAAGAGTTTGTGAAAATTATAGTGGCAATTAACATCTGTTACCACTTATCATCAGGTGAACTTCGGGATCGTTTACTACTCTAAATATGACATAATATATTTATAAATACCTATTTAATGACATATACATGGATAATCAACATTAGTGATAGGTATCGGTTAATTTTGATATACTTATAAACGGCTTTACCGCGAAATTGAGCTGCTGATCAACTAAACCTTGTTTTTATAAAAATCCGTATATTGTGCAATTACAACATAAAGTTAACCAGCTAACAGACCGTCACCGGCTGTTAGCTGGTTAATAGGTTTAATGGTTCGGTATTATGGCTTATAAGACGTTACTAGTACACACTTATTAATGAATAACATTCACAAAAAGTCGAGTAGGAATATTAGAATTGCTTTTACTCTTGTTACCGTGATATGCAAGTGAAATTACAATGTTTTTAGGGAAGATTTGAGTCGAAGGATCATACTGTCACCGCAGCGAAACAAGAAAATATAATATAAGAAGCAAACGTATGAATCTATTCGTTTAAATAAAAAAAAACTCATTTGATTTTTTAATGGACTTCATTTCATAAAAGAATATGTTCGATTTATTGAGTGTACTTAACTACTGATTTTTCAGATTTTACGTCCATTGGAGTGTATTTTACAAGCTATGGGTTTCTAGTCGAAATAATTGAATATACCGCTAATAGGTAATGACTTTTCCTATGGATAATCTGGAAATTGGCGTGGTTAACGGGATTTGATTTCTACACGTCGATTAGACTCACGCTAATTGGTGCAAACTGCATACTGATTGGCTCAGACAAGTGCTCTATGATTAATCCAATATAATTCGTGGGCGTGGCTTTATGTAAAGCATTTTAGAGAAATAATTCTAGAGTTTATTATTATAAATACTAAAAAAGTGTAGAGAGGATTTTGATTCATGCAATTATGACATCCTTATATACTTAATGGCTAAACTCTACAAGAAATTGTTGCCCTGCTAGACTATTTCAAAGACACTAATTTTATGCCTACTCCATCTATACAGTTTGGCGTTCTTCCATGGCACGTGTGTTACATAATTTTCTTTGAGTTCAAACTACAGATGACATTATTCCGTTCATACGTACCTACACACTTTTCACAGTTCCCTCTGTAGCCTACGATGTAAACTTCGAGAATGGATTTTATTCTGTATATCGAATAGAAATAGCAATTGAGAGTGCGATGCACATAATGTTAAGTTAGTTCTCATGGACATATACACTGCAGGAGTTGTATCTGACATTAATCATAGCTTCGTTGATAATAGAACGCATCGTATAAATGTTTTTCTTTTACTACACCCTACAAACTTTTTTACAAGCATTTAGCAATGTTGTTAAAAGGTGTGCCTGTGGAATCGAACCATGAACACACATGCAACATGAGCAACATCTTTAAATACGTGATTGATTTAAGTGTTATTTTTTGTATTGTGTAAGTTGCTACTAATCTTACCCCTTGAGCATCATCGGTCTGTGTGAGGCCTGACACGCGGAGCACCTCAGCGGTCTTGAGGAAGGAGGAGAGCGACCGCTGGTGCACGTTCACCTCTCCGTGGTAGATGAACTCCACCAGCGCGTGAAGGTCCGTGAACGCCACGTCCTGGAGTACTATTACTGGGTGCTTGCATGGCGTTGACTGTTGGGAGAGACGTCTTTATTTAGAAAAATCCAGTTTCCATTCCATAGATTGACATTATTTTTTACACAACGTTGCATTTCTATATGACAGTTAAATAATTTGTGTAGCTTACCGAGTTAACTGGTTAAACAATTTAATAATAATAATTTCATTTGTGATGATTGCACGCATCATTATTATGCTCTGTTCATCGGAGTTAGATGCAATACAAAAATCTACACTCAATACAAATATACCTACTAATATGCATTGGGTCGCCGGGTCGTACGTTGTTTAAAGAGTTTCCTCCACGTTACGCGAAGATAATTATATTGTTGTTAAAATAGTTGTCGTTACAGTGAGGTTATCTTCCTAACAATTAATATATACAAAATTATTTTAATTATTCGTTCCCTTATTATATAATAGATTATTAGAGTTATTTCTTCTTTGTGTTATCCATGAAAAAAATGTTAATACTATAACTTCTAAGTATGCGATTACTAAAAATTTTTTAAAATATGAAACGCGGCACACGTACCTACTATATCCGCAACTACAGATTCAGAGCAATCCAAATATTTAATTATTATTAATACTTGTATATTATTTTCAACCTAGAGAAAAAATAACCGCATTCGTACAACATCGCATTTTAAAATAACGTTACTCTTATCACTGATTCAAATTATTATTAATACCATTTATGTTGATGCATAATTTATATCAAACTGGAGTGCTAACTGCTAAACATTCGATTGTGAAATCGATTCTTCATACTGTTTACATTACACAATTACTCATAATTTACGAAGTACAGTAGAAACTTTATATAGTTAGATTTTTGTCATTACTTTGTGAGTCAGGTTGGCCGAGTGGTCTAAGGCGCCAGATTTAAGCTCTGGTTCCCTTTAGGGAGCGTGGGTTCGAACCCCACACCTGACATACGTTTTTCAGTTATGTGATTTTCCTTTTTTATTATACGTGATAATTATTCAGATGTAGGTAGAGTTCTTATTTTTGTGTCAAATACGTTAAGATTTTAAAGTAAAATAAAAGTTAAATGGAATAAGCATTTTGTCAGATAAATTATAATAAATAATTAAAATTAGTGGATTGCAGAAATGTTATAATTTAAGAATAAAAAGTACCTACAAACTCAAACCAGATTTAATCGCTCCAGGTGTTTCGCTAACAAGCGAAAAACTTCACATATTTCTTAGATTTTAACACATTTAAGAGTAACAATCATAAATCTACTCACTTTTAGTAGCTCTCGGAAGTAAGGGCTACAGGCTGACAAGACCACTCTATGGGCTTTGAGGCTTTTGCCGTCACAGGCAAGCGTGACGTCAACGAAATCCTCGTCATCGCGAAGGTTCTCGAAGGCGCTGGTGATGCTGCTCTGGTAGTTGTTCCACCGCAAACAGAAGTGCTGTGTGTCCACCATTTTGACTGAATATCGCGCGTGCTTAGGTAGTCATGTGTCCGTGATGAGCTGTGGAGAGAAACGACATTATAATATCTGGTGGTTACCATATCTGACGGAATTAATCGTAAAATAGACATAGCGTGTGGATTGTGTAGATTTCAACCGATTTATGAAGTTAAGCATGGTCGGTCGCGGACAGAATTTGGATGGGTGACCAAAGGTGACAAAATTTTGGGCACGCTTTCGTGCTTCGGTAGGCAGTTTAAGCTGTATCTCCTGATTGTAAAGGGTTCTAAATTTCTAGGAGGACTAATCGGCGGTTTGAAAACATCTGACACTGTTTGGACATTGACCCGTTTTCCCTCTATCAATACGTTTCCTTTCCCAGTTGTGAGGAAGCCCAGCTGTGGAATATAAGAAGGGTTGTAGCTGAATATATATTCAGACGAAATGTACAAAGTCCCACTCAATGCAACATATGAAAACATTTATATAAAAGTTATGTAATAAATGTCAGTGACACATTTTGGTTTCAGGTTTTAGTGTGTTCGATTGAATTATGTAAATATCTTTGTTTCAGCCGATTTAACAATTATAATTGCTTATAAATAGACTTTGAGGCCTAACATTTTTCGTAAACCTAAAGGCCTAAAATTAAACGTAGATATTCTGAAAGTAGCTTAATATATGCGTAACTGCAGTTGCTTGGCATTAATAATAACACAACTCGAAAATGCTAATGTTACAGGAGAGCCCGATTATAAAAATTTAACAATACTTTTTGTGTTTATCTTTTAAATGAATCAACTTGAAAAACCCACAGTTTAGGTAATTAGAGCTCTAAGTTTTCAATTCTAGACCTTTTTTGGATAATATTTAAACTTTAACTTGAAATTGATGACTTTTGATTTGTGTTGTTATTGGTGTAACGCAGCGACTTTTACAGATTTGTAAGTGGTGTCAACGGAACTAACTATTAATTTTGCGTTTACATAAAATAACAGAACTAAATCTGCTCGGAGATCGTTTCATGCGTAAAATTGAACACACATTTATTCTTTGAACGTGAGTCACAAGCAGAAACCTACCTAACCTAGTCAGTATATCCTTAAATAGAATGATCATTCACTTTATCAAGCCAGCACAATGGTGATAGCGGTAATGGCAGAAAAATGGGGCAAATGCACAATAATTCAAACCGATCGCAAACAACGTCTGTGCAAGAAGCTTTGTTATCTGTGTGACCCGATTTTTGTATCGTGTTTTTATAGTAATTGTTCGCGATGGGTCTTGTTTGTCGCTTAGGAACATAATAGTATGGATGCCAATGCCACTGCAGTCACGTCATGCCTCAATATCCTTCAGGTTGCGGAAGTATGTTTTCTTATTCAAATATATCATGTACCTACTAGCTGTTGCCCGCGACTTCGTACGCGCAAGCATACTAAGAAATACAAACATTTAGTCTTTATTCAAGCTCCGTAGGAGTGGAATATCCGAAAATCTTTTGTTGTTCTTGCCTACATCATACAGTGAACCTATTCTTTAAATTTCATAGTTCTTGCTTCAGTTTTTACTCTGCGATGATTAGTCAAAAGTAAGTACCAGTATCGTATTGCTTTTATATGCACATAGTTATAGGTCTGAATTATATAGCAGAGTTTTGAAAAGAGATAGAATAAGGTTTTACCGCGGTGGTATTACACCAATTTGTAACGTAAAGCAGTTCTTGGCTTTCTTGTTGTGGTCGAGGGTCGTGGTGAGTTGTGTTCTTTAGGAGTGGCAACGTATAGTTGATCGACTTCAAGTAGAACCCGTATTTTCTATGGAGTAAGTAACTGCGTGGTTATTTGTTTCTGGAATATTATAAATAAGCGTTTTTTTAAGAATGCATTTATGTGCAGGTGTTTTTTTACTCTTGGTTCAGATTTTGTTTAACATTAATACGGCACATACAGCTTAAAAACAAGTTCTATGAAGAACCTATAAAACTTAGAAATAGATGGCGTTATTCATTAGTCACATTTACTTCTAACAGGTGTCGCTACTAGGAAGAAATCTCGACGTATCACTAAAAGTTAGTGTGATCATATTTTTAAAGTTTTACCTTAATTACATGATAATTACAATCAAGTATTCAATAATTTCATAAGTATTTAATAAATATTCATTGCAACATATTTATCAACACTTGGACTGAAATTTATAATGTTTTTATACATGTTTATTAGGTCCTAACGTTATTCTCAGATATTTTAAAATACGTTTAATTGTAAAAGTCAAAATGTATCTTAGTATAGTATTTACCAAAACAAATTTATAAGCGTGTGTCGTAAGCTTTTTTAAAGACAAAGTAAAGCCTAGTAAAGTTCGCTTAAACTGTTTGTTTTAAGCAATTTTTATACGACAAAAGGAAATGTATTGTCGTGGATTTCTAATAAAAACCTATTGTTTTCGTTGTATGGGTTCTCTTTTTGGCGAACTTTGTGAAAACTTTTTCAAATTTGCTTAATGACAAATGCCGAAAGTTTTAGGGTTTGCTTAAACGTGCTGCCTTTGTTAGCTCTTTAATTATTTTGGGAACCCCTTTGCTGAATCCATCGTAACGGTGTTTGTCAAAAACGACGTCGGTCTAAGTATTAGTAATAATATAAGCCAATAGTATTTTGTTTGAACTAATCGGGTTTTTCTCAAAGATAGGTTAAATAAATGTAAGTCCTATGTTTCAGAAGTATACCATTAAACTTTTTATTATTAGTAAATTTATTATTAGGTAACAAGTTTTTTTTTTAAACATGTATTATCAGGTTAATTTGACCCTAATTAGGAGCAGTGATAGCCTAATGGTTGAAACTCGAGCTCTCGAAAATCGAGGGTCCGAGGTTCGAATCCCAGGCACACACCACTGATTATGTGCGTATTAGAAATTAATTATCACAGCTTTACGGTGAAGGAAACAACCTGCACACTTGAGAGTTTTGTAAAAAAAAGAGTTCTCAAAAGTGTGTGAAGTCTACCAATTCGCACTTGGTCAGCGCGGTGGACTATGGCCTAAATCCCTCTCATCTTGAGAGAAGACCTGTGCCCAGGAGTGGGACAATAATGGGTTGACGACGAGGGTTAACTCTTAATTTATAATAACTGAACATGACTGAAGCGATTATGATTATAAATTATATATTAAGGTTAACTCTTAATATATAACTTATAATTATAATCGCTTCAGTCATGTTTACTTCGGTCATGAGTAACCTATGTGTTAATCTTCTTCGTATACAATCTGTGCACCAAATTTCACCGACATCCGGGCAGTAGTTTTTGTGTGAAAGAGTAACAAACACACAGACATTCTCACAAACATTCGCATTTATAAATAACTAGCTTTTACCCGCGGCTTCGCTTGCGTTTTCAAAATTTTTGACAAACATGTCAGCCAAAATAATTGATTTTTTTTTAATAACTTTTGTTTTTTTTTTTTTTTTAATAAATGTTCCTATGTTTTCTAATACCTCTCAGAATATGTGTACAAAGATGATGGGTTGAGTAGTTTTGGCGTGAAAGTGTAACAAACAAACTTACATTCACATTTTTTAATTTTAGTAGGCATTTTAGTAAAATACGGATATAAATAGCAAATGAAGATGCAGTCCAACCGTGATGGTCTGCCGCCCAATGGTATCTCTACCCAACCTCAGACAAGATTCCAGTCCTATCGGAGGTTTATCTTGGGATTAAAGATAAGTATGTCTACTACACCATTCAAGGTGGTGGTACCTCTGGAGTGAAACTACGAAAGGCTTTACCTATATCTGGTATACACTAGTTCAATATAAAAGGTTTGAGATGCCTTTGGAGTTCTTAGAACGCGACAGCTACTTTGTTTTGCTTGTCATTTCTAAACCTTCTACTAATGCATTTCGCGGATTCTTTACCGATTTTTCCACTCTTTCGGGCAACTTAAACTCTATTCGCAAGCGTTAAGAAAAGTCAGTGCGTAGGAATAATTGTGTTCGTTAAGTTTTCAAACAATTCGTAGACAATACTGCCCAGTGGCCGATTGGCTCAGTTTAGCTGTAACAACTGGTTCTCGGGTTACAAGACGGTATGTGATATGAATAGGTACTAGGTATCCGTGTTACGTATTTGGATTATCATAGGTATGTCGGAAATGCAATTTAAGCCCTAGGGTATGCTGGGCTAAGGGCTAAGGTCTAAAAGGATTGATAAGGAAGTAAGAAAAATATTTAAAAATAACGCCGCACCGCGTTGGGTTTGCCTTTACCTAGTCTTAATAATCTGAATTAATGTCACACTGTCATTCTTTTTATTCTTAGTCCATTTTATAATTTTGGCAGATAAAAACTAAATTCATTGTCACATTTCTTAAGTATTCTTAAGTAAATGAAATACTTACTACTGTCTCTTTTTTATACAAATGTTAACAAACATCCAAACGATAGGTCAGGTATACCTCAGAAGCACTGTCATAAGGTTGAACCGGAAAACAATAGAACAAAATAGGAAGGATATTTGTCGTATTCAAAAATATTAACACTAAAGCTGCACTTCGAAATTACGCCTAGATAAGAATGAAATACCTTGTAACTAAATACGGATGGGTTTCCCAGCGATTGGGGTTATCCTCTTATTCACATGTATATTTATGAAGGGGAAACTATTTATTGTGACAGAACTGATCTAAAGCTCATTAAAACATAAGGAATTGTTTTATTAAATTGATTGTTTAAAATTGATTGCGATGCGATTCGACACGTATTTCTGCTTTAACACCTTTTTCTGTTTATGCAGAAATAAGCATTGCTGTTTTGGTTTGAAAAAGATGTTAAGGGAGACACTTATCTGAGGCATTCCAACTAGGTCCTCACAAGTAACAACGCATCTGTGGCAAAACTCAGGCAAGACCCTGATCTTATCTCGGATTAATTACAGATGTCCATGTCCATGGCAGTGACTTACCATCAGGTGGATGGCATTCTTGTTTGTTACTTTTACTCGTTTGTTTGTCGTTTGTTACTCGTTTTTAATTTTATATAAACAATAGAACAGTATGGTTCTACCGGGAAAGTTGCGCCGCCACAGCTCGTTCAAGTATGATGAGTTACGTTTTAGTAGAAGGGGTGGCTTTCATATGAGGTGACCATCTTAGTACTCAGAAGCAAAGCATCTGTGTCCTGCTTCCGGTAGAAACCCCGTTCTATATGGATATGGATTTCCAAGGGCGGTAGTGACTACTTATTATGTAGTTGAGTGCATGATTGTTTACTAATCCAATCTCATCCAATTAAGGTTACCTGGAAAATGATTCTAGCGCAAAGTTCACCTTTTTTATAATTAGTCAGATATAGAAAATAATTAAAATTCTCTCTGAACAAGCTCTTTATCATAGCGGTCTCAAAGTGCTTTGGGAAACGTTTGTTCTATCATATATTAGCTGTTACTCGTGTTATCGTGCACGCATACTATGATAAAAAATAATAGAAATATTTAAATTTAACCTAAGTACCCCTTAGCCATAGCGAAGAATACAAAAAAATATTTCCTTAGTGGGCGTCACGCCAGAAAACGAACCTATTTTTAAATTTAATGTAATAATGCTTCTAGTTAGGTAGTTCTTTAGGGTCTACGATGAATAGTTCAAAGTATCCTTTCGTTTTATATAGTTATAAAGATTAAGCAAAACCAATTTACATAAATACGTTAGCGACAAAAACTAATCGCATAAAAATCGTGTTTTTTAAAGATGAATGCCACATACGGTTTACATACAAATGTAATAATTCATAGTTCACACCAGCCATTGGTGAGCTACAATAAAGAGTGACACGCCACATCGCAAATTCTTTGCTATTCAGTACATTTGAAAAGATAGGCACCCTTTGATGGTCTGGTGCGATGAATGAGCGGAAGCGTTTAGTATAAATTCAATTCGGAGATTTTTAAATAATTGAAAATAATTGCCGTTTTAATGAAATAAAAACAGTTCTTTTCCCAAATCAATTAAACTCGGAAAACTCAACACGTATCTTAGCAACGTATTTTTCGGACAAGGGATCAAACCCGGAACATTTTTTTCTTTTTAATCGCATTGAAGTATAGATATTATATTATATTACCTACTTATTTTATTTGAAAAATCATATTTTTAGTCAATGCTAATTTAAAGTAGAAATCATGACGTAAGAAAAGGGAAGTATAATTATTTTATTCGTGAAATTGAAACTTCATAAATTAAATAACATCCAGATGAAATTGTTATGTTGTCCCTGGCATATTAATAATCTAGTTATAATTATTTAACAAACAATTTTACTTTTTGGTAAAATGGGCGTCTTGTTGTCTATGTGTCCTGATTTTTACTCCGTGTTTTTAGGATAGCATTTGTTTTAATCGTCTTCCAAAAATATTAATCACGAAGTAATTTGACTTCCATTATATTAATGTACATAACTGCTCGTAGCAAATAGTCGTTCTTTCCGCTCCGCACTTATACTTACACTAACGCTTAATCTAAACAAACATCTATTCCAAAATGGCCGTTTTGTCCCATTTAAAGTTTTAGACCATCCATCTTTGTCTCTTTTCAAAGGGCTTCTTTCCTATTTAACACCCCTAGCACAGTTCTAGCTACAGTTTTGCGATATGTGTATAAATAGATATGAATAAATTATTTATATCAGTACAACCTCTATTTACTTGAAGCAAAGATCGAAAATCGCGTGCATGTTTGTATTTTTATAAATGATATGTTCAACGACTAGGTCGCATGTTTTTTGCAAAACACGGAAAATGAACCATATTAAAGAGGAATGAAAAACAAAATGATATGTCCCTCACTCGTGCATAGAAATGATAAGTTATATAATATACAATATACATGCATTATCTGATGCATTATATTGGTATTGTATAGATATCGTAAATTTTGGCGATCGGTAGGTATTTTGCTACAATTGTAGGCAAATTTTCGTGGCGCTATATAATCGGACATATATAGCAGGGATGTTGCGGATGCCGATTTTTTCACGCGGATGTGGATGCAGATGTCCAATTCTATGTGAAAGCTCCGTATTTGTGGATGCGGATGCGAATATTCGCAACATCTCTGATTTATTTACAAGAAACCTGTCACAATTTATTTCGCTCCGTACTTGCGGATGCGAATATTCGCAACATCCCTGGTATATTATATGTTTTTACCCGAGGTATGGTAATGTTTTTAAAGCGTATGTATGTATGTTTGTATGTATATTTATGCAAACTGCTTGACAAATTGTGACATATGATCAAAAAATCATATTCATAAGTCAATCTGTCGTGTATCCGTTACTTTTTATTCGTTATCTTAATTAATTTAGACAAAATATAAAATGGAGGTAATTTGAATCCTTAGAAGTAACACAGTAATTTTTATAGGTATTTAAAAATTACACTCTGATGGATCGACATTGTTCGCAAGTCCATTATTTTTGTTAGTAAGGCGTTATATTATAAAAGTACCAATTCCATAAAAACAAAGTCACGGAAAAGCTAACGACTTTATAAAGTAAAGTTTTTAGGTATAATACAAAATAACTGCCAGTTTTACCTTCACTTAGATACTATAATTATGAAAAAGAAAAAAAAAACATTTGTCGAATTGAGAGCCTCCTGTTTGGAAGTCTGTTATACTTAAATATGAAAAATCATTTTAATTAACTGTCTTTAGAGGCTAATTTTGGAAACTTTTGACCCGGTTTTAGCAGGCTTTCTTTTAAATAGAGAACTTTGGGACTTACGTAGACTATTATAAATCGCAAAAGTATCTATTTACTGCGTGAAAGCCGAGAAACTGACGCACCAATGCTGTTATTAATTAAGCGATGATTAAGCCTAGCGGTTTGAAATTTGCCTCCCACGTCAGCGACCTGGATTTGAATTCGTAGAACCTCTGATTTTAAACTTTATAGATTTTGATGATAATTCAAACCTATGTGCATTTCTCATAGTACTGAAAAATAGTACTCAAAGACGTGTGAAGTATAACAATTCATTTTGCCAAAAAATGGTCTATAGTCATAGACCATCTTTTCACTTTTCGCGCTGAGAGGAGACCTGTGTTCACCAGGAACAAAAATGGCGTAGTAACTGAAGTGATTACTACGATTTTTACTAAACTAAACTATTATTTTCCAAAATCATTAAACATAAATACAGTAATGAGATTTGAACTAGACCGGTTTATTAGATCGCGTGAATCATCCCGCGCAGTGATAGTGTAATCACTGTCATTGTTTCGACCTTTCATAACTTTTACAATATACCACTAAACACCAGATAACTTTGACTAATAGTTACTACTTGAGTGTCACTGGTAGGTTAGGGTTATTTTTAATTCTTGATTTTTGTTATTGTAGCATGTCTTCTCTGGTGAATGCGTTGTAATCCTCGAGATTAGGCTGGGATTACACGGATAATCATGGGCGTCTATAAGGAGAAGGGGGCAGCGGGTATCCCCCTTCCCCTTAACATAGGCGAGAGAGAAGTCTAATTATTCTGGAAGCGACAACGAAGGGTTCTACTATTTTAAAACCTCTTATTAGAACTAATTTTATTGTACAGAACTCAAGAATCCTGACGTGAAACGCTTGGCCGACTTTTTATTTATCAGCACTCCGATATAGATAAGGATTTAGAAACTATGATTAAAGGTATTAGTTCGTCTATCATAACAGATGATTGGTTCGGCCATTAATCATGAATAGTGTTGGGCTTATGAAATTGCACTGATAAGTCTGTGCAATATTGTGTCAAAAGTATTTTTTCGTATTTATCATTGCAGATATCATGTTAATAAGTAGAATTAATTATGCATTTATATTTCATTAAATGAACACAATGCTTCATGATTCGGTCATAAAATTAATAAAAAGTAACGAAGTGAAAAATGTAAACGAATCATGTGTTTTCATATAAACAGACAATTTGATAATAACACCATTGTGTGCTAATCTTGACTTATATTGTAGTACATAGTAAAGAGCTAAACACTGAATAAAAGTACGCGAACTCTTTAGGTGTTGTGCAGGTAACATAACGTCGCCGCGTCCCTGTAGTACCGAAATCAGAATAGGGCTTCGACATCCCCTACCTGTCGTAAGAGGCGACTAAAGGGGACTTCCGGGGTTGCGGGCAGCAAGAGTGGAAGCTCGAACCGTCTAGCCAGGTGGCCCCGGGAAGGACGGCGGTATGTGTGGTCGTAAAGACTAGACGATGCGGTGGGCCCAGCCGCTCACCTGGGTAGAGCCCAATGAAGCGACCTTTGGAAGGTTTCCCCCTCGAGAGTAAAAAAATGCTCCCACTAAACGTAAAGGTCGCTAAACCTAAAACTACATCGCAGTTCGCGAGCGACTTCAGTTAGTGCTGTTTAGTTTGCGCTGTATATTATGTTGTTTATAGATCAATATGGATAGTATGGTACGTGTCGTTACGTTACATACGTAATCACGACATCTATAAAAAAACATATTAAATGATAAATGTTGGCTTAATATCCTTCTCAAAATTCTGGATTTGAAAGATGGCAGAATCTGTTTGGTTTGATTATGGAAGTAATACCGCCACACTTGTTTTTAGCATAAGCAGTTCGCGTTGCAGTGTGAATGCTGGCTGACTTACATATTAGGAATCTTAGTCTTCAGTAGTAATTTGTGATCGTCTTCTGTTAGACCTCTGTTCAATATGAATTTGATTACATATATCCGTGGACAGTAGAGGCCATTTACCATCAGGTTACTGTTTGTTTGCTACTTCATTATTCTAAAGGTCTTTTTAGACCTTTTAGGTCCACTGTTGGTCATAGGCCTCATGACTTTTGGTTGGTTGGTGGCTGCAGAGGGTGTTGATGTTACGCAGGAAGACGCTACTACGTACTATTACGAGCTTCGTGGAAGAAGGGTTTTTTGGTAAAGAATTTTTGATTGAGACTAACTGGTGTGGATGTATGAGCGGAGGGGAAGGAGAAGATATGCTGAGTGTGCAAAAATAGAAGTGAGGAGTCAGTAAATATGGGAGCATAGAGCATCTC